>PITA01000698.1:0-245576 GCA_004023965.1 Spilogale gracilis | reverse complement strand
AGGAGGTAAAAGAGGAGGAAGAAAGGGCATGTGAAGATTATTTGGAATTCAAACTCCAGTGTTCATAAATAAAGTTTTATTGGAACACAGGAACTCTTACTCATCTGCACACTGGCTATAGCTCCTTTTGCACTACAGAGTCAGGGGTGAGTACCACAGAGGCAGCATGGCCTGCAAAACCTAAAATATTCACTACCTGTCCCTGACAGAAGAAGTCTGTCCCGCTTGCTGCTGAGCATCTATCACCAATTTTTTATTGTCATATGGTGATGTTTCCCGGTGATAATCAAATTTCTAAGTTGCTTCTCTGCCCTCTAACCCTACACAATTAGGAAGCAGAAAAGGCTGACAAGGAAAACACCATGCAAAAGAAATTCCAAGTTATTTTCATTGGATAGATATATTAGTTTTAGGCTTTGTTGCTTGTTCTTCACATTAAGCGGTTAACTGAAAAACTAAAATATAAATAAGCATGCTGACATTTTTAAGTGAGCAATATGTACAGAGCACTAGTTACAATTTTTGCGTGAATTTTTTCACGTCATACAGCAGCCTTATTATTCTTCCCAGTTTATAGGTGATAATAAGGAACACTAGGCAGGTTTAAGTTAATTTTGGCAAGATCACATATACATCTTTTTCTAAAGTACTATTTTATCTTGCTTACTTAAATTCACGGTAAATAGTAATTTAGAATGATGTTAAACGAAGGTCACTTTATCATGTGCCATACTAAACAATTCAGGTAGGTTCTCCTTCTAATTTATCCCTTTTCTGTGAAGCAGAGATAATACACCCTGCGTGAAGCTAGATCTAGAACAAGTATTTGCTCAACTGAAATTTCTTTTAATAAAATGAAGAACATAGACTGCTCCCATCTGCATAGCAGTTGCTATATAATTATATGTATGTATGTATTCAAAAGACCAGTACATTTTAGAGAAATCAACATTTGAATGAGTTTAGGAAAGAAATGTTTAGAAATTACAGGATATTGTGTTTATTTGACTTTAAAATTTTTGCTAATAATGTGTGGGTTGATTTAGTTTATACTGAATATTTTAAAACCTTGAGGTTTTAAAGAAACATCACATGTACCTCAAAGCTACAATAATACTGCTCCAAGGTTGGTCATTATGTCCTAGTGATAGATCTGTAGCCAAACCACTAAAGAAATTTGGTGCCTCAAACAAAATAGCCCTAGTAGTTAGCATTGTAAGGAGGGAAAAAAAAAAAAAAAAAAAAAAACTTTGGGAAAAAAATAGTTATCCGAATGTTCTTCCAGATATTAATGTAATTTTAGATTAATGTAACCCAAGATCATAGGAAATACATGGCTAATCATAGAGCTTAGCAAAGCCATTCTGAATCCAATGGTTTCAATTTTATTTTCCACAGAATTCATAACATAATGTAGATCAGACTGGTAGAGGAGACTCAGCAGCTTGAGAACTCATTTGTTAAACAAAAATTTAAGTCCTAGTTTTTTTTTTTTTAAGTGCTTTAAATCAATGGTTTGGAATTTGTAATCATAGAAAGAAATTTTAAAAAGTAAATATTGCCTCGGTGAAACAAGAGATAAAGAGAGAACAAAAGCCAGATGCAATCTGTATTTATCCTAAAGGAAATGCACTTATATAGAGGTTACTCGGGGTTTCTATCCCTGCCAGGGTAGGGGGAAGAAGGAAAGAGCTAGAACCCCGTGTGATTCCTGAGGTCAGTAAGGAAGTTAGTTCAGCCTGTTGAGTTAGTCATGTGTCTGCTCGATTTATGTAGGCTGTTCAGTTGGGTTTCTTCGTTTCAAGGTAAAGTTGGCAGGAGGCAGGATTTAGTCAAAGCCAAGGTTCAGAAATTTCTGGGCATGTCTGGAGAGCAGGTGGGGCTGGCACAGCAGATGTCCATTTGCATAAAAGACTCAGGCACCTCCTAAGAAGAACTCATCTTCAGAAAAGAGGAAGCCAGGCCTGACACACTTGACCTGAGAACCAAGCCTCAGGGCCTGAGGGATTCTGATTGTGAATACACAGTTCCCTCCCTTCTCTGTGCAGCCTCACCTCCTCGTCCCAGGGTACAAAACTCATTTCTATCTTCTATGCTATTCTGAAAATACTTTCCCCAAACTCATTGCTAAGATCCTATTGTTCAAAACCTGTTTGTGTTCTGCCTCACTCAGTCATGGGGCCCCATTGTTTTAGAGAACAAATTAATGTATAAATTAATCTATCAATCTTCTTTCTGTCACTGGCTCATGCCCAGTATCTTGCCAAAGGATAGAAGCAGAACATAACAGAAAGAGAACTGAGTCTGCAGTTCTAATCTTGATCACTCTATTTCTGTGGGACTTTAGTTCCTCAAGTAGAAAACAAAGCAAAGAGGCTGAAGTGATGATTCTCAAGCCTCTTTCTAGTGCCAGAGCTATTCTCTCCCCACCACAAAATTATATAGACTATATATTAGTCTCTATCAGAAAGTCTAGCTTGTGAGGGAGGCAATTACTGCTGGCCTTCACTGACCTCCTTGGGTAAATCAATAACCAGCAGAGCAGGTTCTGACCAGAGAAAAGAAGGGGTCTTAGTAGGGAAGAGAAGAACTCCTGCCGAACAGGAGAAAATGACAGAGAATGGAAAACAGAAACTCCTTTAGAAAAGGTTTATCTAATTAAAAATTATCCCAGGGCAGGCTTTGCTTGAGATGCAAAACCCAATTATGGTCAAAATTATTTTATTCCTTGATTGTGGTGTTTGGAAACTTTTCCTCAAACCCTCCATTATAAAGAGCAAAATATGAACTTTTCATTTTCTGTTTCAATGAAAACATCTTTTTCTATAAGAGTTTGTTTCTCAGTGGGGTGTAAGGAACAAAAATACCTATATTTTGTAATTCACTGCTTATAAAATTAAGAATAAACATTTTCCTCACTTACAAGTGTTACTATAGAGCAATACAATATTCAATTTGAGAAAAATCAGGTATATTATTCTGAGTGCTATGGAATGTGATGGGTATCGAAGGCATGCACATTAATAAAATCACATAATATTGCCAGTAATTAGGAATTTAAAAAAAAACTGAAGTTGAAAAATAAAACTGAAAAAATTTACCCACCATTTAAATATCTTAGAATTTCCTTTTTTGGTTAACATAATAACGTAACATTACTTACAAAGTTTCACAATAGTGACATTAAAGCCTCATCACCGGTTAATTTGTATTGTTTCAGTGCATTTAGAGATGAACCAACCTTTCTTTTTTAGCTAAAACCTCCTACCCCTCACTCTCCCCAGTAAAGTACTCTATACTGTCCAAAGCATTTGGTCCTGTTTAATAGCTAAAAACTCTTTTTTCCCACCTCTCTCTAGTTTGGCTCCAAGTCAATGCTGTTTTTCTCATTCCAACTGTTTTGGACATATGCTGGCCCAACTAACAATGGTAAACACAGCAAGCTGTCTCTGATGTGGTGCTGATTAAGTCATCTTGTGAGCAAGCAGAGTTTGGATGTTAAGATGCTAAGAAAGAAATTACTTTCAGAAATCCTCCTCCCTTTGAAAAATATTTAGATTCTCAATTTTAAATTATATGATAAACAAACCATGGGATACTTTGGAAAATACATTCATTCAATGTCGGTTTAAGCATTTGAGAGACAAAGAAAACTAAGGCATGCTCCTGACAGTCACAGATTTTACCAATGAAAATTCAGGATAAGAGGAATCCTAGGAAAGAGTGGAACCCAAAGGTGAGCTTAAAAACAAGAGAATGGCATTTGCTTTGTTTCTCGGGAAAAGAAGGTATGAAAATGAAATGAAGAATAGTTGGAATTGTATTTTAATATCTTATTAGTAAAATATTAGTACAAAGTAGTATCTTAACCAAAAGAATTAGGAATAAAGACCAACAAACACCATAAGCATGTGGTACAAATAACTGGAAGGAATATAAATATTGTAGTGCATGTAATTGTTATTCAGAATGAAAATAATTATATTTTTTAAGATTTTATTTATTTATTTGACAGAGAGAAACAGCCAGAGAGGGAACACAAGCAGGGGGAGTGGGAAAGGGAGAAGCAGGCTTCCCACTGAGCAGGGAGCCCAATGCGGGGCTGGATCCCAGGTCTCTGGAATCATGACCTGAGCCGAAGGCAGTCGCTTAACCAACTGAGCCATCCAGGTGCCCCGAAAATAATTATTTTTAAAAATTAGCATCTTAGGTTTAGTTTTTGTACATTAGAATTAAGCACTTATTTTTCACTTAACTTACATTCCTATATGATGACTTCCCCTCATTATGCAAATGGAATAGATAAAATCAAATTGTAAAATAAAGCCAGGAATATGTCTTCTTTAAAAATGTGTATGTCAGGGCACCTGGGTGGCTCAGCTGGTTAAGTGTCTAAATCTTGATTTTGGCCAAGGTCAAATCTCAGGGTTGTGAGATTTAGCCCTACATCAGGCTTTGATCTGGGCTTGCAACCTGCTTAGGATTCTCTCTCTCCCTCTCCCTCTGCCCCTTACCTCCCAATAAAAAAAAAAAATAGAAATAGAAATGCATATGTCTTTGGAAGCCTAAGCAGAATAGGCAAGTCAAAAAAAAAAAAAAAAAAAAAAGGACGATTTCAAACTTGAGAAAATTATAGTATCTCATTTGCTGATCCATAAAGCTCTCACCAAGTTACTACCATCTATAATTTGACAGCCATGAAAGCAAGGCAGATTAACTCATTTATAATCATAACTTTTTTTGGTTGTACTCTTAATAAAACTTAACTCAGTTTTCTTATTTTAAAAAGAAATTATTTATTTGAGAGAGAGAGGGCACAAACAGGAGGAGGAGGGACAGAGGGAGAGGGGGAAGCAGACTCCCCACTGAGCAGGGCTCTAACCCAGGACCCTGGGATCATGACCTGAGCAGAAGGCAGATGCTTAACTGACTGATCCACCCAGACACCCCACTTAACTCAGTTTTCTTATTTCCAAACTATGTGGGCCATGAACATAAAAAAGGTGAGGACTTCTTGCTGTCAAGATTTACAGTCTAAGTAGGGTAGTAATCTAAGGGAAGAGAAGTGAGAAAAATGAATGAAGGGTATGATAAAGGCAATACCATCGGAACAGATAATCAGTGATGTTGATAGGTGCCAATTTTTGAGAGTTTTCTCTGAGAAAGGTATTGTGCTAATACGCATTTTATATTATGAAATCACAGAAAGAGCAAAAAATAATCTATCTGTAGGGGTCATAAAAAGGATTTGTGAGTACAAAGATACTAGAGGCCAGAGGATGGGGTAACAACTAGAAGGCTAAGAGCAACAACAAAAGAACACCACAGGAAAAGCATTCAATAAGTAGGGCTAACCCAACACAAAACAGAAAGGGATGATGTATTTAAGAGATATCTTTGAGTATAGTCAGCAAGATCTGAAGACCAACTGGATAAAACAAATAAGAAATCTTTTTATAGTATCACTGATACATTTAAACTATGGTAGCAGAGATATGGCAATACTGAATTTTTAATTTATTTTAAAATCAGAGAGCAAAGAAACATAGGATTTTTTCTTAAAGGAGCAAAATCCTTTGACAACAAAAATAGGAGCACATAAATGACAATATACTGTTTTCTTAGCCATGAAAGTTTCCTAACTGTACAAAAGCCACAGTATAATAGGTTTAGAAATTCTTGGAAGCTTTTGATCAGTAAATACACTCAGACTAAATAGAAGTTCAGAAAAACATGAGCTACATCATAAAAGGATAAAATCATTATTTTTTAAGAATAAAAGTCTTGGGGGGCACCTGGGTGGCTCAGTTGGTTAAGAAACTGCCTTCGGCTCGGGTCATGATCCCGGAAATCTGGGATCGAGTCCCATATCGGGCTCCCTGCTCGGCCGGAACCCTGCTTGTGTTCCTTCTCTGGCTGCTTGTGTTCCTTCTCTGGCTGTGTTTCTCTCTGTCAAATAAATAAAAAAAAATCTCAAAAAAAAAAAAAAAAAGAATAAAATTCTTGGGGGAGCTGGATGGCTCAGTTGGTTAAGCAATTGCCTTCGGCTCAGGTCATGACCCCGGAGACTCGGGATCAAGCCCCACATCAGGCTCCCTGCTCGCAGGAAGCCTGCTTCTCCCTCCCTCACTCCCCCTGCCTCTTTTCCCTCTCTGGCTGTGTTTCTCTCTGTCAAGTAAATAAATAAAATCTTAAAAAAAAGAATAAAATTCTTAAAAGAACTGTGACATTTGTACATGACATTATAGATCATTTTGGAAAGAAATTCAGGGGGATTGAATAAATGGAAATGCATCCGTGTTTATTGATTAGAAGGCTTAATATTACTAAGAAATAATCTCCAAATTAATTCACAGATTTAGTACCAACCCTATCAAATTCCCTGTCTTATTTTGTTTGTTTGCAGGAACTGACAATATGAACTTAGAATTCATATGGAAATGGAAATTAATAGCATAGTAGAAATAATCTTGAAAAGAAAATACAGTATGGAGGACTCACACTTTCTGATCTCAAAACTTACTACAAAACTACAATAATTAAGACAGTGAAGCTCTGGCATAAAGATAGATGTGTCAATCAATGAGAGGACACCAAGAGTCCAGAAATAATGCCTTGTATTTATGGTCAATTGTTTTTTGACAAGAGTATTAAGACAATTTATAGCAAATACCTAGTCTTTCAACAAATGATGCTGGGACAGTGCAATATTTGGACATACAAAAAATGAAGTTGGAATCTTACCTCCCACCCTACACAAAAAATGAACTCAAAATGGGTAATAGTCTTTAATGTAGACCTAAAACTATAAAGCTTTTGGAAGACAACATAAAAGTAAATCTTTGTGACTTGGATTAGGCAATGGTTTCTTAAAACAGCAAAATCAAAAGCGCCAGTGAAAAAAACAGATAAATTGGTCTACCAGAATTAAAACTTTTGTGCTGAAAATAGTAACATCTATCCTCAGAACGGAAGAGCATATTTACAAATCATATATCTAATAAGGGTCTAGTATCCAGAATATATCAAGGAAGTTTGTAAGAGTTTAAATTCAACCATACAAATATAAATGACCCAATTAAAATAAAACAGACTAAGGACTTGAAAAGACAGTTCTTCAAAGATATAAAAATGACCAAGAAACACTTGAAAAGGTACGCAGCATTGTTAGTCTTCAGGGCGATGCAAATTAAAACCATTGTGAGATACCACTTCATGCCTACTACAATGGCTGAAATCAAAAAGATCAGAACAAGTTTTGACAGGCACTTGTGACCCCATCATTCCATTTCTATGTATATATAACAAGAGAAATGAAAAACATATCCACACAAAAACTTGTATATGGATGCTCATAGCAGTATTGGTCATAACAATCAGGAGATAAAACAACCCAAATGTTCACCAACTTATGAACTGTTTAATAAAATGTTGCATATCCATATAAAGGAATATTATTCAGCAACAGTAAAATTAAATGTAGTATTTATGTGTGTCACCATGGATGAAGCATTATTCTGAGCAAAGGAAGCCAATCATAGAAGACCCAATGTTGTATGATTCCATTCATATCAAATGTCCAGAATAGATAAATTTATACAGACATAAAGCAGATTAGTGAATGTTTATGGCTGGGGGGAGTAAAATGAAATGGGAAATGACTGCCAATGGGTATGAGTTCTTTAGTCAAAAGCATTAAAAATTAGATTGTGCCGATGGTTGCATGATCCTGTGAACCTATCAAAAAAACACTGAATTTTACATGTTAAATGAGCGAATTTTATGATGTATCTCAATTAAGCTGTTAAAATAATCTAATAAAATTGTCTAAATGTACTGAAATCCAGGAATAACAAAAAGCGAATATACAGAAAAAGATACTTCTTCATTTCAGATATACAAAAGGTAGTAACTTGAAATCTATTGTTTCCTCTAGAAATTTTAAAGCTGGATGTTAGCAATACCTTCTTAGTGTTTATCAATCTAGCTGTGAAGGTTACATTTCTAATTCCATACACTCTATTATTAGCTTCTTTCAGAGAAGCATGTGTGAAAACATGGACTTAAAATGCCACAACACTGACTCCAACTTTTTAACCAAAATACAGGATTTTTCAAGTAAGAGAGAAAAACGAGTCATTTTCTTATTCCTTTCCTCCCGACACTCTGCACTTTTCAGGGCTAACCAATACAGTATATAGGGAAACATTTGGTTGGCTTCATGGGTTCCAGTCTCTTAACTGAAGAACTACTTACTTTCTAATGTTTGGAAGAGAGGATGAGACTAGGTGAGGTCCAGGCAAAATTTCTCAACATGTAATTTGACTTTCAAGGCCTTCTTTTCTGCCCCTTGCCTTTTCCTTAACAACCCCTCTCTCCTCACCTCGTGCTCCATCTCTGACTCCAGGCGAGCTGAGTCCTATGGTCACCACAACTCTCATGTCATCAGAATATTTCACCTTTGTTCATGTCCCCACTATCAAAACACAACTGGCCCTCAGCAAGGTTGCTTCATCTGTACAGTGATTCCTTCAACAAATATATAATGTCAACTACATGTCAATCACTACATGGAGTGACAAAGCACTGAACAAGGCACAAAGTTGGGGAGAAAAATATTCAGTTACGCTATGGTGAGGAAGCATAACATCAGAGATATGCACAGGGTGCCCTGGGTGCATGTTACACAGCCAAGTGTCCGAGGTGGGCATATGCAGGAAACATCAAGTCTATTATTGTCATGAGAGGTACAGAGAGGATGTTGGTGGCCCAGTGACAAAAGTCAAGGTTGGGGAGGAAGCATAAAGAGCTTGGAACTTAAAAAAGTTAACATTTACTAGATGAAAATTCAGTTACAGAAACTGCATTAATGCCTTTAAATCTATTTTGTTCAGTTAATTCTCATTACTTTGTAAAGTCTTTAGTATCACAATTTCCATTTTACAGATGGGATACCAAAGTTTAGCCCAGTTATATTCCATGCTCAGAGTCTCTCGGCTGAGAGGTAATGTATATGGAAAGCTAAGTCAAATCAGTCTGAGGCAGTTAGGAAATTATTTTTTATAAATTATCTGGATGAACCTTGAGCTTTCCAGAAACAGGTGACAAATTAATTTTTAAAGTAACTAACAAAAAAAAAAGTATTTGCCTTTTGGAAAGAAAGGCAAACTGACTAAGACAATGGCACACAAGGAAAATGTACTTGTCATTATATATTCCCTGGCATGTTTTAGATTTCAGATCACATTGTATAGTATTTATTCAAGTGAATAAACAATCAATCAAATTAAGTATAGGAAAATAAAAGAGTTGGGTCATCTTGACCCATCTTTGGTACTTAAGCTCATATTTAGGTAGTGCAACCAGTATTACTTTGCTCTAACGAGCAAATACAAAACAAATAGATCTGAGAATGTGAAATGTGAATGAAAAAGTATCTCGTAGACTAAATAAAAATTAAAAAGAAGTTATATTCCCAAAGCTGTTACTAATAGTTGTCTCTATTTTGGCTAAGGCCCCAGGAAAATAGGCAACAAGTACCCCGCATTTTAGATGACCCATGCAGAACGGCAAAGGAACAAACTGAAAACCAGCGTGGGATCTCAATACTGTTGGCCTCTCAACACTCAAAGGTGTTAAACAGCTGCAGTAAAACTGGCCAAGGAACTGGAGAAAAGAGATGGAGAATTCTTGAGAGACAGTGTCAATGCATTCCCCATCTTTACCCCTTCCTCCTTAGTGATGTAAGGCTTGCTTGACCCTCACTTTAAGATTAGTTGGAAGGACTTCAAAGAACACACTTAGAGAACTTAATAAGATTCCTGAAGTTTTAGAGACAGGGTGGATGTGTTTCTGACTCATATCTAGGAAATCTGATGGATGGAAACCAGAATTGAGAAGGTAGCTGAACCCACATGGGAAAGGATGATACATGATCAATAGGTCTAATGTGTGGATATACCATAGAGACTAAATGTGGGCCAGGAAAGAAAGACAGTGACAAGACTGGCCTTGGACTGTGATGGAATCTTCCCAGGAAGGACAACCAATCAGTCAAGGAAACTTCAGCAAGAATATCCCAGAGATGTACAGGCTTGTGCCTAAAGTGTGAAGGAGCAGTTGTAACTGGCCAGTTGGGGGGCACTTCACTTAGTTTAGGAACTGTGGGTGAATGAACTCATAGGGGAAAGAGCCAGCTTTAACCACCTTTCCAAAGCAAGTTGTCTGCTCACAGGGGAATCCAACACGTAAGACCTTTCCTACTTTCTTATCTCTCCTCACTTCCCCCTAACTTCATACTTGGATCAAGCTGGTAGAGGACAGACAGAAGCCCAACGCTGGGGAAAACAGGGAAGAATGACCACACTTCTCCTTCCTAGTATTGCAGGCTTATCCATGCAGCTGATCTAAGTCCAGAAACTTTTACTTTGAATGAAGTTTGACTGTTACATTGATAATTACTGAACTGAAACAATATAGGGCTAAAGTGCCTTAGGACCTCTAATTATTGGATAGGGGCCAGAAAAGTCATGGAGCCTCTAGTTTAACCTCAGTGTTGGGTCATACTTCTCATCCAGTGTTAGTTTGAATGGGAAGAAGGGAAAGAGATTCAAGTTGGTTTTCTGTTGGAACCCTACAAATTCCACATGTTTCCAATCAAAGTTAAAATAGTTGTGATAAAAAACAATTAGCCCAAAGAGGGACTATATCTACCAATGACATAGACATTATCATAGCCAAATATCAGTGTGTTAAGAAAGGCACAACCTCATTTTCACACCTGTAGATGTATCTAGATGGTGTACAGATTTAGGGGATGGGTACTGAAATACACTCATGAACTGAGTCCTGTTATACAGCTTTTAGAACACTCTGACAGAACAATGCTTGTTTGACAGAGAGAGAGATCACAAGAGAGGCAGGCAGAGAGAGAGGAGGAAGCAGATTCCCTGCTGAGCAGAGAGCCCAACACCGGCCTTGATCCCAGGACCCTGAGATCATGACCTGAGCCGAAGGCAGAGGCTTTAACTCACTGAGCCACCCAGGTGCCCTCAGATGCCATTCTTGTCACCTTTCTTGTTTACCCCTTATGTCTCTCTAGTTCCTTTACGTATCATGGCCTGTGAAACAAATACCAATAATTGGCAATATACATTTAGGAATAGGTTGTATGCTTCTTTATTTTTAGTAGTAGGAATATAAGTGTGTTTTCTGAGGATTCTGAAAATAGAATATGTTGAATATGAGAAGAATAACCATCATTAATGATTGGGTCAGAAAAGATGACTGGTTACATGAAGTTCTACATGACAAAGACTGTATCCAGTAATTTTGGTTGATTATGAAAAGAAATGCTTTCTATATCTACAGACCGAAGTTTAACAAATAGACATTCTTTAAAGAGCTTTTTGAAATGTTTGAAGTATTTGTGCTTACTTACTCCAATTCTCATATATTGTCAAAATGTTTTTAATGTTTGATTCTTTCAAGTTCAGCAGGTGGTAAGCACAGTTTTACAGAAATAAACACAAGTGAATGCTGAAACTTAATTAAATATTTATTAAGCTCATAATATGCCAAAAGCCTAATATGAACTAATAATTATATATAAATAAGTAAAATGTTATCTTCTTGTTTTAAATTATAAAAGTAACAGTTTATTTATGGCAAAATAGTGCAACAGTAGAAGAGACACGGTAGAAGGACAAATCCCTTTTCCTCACTCCTTACCACTTACTACTACTCCTAGAAGAAATCCTTATGAACAAATCCCTATTTTTTTCCTGTGTTCTCCATGAATTGTATCTTTCATGAAATGTTTTGTTTCTATCAGTGTCATAGCTAAAACATACCATTGCTGACATGAAGAACAAGCGTAAGAATTATATTTTTATTTTTACCTGTGATAGAGAAAATTTAGGAAGAGATGACTTTAAAATATACCAGAAGTATTTAGGTTACATATAAAGAAAAACTTACCATCTTGCCATTGCTTTCAAGTTGTCAAAGCCCCAGAATAGAACACCAAAAGTGTCTGCAGAATCTCCTTTGACCTACATCTGCTTTTTAAATTTTAAGTCAGTATCACATGGAGAATACATCTAGAATGTTGAACTAACAGGACTCTAAAATAGCTTCTTCTGGCTTTAAAAATAACCATAATCATACTATTCTTGAAGTAGCTGGGAATGGGAGCATAGAATATTCTCTCTTCGCTTATAACTAAAATGCTAATGAGATCCATTAAAAATTGCTCTTGAATCTATTTGGATTCTCAGGTAGATTTTCTTATTAAAAGATATTCAGAACCCCTCTGAATAGACAGTTAAGAGCTTTGTGAATTTACCATATTGGAAGTAAATAAAAATGGCTAAGTATATAAGAAGTCAGACAGTACTTATTAGACTTATTTAATTACTTCAAGGAATGATTTATCACATTACCCCGAAAACTGTTCTAAATGAGGTGGAATCGATTCGTTCTCTGCTGAATTATGTAGCATTACCAACAATTTAACAGACACATGAAAATGTGTGGGGGGAAACACTGAGAAACAGAAGTTTTATTGAGTTAAATATTAAGATAAGTGACAGTAAATTTTAAAATATTCAATTTACTTCCAGAGGAACATTTTTCCATATGTGGCATTTGGCTGCTGACTTCAACACTGGAATGAGACAGAAATCAGGGAACCTAATTAAGGAGCTGAGAGAACATCTGGAAACTCAGTAAATATTATTTAGATAGTAAAGATTCTTCGGACTTTCGATTACATATGACACTATCGTCATAAGAGAATTTAACTTTCTTCCAGTTTTCGACCAAAAAAGTAGGATAACTGACATTTATATCTCCCTGTACCAGGTATACCTTCTTCCCTTTCTTATTTCTGAATCCCCAACACTCAAGTCCATGCTCTATGAATAATTATTGAATGAATAAGTGAATGAATGACTCAATGAAAAGTAATATTAAGGAATCCAACTTTATGCTGAATTTGCACAAACTCTTGTGACAATTTTTGCATTTATGACATTTGTATTCTTAACCCTCTCTTTACATCAGACATAATATAACCCCCTAACATGTATATCTAGCATTAAGTGTTATTTTAAAAAAAAATCATTTTCAACTATAACTTTTTTGAAAAACATTATTTTAAAGATTTATTTATTTATTGGGGGAGGGGCAGAAGGAGAGGTAGAGAGAATCCCAGGCTGACTCCGTGTGGAGCACAGAGCCCCACATGGGGCTCAATCCCACAATTAGAGCTTAAATCAAGAGTGCCCTACATCTGTAACTTTTTTTTTTTTTTAAGATTCTATTTATTTGACAGAGAGAAACATAGCCAGAGAGGGAACATAAGTAGGGGGAGTAAGAGAGGGAGAAGCAGGCTTCCGGCCGAGCAGGGAGCCCGATGTGGGACTCGATCCCGGAGACCCGGGATCATGACCTGGGCCGAAGGCAGTCGCTTAGCCAACTGAGCCACCCAGGCGCCCCTATCTGTAACTTTTTTTGAACTGCCTGACACAATACTCCAAAACTTTTAAAACATATACTTAAGAGATCTTCTAATAGAATTATTGGTGATACACTTTCTGCAAATGAAAATCATTATATATTTATTAAAAAAAAAAAACCAAGAAGACAAAAAGAATTCCAGGATTTTACCATTTAGAAGGAAAAATGGTGAGATCTACTTGCAGAGTATATACATAATGAGACCAAACTATGGGAAAATTTTTTTTTGCACCTTGCTCTTGTGCTCTATATTATTATACATTTTATTATGTTATTAAAATTTCTCATAAATATAATGAAATGAAATCAAGAATGTAGACTTATAGTCATTAATTTAACCATTATATTACCTTTGCACATTTTAATTATTTTTAATTTCTTGTTTATGAAAAAATACTTTTATTATTACACTTGTAAAATGGGTATTATGGAAAATTATGAAATAAAAGTCAGAAAATATAAATATGAATTTCTAACACCCTGAAAGTTACCACTGTTAACCTGTTAACTGCTAAGTGTTAAGATGTTAATATATCTTGTTGGATCTTTTATGTATGCACATATCCACGTGTATTTATTTTTGTGTATATATGTATTAAATAATATATTATTTTGTAGCTATATTGTTTTTCTAGGTTAAATGATCTCTACCTTTTTATTTTAAAATCATTTCATCTCTTATAGAATCCAGATCATATTCATACACTATTTCCCCAAATTGTCCATTAGACTTGGTTTCTTGAAATTAGCTAAGGCCCCATTTTTATTACCCGAATTTGATGAAGATTTCCCTATTTTTTGCTATTAGTAACAGTGCTGAAATGGGAGACTTTTGCACATAAGGCTTTTTCTATAATTAGAATTGTTTCCTTAGGAGAGGTTCCCAGAAATGGAATTAATGAATCAAATGCCATGAACTTGTAAATCTCTTGATACCTACTGCCAAATGACTTTCCAAAAGCACTGTACTAAATTACATTTGAAACATCAGGGCATGAGAATTTTCTCAAAATGAGCATAGTTAAACAGTAAAGGAGTCTTTTGAACAGAATATACTTTGATGGCAAGACACAACAAAACTACAAGACTGATGCTTACATCATTTACCTATCAAGTTCAAGTCAGCTTATTAAACGTGTACTACACACATAGAATTTAGGTAGGAAATGTGCCCAGCATAGTTCCTGTTCACAATAAGCATACAATCTACTGAGCAGCTATAATCCATGCCATGATGCCAATATAATACTGGAAGTCAATGACAAAGATATACTCCAAACCTTGTATGAGCAAATACAGGAAGGGAAAGTTAATAAAGGCTTCTTGAAAGCTATAACATAGTTTAACTTGATGATTAAGTAGGAGGTAGCCAGGAGAATTAAAAGGAGGGATGGAGCACCGAGATGGCTCAGACAGTTAAGTGTCTGACTCCTGGTCTGGGCTCAGGTCTTACCATGCTGGGTATGGAGCCTACTTAAAAAATAAATAAATAAAATAATAAAAAGTAGGGATGAAAAAAGAGGATAGTCATGGCAGAAGGATCAGCATGAGTTTTCAGAGTAAACTCTAACATGGTATAAATAGCGGCAACTGCCCAACCTTATTTTCCTGTCTTCCCTCAACTTTTATGATAAGTATCATCCCTTTTTTTTTTTATTTTTTTTAAGATTTTATTTATTTGACAGAGAGAAACACAGCCAGAGAGGGAACACAAGCAGGGGGAGTGAGAGAGGGAGAAGCAGGCCTCCTGCTGAGCAGGGAGCCCGATGTGGGACTCGATCCCGGGTCTCTGGGATCATGACCTGGGCCAAAGGCAGTCGCCCAACCAACTGAGCCACCCAGGTGCCCAAGTATCATCCCTTTAACGGAGTTTCAGCAACAGAGTTCTAGAATCACTTCTATGATTCTCTATGAGTAGAGCATACTCTACTCTCTCCAACTGTCCTTTGGAGGAAGGAATATAGTTAACAGCCTCTCTAGGGGACATATGACAAGTATATGAATATATTTTTCACGGTCACAATAACTAATGATACTATCAACATTCACTGATCAAGGGCCAGGGAATTTTAACATTCCCACACAACAAAGAATCATTCTACCAAAAAAGGCCAACCGTGCCCTTAAATTCTGAGCCACACTGTAAGTTACCTGGGCACAAAGACGGTATTCTACCCCTTTCTCTCATCACACCTAGAACACCTAGATATGTCATGAACATATGGTAAATACCCCTTGATAACTTAAATGAGAATCAGCATAATTTCAAACATAAGTAAAATGTTCAAGGCGACCCACCAAGTGTCTTACTATTTATGATGTACGTGCATCACCACGAAGGCCATTATCAGAGAAAGAGGAGGATGTAAGCTCTTGCTCTGTGAAATAAAAATCAATAGCAGCCACCCATTGGTTTAGAGAAAGCAAATCTGCCTTAATTCCCTCAATCACTTGCCACAGGGGGAAAGTTTCCTAGAGACATTCAAGATATGTGAAAACTTATTTTTCAATCATTGTGGTTCTAATCCCTACCAATGGTCACTTGGAAAGGAATCATAATCTTCTGAAGCTTGAGATTTAACACGAGGCCCAAACAAAATGAGATACAGGCACAGTCTGTTCTTAATTGTTTCATTGGACGTTTTGAAGTCTGTAGTATGTATAACCCTTAAAAGTTTCTTCTTAAAACAAAATTGCCGTGAATTATTTTTTACTGAATCTTTCCACACCATTAAAACACAGTCAGTTAGCCTTTAAGACAACCACACTGCTCTTGGGGAGAAAACACCCTAAAAACGTGAGGTTCTTAAGATTTTTATTTTACAATAAAACAGGCCACAGGCAAATAAACACAGTTCTGAGTTAAAAGTAGCAGGAGCATTAGGTTTCAGAATTATCGTAAACCAGGAAGGTTGTGAGGGTGTAACACAGGATGAACGCTGCCTCGGCCCTGGAGCCTTCCTGCTGACGTGGGCCATGCCAAGATACACAGTGGTTTACACACAACACAAATACACACAAAGGCGCACACACGCAATACTCAAAGGAGTATCTGGGGTAACTATTATCTTTTATAAAGTCCCCTTTAAAAGTAGAAGATAATAAAATAAAAGGTTCAAAGGGTTAACTTCACCACTTCTGAAAAGAAAATGCTGCCAGTGCATTTGGATTACGAATGGTTTTCAAGTATGTGCGTATTAGTTTCTATTAAGGTAATGCCATCTGGGAGAATACTCTCTCCTTGATAATTCTACAAACACACATACATATGCTGAAATGGCTGGAAGAGCTTATACCTCCAGTTTTTAGTGTCGAATTTCTCTCTGAACAATTGGTTAGAGAACCACACCTCAGAGAATAACTAAATATCTACGTTGGTAAACATGGCTCAAAATATATGTTGTGGCAAAGAAAATATACATTGTGGTAAAGAGTGCTGTACCTACAGTTAGAGCCACATTCCAATAAAAGAAGTGGGAGAATACGCCAAGTGGAGGTAGCAGTTAAATTGCTCACCAGAAAAATAATGAAAACCGGGTCATTATTTTCCCTTCCCTGAAATAAAGAAGCAGCCTCTGCTTAGTTTGGAACAGTCACTGTAAAAAAGGAGGTTTGTGTTTGTTCAGCTCTGTTCTCAGCAGTCCAGTTCATTAGGTTTGTTTTTCCTGTTTCTTTTAATTTTTTTAACATTGTTACAATAATTTACGGGTACTGTAAAGCTTACTTAGGAGGTAGCAAATAGTACTGTTAGAATATAAGCAAAAGGCAAGACAAAGACATGCAAATTAATTTCAAAATATTATGGAGGCTCAAACCAAAAATTTTTAAAAACTGGAAAATCTAGCCCTTTTCCTAGACAGCAAAATTGTGTTACTGGTCTTTTCCACTTATAAACTTTCTAGTGCTTGGTATATGAATACTTGATATCCTTTAAATAAAATATGTGGACAAATTCCGTAAGAAGGGTGAAACTTCCATGTATTAGTCACCACTTGAAATAAAATTCCTATATAATTTTGATCACAATTATTACAAAGAAGTATGTGAAATTTACAAGTCAAATGCTTAATCTGTTAACATGCACCCTCTCTAGCTGTGTTTCTCTGTCAAATAAATAAATAAATCTTTAAAAAAAATACAATCCTGTTGCACACTATAAAAATAGAATTAAAAAAATTAGAGGTGCAGCAAGATTGAATCCTATCACACCCAGTTGCACTGATGGTAACATATATTTTAGAATTGGATCTCTTTTGATACACATTCTTTACTTGGCGTGGAGGACATTACACTCATGTTTCCTCCTACTGGACTTGCTGCTTTTTCTTAGTCCTCTTTACCAATTCCTTTTCTCCTTGCTGATGTCTTAATTCTGGAGTTTCCCAAGGCTTAGTCCCTGGTCCTTTCCTCTATGGATAGTGACTCCCTTGGTGAACTCATTTAATCTCATCATAAATATGATTATGTGTTGGCAACTTGAAAATATTTATCTCCATTCTGGACCTCCCTCCTGAACTCTAGACTCATATACTCCCCTGCCAACAAGCAATCTCAATTTGTGTGTCTAAAAGGTATCACAAAGTTACTATGTTTAAAAATGAATTCCTCGGGGCGCCTGGGTGGCTCAGTTGGTTGGGCGACTGCCTTCAGCTCAGGTCATGATCCCGGAGTCCCGGGATCGAGTCCCACATTGGGCTCCCTGCTCCGCGGGAAGCCTGCTTCTCCCTCTCTCACTCCCCCTGCTTGTGTTCCCTCTCTCGCTGTGTTTCCCTCTGTCAAAATAAATAAATAAAATATTTAAAAAAATGAATTCCTCATTTTCCCTTCAAACCCACTCCATCTGTAGTCTTCTCCATATTGATTGTCGGCAACTCTCTCCTTCCAGTTGCTGAGGCCCAAATTTTGGAGTCATCTTTTCCTTCCTCCATTCTCTCTCATTCTACATCAATTTCATCAGAAAATCCTACTGGCTCTATTTTCAAATAAATATATTTGATCAACAATATGACCACTTCTGTAACTCCACTACTAACAAAATAGTGTAAGCCAACTCTCTCAACAGGATTACCAAAGACCTAAACTAACTCAGATCACATGATCCTCTGCTGAAAACCCTACACTGGCTGACAGTTTTGTTGAAAGTAAAAACAATGATTCTTATTAAGTCCTATATGATCAGACCTTCCTTTTCCTCTCTAACCTCACTTCCAATTAATATTCTGTTACTGACTGTGCTTCTATTCCTAAAACATTCCAAGCATCTCCCATCTTAGTTCCCAGAAAACTCTTCCCTCAGAGAAATTTGTGGCTTAATCCTTTACCTTCTCACGCGGCTTCTTACACCCATGCCTGTCAGTTATAAACCTTCCCTCCACTTTCCACTTTGTAACTCCCATCTCTTGGCTTTTCTCTGCAACACCTACTAACTTATAATATAAAATTTATGTATGTATTAAATCTGTTCTATTTCTGACAACCCTTCTTAGGATGTAAGCTTCAGGAGAGCAGCCACTTCCGTCTGCTTTGTTCACTGGTACATGCCAAGCCACCCAGAACGGTAGGGCCTGGTACATACCAGATGCTCAATAAGTATTTATGGAACGGAATGAATGGGATGGAATTGGGAAATCAGAGAATAGAATGGTGTGGAGTGGAATGGAATGGAGCTAGATGGGAAAGAACAGAATAGGTGGGTAGGGTAACTGGCTATACTGCTTTGCTAACTACTCCACTTAGTACCACTGACCCTGCCTTTGCTTCTAATCTGTAAAACAAAAACAAACAAAAAACCCCGGCTGAGCACCAAAAGAGCAATCAGAACTATAAAATGACCTAGACTTTTCAGAGGGGCTAAATATCCAAATTATAATCACAGTAAAATGGATTTATAATAAAATTACTGCCTTTCTAAAAACTAAGGTACATAAGGTACATGGGCTCTGAAGGCCAGAGCCCATGAGGTTCTGCATATTCCGAAATGAGAGAAGTAAGAAATCTCAAAACCATACACAAAGACAAGTGATTTGGGCCAGAATAAATGAAATACCTACACCCATTTACTTCATTCTTTATTTTTTTTAAAGATTTTACTTATTTATTTGAGAAAGAGAGACCATGAGCAGGAGGAGAGGATCCCCGAGGATCAGGGAGCACAATGTGGGGCTTGATCCCAGGACCCTGAGATCACGACCTTCTCCCTTTGCTCCTCTCCCTCTCTCATGCCCTCCATGTGCTCTCTCTCTCAAATAAATAAATAAAATCTTTAAAAAAATAGTCTTTCCATTTTTACTTCTGTGTAGTATTCCACAGTATAGACCTACCACACAGTTTCCTTAAACATTAACCTGTTGAGGGACACTGTAGACGTTTACTGTTTAGACCTATTATAAATAAAGCTGCAATTAATAATGTTGCACAGTTTTTTGTTTGTGTGTGTGTGTGTGTGTGTGTGTGTGTGTGTGAACATAAGTTTTATTTTCTCCAGGAAAAATTCCCAGAAGAGCAATTGCCAAGTCATATAATAAGTGTATTTTTATACGTTTTAGGAGAAAGCCAAACTTTTTCAGAGTGGCAGCATCATTTTACATTTCCATTAGCAAAAATGTATCTTTGCATGCTGGCCAACATTTGGTATTGTCATTATTTTTAATTTTAGCTGTTATAATAGGTATATATTGATATTTCATTGTGGTTTTAGTTTTATTTCCCTAATGGCTAATGACATTTGACATCTTTTCATGCGCTTATTTGCTATTTGTATAATTTCCTTGTATATGTATATTGTATATGTATATGGTATATGTTTCTTCATGTCTTTTGCCCATTTTCTTTCTTTCTTTCTTTTTTTTTTTTAAGATTTTACTTATTTATTTGACAGAAACACAGTCAGAGAGGGAACACAGCAGGGGGAGTGAGAGAGGGAGAAGCAGGCTTCCCATCGAGCAGGGAGTCCTATGCGGGGCTTGATCCTGGGACTCTGGAATCATGACCTGAGCCAAAGGCAGCCGCTTAACCAACTGAGCCAGGTGCCCCTCTTTTGCCCATTTTCAAATTGGACTTTTTTTTTGTTTTTACTGTTGAGTGTAAGAGTTACTTATACTTTCTAGCTGTGAGTCCTTTGGTCATATACATAGCAGCAAGAGTCTTGCTTTTTTGTATAGTCAGGGTTTCACCCACATACTCCTAACATGTACACAATGAACCCAAGAGCTCATCACACAACAGACACAATTACACTGAAATGACTGATAAAAATTCCTTTTTTGTTGTTTTGCCTTTAGTTTGTCATCGTCCACTAATACTATCTTTTTAATTTTTCTCTGCTCCCCCCGAAAAAATTAGATACAAAAACAATAGGTACTAATATACATGCTTCATTCATTCATGTATCCTAATTCTACAGATGTATGAACTGTGTATTAGGATAAATCCATAACATACACACATGCACATGCATGCACAAACATTATCCTCAGCTTTTATATTCATGGAACAAAAGCTTCAGGGTCAAATTTTGTCCTAGTATCACTTGATAGAATATGGACCATTGGGTTTCCTGTTAAAGTATTTCTAAGGTCCCACAGTAGCTTCTATTTTACAGAAAATCAAGCTTACCCTCTTACTTTATATGAAAAATACCTCACATTCTTTTTGATAACGAAGAGGGTTTTTTTTAACATGAATCCTTTGTTACAAAATTAAAACCTGTCTATTTCAGCAAATGAAACCTGTGTTTATGTATGAGGTTCCAGCCCTGTGTTTTTCTTAAGCTTCCTTTAAATATTAGGTCTTCTGATTTTTTCAATCACAGTACTTCTCATCAGCAGTTAGAGAGAGATCATCATGATCATTGTATTAGCAGTTAGTGTCTAACCAGGGAAATAGAACACAGGAGAGCTACCCCAATAGAATTAAATAGTAGAATGAGTTCACTGGTGAAGTGTTGGAAGAGACGAAACAGAAAACAGAAGAAAGTAAGTTAACCCAGAGATTTAACAAATACTAATGTCTCAAAGATTGGAGAAACTAAGAGAAGACAGAGTACACTAGAGCCCAGAAGCTGGCAAGAGGGAGCCAGAAATCCAGAAGGCCATCACTGCCTCACCCTTTTGGGCAACAAAACCTGGACCACGAGATTGGCTCTGGGACCCTGGAGAAAATAAAGCCATTTGGACTGACTGGGAGCCATTATATACACTGGGACCATGGCAGGAAGGGCTTCCTGAAGAATGGGGCACAGAGTTGGGCAAGGAGTAAGAGGTATGACAGAGCTCTGCTGTCTGCCTTTGGGCCTCCACCCAATACTTCCCTTTGGCTAAACCAAGAGAAAACAGTTGCCGAAGGATCATGGGAAATGATGTTTGCCAGCATTAGCCCCATGCAAACAAGAGCACAGCAGGGCAAGGGAAGAGAGTGACCAGTGGAATAGTGATTAGGACTAACCTATGATAAACTGAGCTATGTTAAGCAAGACAGATTTCAGAGTCAGGCTGCATTTTAACAACTCTATAAAAATATCCGATAGATATTAGTACTACTATAGATATATATTTAGTTCTATTGATTACCTTGGAGTACAACTATCCATGAGGTCTATGATCCCCAATTCTCCCAGGCTAGCTGTAACAACTGAACGAGACTAAGGAACACACAAATGGGTAGAAGTTTCACTGTGAACACTCTCAGGTGGGAAAAAATGGACTGTGCCCCTGGTGACAACAGTGATTCTCCAGCTCTTTTCCCACCGGGGCTCTTTCTGTGGATGTGTTTACATTTCCTAATGCACTACTATTTCACACCATGGAAAATACCACCATACAACACAAAATAACAACAAAACTAAAATCTGGTTTATTTTAAAATGGTAAGATTTATTGTCGGCTCATCCTACATTAAGTCAAACAAAACAACAGGAAAAAGGAAAGGGAAGGTATTAGGATTGGTCAGGTTGAAAGAGGAGAAGCTACAGTCTATTCAGTATCACCTTAGCGGTCAGGTACAATGCTGGCTACTTGCCAGTAGGTAACTTGCCTAATACTTAAAACAACTTTGAGAGATAAGAATTTTTATTCCAGGTCTGTAGATGAGAAAATTAAGAGTTGAAGAGGCTGAACACCGTGCTCAAAATGTCTCTCCCTGAGGGTGAGATGTAGGGGGCTCTTTACATTCCCTTCAAAAAGCCAACTACTTTCTACTACACCAAAAATGTTTCTGTGAGTTTATATGGTTAAATCATATTTTACTCTGAAAAGATTCTTTTTTACTTGAAACAAAATAAAATTCCTAAATCTAAGGAGAATGTCTCTTTCTAGCATCTTTGTAATCACTAGGCAAGGGCATGTAGTGCTTGGCAAAAGGGACAGGAAGAAAAGCATCCAAAAATTTAGGAGATATTCAAATTATTCTCTCTTACATATTCCTACAGAATAAGATCACAGTTGTGTCAATATGCATAATGTAAGTGAGAATAGAAATTTGTAGTGGTAAAAAATAATTCAATTTAATCTGCAGAACTAGCAAGCACTAAAATCAAGAAACTACATTCTAGAGACTCACACACCAAAGGGTTAGAAAGCCAAGGTGTTCTTTTTCTCCCCTCCATAATTCTGACCACATACAAATAGGAGGATATTTAGGGGATCTCTTAGTGTACAGTGAACTAATAGGTAGAATTTCACTAATTACCATATCATTACCTTGACATTATAGCGCACACATATGCGCCTTTATTCATTTAGCCCAAGCCCACCATTTTATAATCATTAAATCTCCTGCAATCTTCACGTGGATGTTCATTTGGCTTCTCACACCTCATACATGGATGATGGGTGTGATAGGTGCTGGGGATACAAAGTACCAACATACAGTATCTACTCTTAAGGAACTTTAAACCTCGCACAGCAGTTCCCAGCTTTCTCCTTAATGGTGCCCTTCGCATCTCAGTAATTTCTTTTTTTTTTTTTTTAACCAATCCCCTAATTACTTTTTACCAATCCCCAAGAAAGAACTATTGATTGAGTTTATTGACTTATTTTTACCAATCCCCTAATTTTTTTTTACCAATTCCCATGAAAGAACTATTGATTGAGTTTATTGACTTGTCAGGTCTAAACAACTTATGAACTATTTATGTCCTAATAATACCTTTTGGGCACTGTACAACTTTTCAAACCTTGGAATCATATTAGCTAGAAACCACCACTTTATCTTCCTATTCCAGAATGATTTTTACAAAGTACTTGATTTTTATCACGGCAATTTCCAAAATCCAAGTTCTGCAAAGCTATGATGTTATTAAACAGACTGATGAACACCGGTTGATGTGTATGGGGAATCGTTGAATCAGTATGCTGTACACCTGAAACTAATCTAACACTGTATTCTAACTAACTGGAATTAAAATGGAAACTTAAAAAAAATAAAAAGTAAATAAAAGGAATGAAAAGATCTAATGTTCAAACTTGGGACTTCCTTGAGCTATTTCATGTGGTATGTGACAGATGTCTTTGTGGGTCTATTCAAAAGTTGAAATGTCCCATAGCACTTTTGCAGGGCCATCCTCAGGTACCTAAGCACATAGTTTGGAGACTAAGTCTATTGCAGAGTTTCTCAATGTAGGCACTTTTGCCATTGTTGGCTGGATAGTTTTAGGGCAGCTAGAAGCTGTTCTGGGAGCTGTTCTGTGTGTTGAAAGATATTTAGCAGTACCCCTGGCCTCCACCCAGAGGATCCCAAGAGCACACACTCCTTTCAGCTGTAACGATCAAAACTGTCTCCAGACACTGTTAAATGTCCTTCAGAGTGCAAAGCACAAATAAATGAACATTTTCCAAGGGTGGCATAACCTTTATGATAAAAGTAGCCATTTGGCAGTGATCTTCCTAGTGCCAATCCAGGGGTAAATTCTTAATGCAAATGATTCATATGATTACTCTCACTTTCTTAAAACTGTCTCTTCTTGCGATGCCAAGCTACTGTTATCTCAGGAACCATCGCTCACGATCCTTTGGTTAGACCCTCCTTCTGGGCTCTCAGTGGTGGAGTGGCCCAGAGCTCAGACCTCAGACCTTGTTCCTTCACTCTCTACTCATAGCCATGTCAGTGGACATGTCAGTGCCATTAATTTAAGTACTCTCTATGCTGATGATGCCCAAATTCTTAGCTCTGTACACCCTAAACACTCCTGTTCATCTCTTCCCTCCACATGTCCAAGTTGATGTCTGGTTGAATTTTAACACCTAACACAGCCCAAACCCAATACCATGTTTTCATTCCTAAACACATTCTTCACCCAGTGTTTACCACATAATTAAATACCATGAACATGCACCCAATTATTCAGGCCCAACGGCTAAAGTGTCACCCTTGAAGCTTCTGTTTTTCTTCACCCTAGATCAAATCTAATGAATCTGGTCAACCCTATCTTTAAAATATCTTTCAAATATGATAACTTCCACCCACCTCCACTACTGCCATCTAGATCCAAGACACCATTACCCTTAACTCAGCACTGTGATTGCCTCTAACTGATTATCCTGCTTCTACTTTTACTTCTAACAATCCATACCCATACAGCAGCAAGAAGGGTTTTAAAGCATAAGTAAGATCATGTTACTACCATGCTTGAAACCACACTCTGAGTAAAATCCAAAGACCTTACTATGGCATGGACCTGCTGTCTGGATGCACCTCTGGTCTCATTTCTCATGGATCCAGTCTCATAAACCCATTTTCTGTTCCTGGAAGGTACTGAGCAAACCCAGGCCTTTTACATGTGTTATTTCCATGCCCAGAATGCTTTTCTGTCAGATATTTCTGTTGCTTGTGAATGAAACCAGAATATGTTATCTCCAAATATGTCTCTGTGAGATAAAAATTATTTTGAGCTGAAGGCAATTAAGAAGCAACAAATGCAGGAAAAGCTCTCTCAACCCTCCCCCTTTTTTGCATGAAGGCAGGATATAAATTGTCCTTTTCCTGGAAACAGACTCTCATCCCAGAGACAGCACAGGAGGAATCTGCAAACAAACCTTTCTCCATTAGTTTTCTCCCATATATTTATTTTCCTACAGTTTGCCTCCCTTGGCAAAACTACTATCCCTAGTCATATCATTTTTCTACAATTTTATTGAATAATCTTCCTTAGTTATTGTTGACGATAAGCTGGAGTTTTAAGTTACCACTTTGAGTTACTCTTTATTAAAGGTTTCTCTCTTATGATGTACACTGTATGCATTAATAACTTTTTTCTCTTGTTAACCTGTTTTATCTAATCCAGGTGAAAACTGAAGATGGGCAGAAGTAAAGTTTTGCCTCCCCTACACTTAGGTACTCACTTCTTCCAAGTCCTGCTCAATAGTGCCTCTTAAGATATTTTTTTATGGTTTATTTTTTTACGTTCCATCTTCTCCAATACAGTGTAGACCCCTTGAAAGCAGGAAATTTTTATTTTTTTTCCTCACCAAGATTACAGTCACTACTTGAAGTAGTATCTGTCATTTAGTAGTTGATCAATGTGTATTAGTTGAATACATGAAAAGCAGTAGAGCTAAAGGCATGAGTGAACAGGTCTGCATGCTACGCTGCAAGAATACAGAGGGGCAAAACATTTGAGTCTGAATGGGTTGGTGGTTAGGAGAACTTCCTAGAGCAAGTGATGCTTTAGCTTTACCTTTAGAAGATGAGAAAAGCTAAAGGGGAAGAAGAGCAATGCAAGCTGAGAAAATGGGTTGGTGGGTCAATGCTCAAAGGGTGAAGCAGCAAGGTTTCTTCAGGAAACTGAGCAGCTGAGCAGTGCTGGGGCCATGGGACAGCAATCCCCAGCCATTCTGCACCTCCACATGGTGAAAATTCACCATTCACAAGTCTAACAGAAAATCTTCCATGTGGTTCTCAAAAGCAGATGCATACCCCTCTACTTATGGTGTATCCGAATCTCATATAGTATGGGGGCTGTGAAACTGTGAAGAAGACCTAGGGAGAATAAATGCTTAGATAAGTAGGCAGAATCTGGGGCATCTGGGTGCCTCAGCCGGTCAAGCATCTGCCTGTAGCTCAGGTCTGGTATTGAGCCTGACATCAGGCTCTCTTCTCAGCAGGGAACCTGCTTGTCTGTCACTCTGCCCCTCCCCTTGCTCATGCTCTCAATCTCTCTCTCTCTAAAATAAATATTTTTTTAATGGGCGCCTGGGTGGCTCAGTGGGTTAAAGCCTCTGCCTTTGGCTCAGGTCACGATCTCAGGGTCCTGGGATCGAGGCCTGCATCAGGCTCTCTGCTCGGCTGGGAGCCTGCTTCCTCCTCTCTCTCTCTCTCTCTGCCTGCCTCTCTGCCTACTTGTGATCTCGTTCTCTGTCAAATAAATAAATAAAATCTTTAAAAAATAAAAAAAATATATAAATAAATAAATAAGTAGGAAGCATTTGTCAATAAATAACTTTAAAAGAAGAGTGTTTATGTGTGCATTTTCCTATATACCTAAAGATTTTTAATATTACCTTGAAAGTGATGGGAGCATTTTGAACCAAGAATTACCACAGAGAATTTTCTCACTTTTATGAATATTATTTGAAAATGTGATACCTACATATTATATGAGATAAATACAACACAAGTTATTTTGTCAGTCTTCTATTATTCAGTTTGTAAGTTACTTCTGGTTTTGCAATCATAAATAACAGAGTAATCAACATACTACTTTATTAGTTTTTGAGCATATTACTCCCTTAGAATAAATTTCTAGAACAGATTTACTATTAAAAGCTATACATATTTCAAAGCTCTGATATATTCTGCCAGAAGTTCTTCGGGGAAGAACATAGCTCCTTTTTCTCCTAAACATTTATCAGTGCTTTTTTGCCACACACTTATCAATCCTGAGTATTTTTAAAATCTTCCCTAATACATTTGAATACTACACCATTATGTTATTTTGTATTTTCTTGACTATTAACGATGTCCATCACTGTTCTATGTTTACTATCACTTGTACATCTCCTTAAATCATCTTCATACATCCTTCGGAAAGACAAACCTTAGAATTTTCCTGTATTGTACAAGTATTATTAGCACTTAACAGTTTTCAGTTGTCAGTACAAACATTCATTAACTTAAGCATACTCTGGGCAAGACAGTGTTCTCAATGTTACACACATAGCAGTACATTTAATCCTTGCATCAGTCATATGAAGGGGATTTTAGTTGTGTATTTATTTACAGATGAAGACACTGAAGTATAGAGAACTTAGTACCTACATCAAGTTACACAGCTATTAGAGGACAGAGGTAGGGTTGGCCTCAGACATATTCTTAACTTTTCTGGAGGAGAATATGTGAGGGGAAAATGAGTTTAATTTCATACATGTTGACTTTCCATGGGCCTATAAAATATCTAAGTTAATGGTTCTCAACTGGGGATAATATTGTTCACCAGGAGATATCTGGCAACTTTCTGGAGGCATCTGTGATCATCATGACTGGAGACTGGTGCTATTTGTATCTAGAGGGTAAAGGCCAGGTTTGCGGCCATATATCCTACAAGGCAGATGGCAGCCCCCTACCACAAAGAACTGGCCAGCCCAAAATGTTCATAGTTGGGAGGCTGGGAAACCTCCATCAATGTGGCAAGATTTAATAAGGAGTTTGGAATTCAGAAAAGTGGCCTAGGTCAGACAGAGAGATTGGGTAGGAACAATGTAGAGGCTCACCGTAAAAGGATGACATTTTCACGGGAACATATGCTGTATGCTACATCTCTGCTTACCGGAAGCTCATATCAAGTTTATTATTGCACTTTCAGAATTAAGTTGACTCTAAAAGCTGAACACTAAGCCACATAAAATTCATTTATGGAGCACCCTGTTTTTCAGTAATTGTACAGAGAAATTAGGATTCCTGTTCTTGTTCCAAAAACAATAATGCAAAACAAAATCCCATATAATTATTATGTTTGTCACCAAAATGCTTGCAAGCCAGTGGGGTCATTGCTGAGTAACACAAAATGGAATATTGTAGACAAATTAGGCACTTCCAACAATAGGAAACACAAAATTAAGGGAAGAATATATTAGAATTACAAGAACATCATAAACAGACAATACAGACAATTAAGACACACTTTGAAAAACTGGCTAATGAGCCACCTTGTAAAAGGATTATTGCCATGCCTATGGGCATAGCAAGGCGTACTTGATGGTTCAAAGAGTTTCTTCAGGAACTTAAGTGCTATTTTTGCTATTTTGGAATCCTGGCTGGCATGCCACGTTGCCAAGGTCACATTCTGCTGGCAGGCAGCAGAGTAAAAGGTACGGTTCATGCACATTAGCATGGGGCATGGTGCCAATGGGAGGGCATGGTAAAGGCAGGTTGCTTCCCTATAATAATAATAAAAAAGACTGCTATAACTAGTTGTATTTTAAAGCAGTTTTTAATAAAAATCAGGGTTCCTTGGATATCTGAAACATTTTATGCTTCTTTCCAGCTGGAAAAATGGACCAATCATGACTACAGATCCCATGCATCTGAATGGGGTAGAGCGTGTGCTCTGGGGTCAGATACTTGGATTCAAATCATGACTCTGCCACGTTAGACCAGTTACGATCGTGACTCAGCGTCTTTCTCTGTAAAATGGAAGACATAGTAATATTTATCTCCTAGGGTTCCTGCAAGAACCAGGTGAGTTAATACTTGTGAAGTCCTTACAAGTATTTTACATATACTAAATGCTCACTAATATTGAGTATTTTTTTTTAAGATTTTATTTATTTGACAGAGAGAGACACAGCCAGAGAGGGAACACAAGCAGGGGGAGTGAGAGGGAGAAGCAGGCTCCCAGCCGAGCAGGGAGCCTGATGCGGGACCCGATCCCAGGTCTCTGGGATCATGACCTGAGCCGAAGGCAGTCGCTTAACCAACTGAGCCACCCAGGTGCCCCAATATTGAGTATTTTAATGTAATTTTTGCCTTGTCTGCCTGGATAGTTGTAACAAAATACCACAGACTGTATGACTTAAACAACCAACATTTATTTGTCACAATTTTGGAGGGTAAGAAGTCCAAGATCAAGGTTCTCGTGTCTGGTGCCCTGTTCCTGGTTTGTAGAAGGATGCTTTCTTGTTTTATCCTCACATGGTGGATAGAAGGGGGGATGGTGAGAGGAGACAGAGAGAGAGTACTCTTTGGTCTCCTCTTATAAAGGCACTAATCCCTTCAAGAGGATTTACCCTTATGATCTCATCTAAACCTTATGATTCTTAATAAAATCACCTGGGTGGTTAGGCTTTAGACATATAAACTGGGAGGCACAAAAATTATGTTATGCAGTCCAGAACAATTTTGAAACAAACAAAAATACTGTGGTGGCTAAGTTCCTTTTTTAAAGATAACAGTCTTAAATCACAAAGAATCTCTCCTCTATTTCTACGCACCTACTTCATGAAAATTCCCTATTCATCTAAGGATGTCTACTCTAAACTTAGGTTATCGTAATTCACTTTAATAGAATACTGACAAAATCTTGAAATATTAGGTAAATAGCTCATACCACCTAACTCCTCATATGCTTATACCTTTCTTCACAAGAATTTTTTATAGCATGTTTGACATGAGACTTGTTTTAACATCAGAACATGCCAAGTTCCTGTGTTCCTCCAAGCCTTAGCAAGGTGTCCGATGAATCATTAGGCGTCAGTGAATATTTGTTAAATGAAAGGACAGAAATACTGAATAAGGTTCTGTTGATTTAATGATGACAGTGTTATACAAAAGAAACAAGGCCCTAACTTTATAATTCTTTTCTTGTAGCTTATATTCTTCTCATTTGCTTTTCTTTCTTTCTTTCCTTTTGTTTTATTTTTTCAAATTAGCACATAGTAAAGTGGAATCTATTGGTGTACCAGTCTATGAATTTCAACACCATCAGGACACAAAACAGGTCCATCAGCCCAAGAACTCCCTTAGGCTCCATTTACTCTAACCACTCGCCACCAACAATCTGTCTCTGTCACCCTTTGACTTTTAATGTTAAACAAATTTTTATTTTTTTTTCTTTTTCTTTTGGAATTATTTCAGATTTACAGAAAAGTTGTTAAGATAATACAGCAAGTTCTCATACAGGCTTCACCCCACTTGCTCTAATGTTAACACTGTACACAGCCTTGGGACATGTGCCGAAACTAAGACATTAACACTGATACAATACTAAAAGTAAATTACAGATTTTATATGGATTTCATCAGTTTCCCATTAGCATCCTCTTCACTGATCCAAGATCTAATCCAGTGTGCCACATTGCATTTAGTGACTGTATCTCACTGATCTTCTCTGACACATGGTGGTTTCCAGTCTTTCCTGGGGTTTCATAACCTTCACACTTCTTTTTTTTTTTTAAGATTTTATTTATTTATTTGACAGAGGAGATAGGGAGAGAGAGAAAACACAAGCAGGGGAAGCAGAAGAAGGAGAAGCAGACTCTCCCCTGAGCAGGGAGCCTGATGCCTGCCTCGATCCCAGGACCCTGGGATCATGACCTGAGCTGAAGGCAGCTGCTTAACCAACTGAGCCACCCAGGCACCCCACCTTCACACTTCTTAAAGATTACTGCTTAAGTATTCTGTAGAATGAAATAAAAGTATTCTGTAGAATATTCCTCGATTTGAATTTTTCTGATATTTTTGCATTAGACTGAGGATATGAATATGGGGAAAGAGCACACACAAAAAATCACTCCCACATAAGTACAGTAGATCTCCACACATATCACTGGCAATATTCTCTTTGATCTCTTGGTTAAGGAGGTCTCTGCCAGGTTTCTCCCCTGCAACACTACCGTTTCTCTCTTTCTGTACTCCATTCATTGAGTCCTTAATGTAGAACCGTCAGTAGGATTACACTAGTGCAAGCATAATTTATCTACAATCCTATCATGTCAGAGGCACCACGTGAAAGGTGCTTTGCATTTACTCTTTGGCATCTCCATGAGACAACTATTATCGTGATTTTACAAGGGAATTGAGGCTCAGGGGAATTAAAATACTGCCTTGTTAGTAAGAAGTAGAAGTAAAATCAAGTCCAGGAATAGCTGATTCCCAAGCACACGCTCTCTTCTTACCAGATGACTCTTTCATCTACCCCCAAACCAATATCAGCGAAAGTGAAGCAATAAATTCCTGTCACTGTTGTCAAGTATGCAACTCACATAGTTTACTTTTCCACTTTAACATACCAACATATTTGAAGTAGCATGTTCATTTCGTAAGGCTGTGGCTGGGCTGTGTGATAATTAGCAAACTGACAGACAGGACCTGTCATTAGTGGACAACATGGATAAACATCACCAAGTCTGGGAAGAAGAGGCCTAAGTGGAAAGTGAGATCCCATGGGAGAATACAAGTGAATACAGGACCAGAAAAGAAATTCAGAAGGTGAATGCTAGAGAAGTTTACTGAAACTAATGGCAGAGACTTGTCAGGGGAACAAATACCGTAGCTCTCCTTTCCCCATCTGATCAAGGCTATCGGGGAGTGAGTGGCCCTACAGCAAAGTGACTCCACTTTAACGTGAGGGGCACAGCACAAAGCAGAGATCATTCCAAGTGCTCAGAACAACCGTGCCTGGGAGCTATGGAGGCCTGGAAGTTTGGCCAATCAACTGAGGCCTCAGGAAAGATGCTGGGCCACCTCTTCAAACGGCAGTTAAAACTGAGATGCTCGATCTCAGGATCCGGACATTTTCAAGAGTTGTAAAGTCTGTGGGTACTTCATGGTTAAAAACTCAGATATCTGGATCCGTATCTCCCTGGTCCTTCATTCAGTACCTTCACCACCACATAATTTTTAGGTTAGATTGGATTCGACTTGTTTTCCCTTTATAAGCAAATCCCAATGGTTTTCCTCATATTTAAGAGAATTCCTAGGACCTCATAGTATTATGGCTACTTCTGGCTCTAACTTCCTGTCTCCACTAAATTACTGCTTTCTGCTCTGCATTTTTCACTCTTATCCATGCCCTGGCATTGCTCCTGTTGTTAACACAAGTAAAAACAAAATAAAACAAAACAAAAAAGCCCTATCTTTTTGATCCCTTTAAAAATAAACCCACTCATTTGTGGCCTTTTTGTGGTAATTTGATTTCACTGTCAAGTGGGGGAGAGGAGTGTAGCATAAACACTAAAATATGAATATGTGACACATCAATTTTTTAAGTCCTTTGGTTTTGTACTCTCATCACTTTTCCATACCTTCTCTCCTGTCCCACCTCTTCTTCCTTAGTTCCGCTCCTCTAGGAACAACAACAGATACATTTCTTCCATTCTCCTGGCAGAGACAGTTGGCTCTTTCTTACACCAATCCAAAAACCCACCTTTCAATTTTTCCATGCTTCTTTTCCTCCTTTCTTTCTTTCTTTCCTTTTTTTTTTTTTTTTTAAGATTTTATGTATTTATTTGAGAGAGACAATGAGCAAGAGAGAGCACAAGCCTTGGGGTAGGGGCAGAGGGAGAAGCAGGCTCCCTGCTGAACATGGAGCCCCATGCTGGACTGATCCCATGACCCTGGGACCATGATCCAAGCCACAAAGGCAGACACTTAACCGACTGAGCCACCCACGCACCCCTCTTCCACTTTTCTCAGTTAGAAGATGAGACACGGGGAAGGAAAAGCATAGAGGCAAACGTGATTCCAATTACACTTCAAATGTTAGCTTTACAATGATTTCCATTGACCACAAGTCTGTATTAGAGCAAAAGTAAGTAAGCTTTGTCCCATAGAACCCAGATATTCTCAGGAGGGTTAGGAGAATGTGGAAATATGGTAGCGAGAACAACATTCTAGTAAACGAATTGCCAGGAGGAATGGAGGAAGTGTATACACAGACAAGCTGACAGTATTTCATGCCAGCATTTCTTTCCTAATACGCGTGTAACTTTTCTTTTAAGTTTGAACGTTTCTACAGACAGTAGTAACTCTATGATTAGCATCACTAATACCTTCACTAGTAAATTCTCATGAATTTATGAGGGCTTAGGTAGGCATTTTATTGAGCACTATTAAGTTAATTTTCACCCATTTTCTTGAAATCCAAGCATATGTTTAATTAACACAATAACACCTTGGATATCAAAATTCTAATCAAATGAATCATTCAGGATGGTTTACATTTCTGTGTAGGTAAAGGTCAAACACCAGAACTGTACTTCATGAGCTATTTTAAATGGGAAAACTTTCTTAAATTCTCATTTTCTTCAACAGAATATATTGATATAACTGAATGTTTCTTCAGTAATTGTGGGTTGTCCTGAAAACCAAATATTTTACCTTTTGTACATATTAACACCATCCTATTGAAGAATAGATCATTGTTCCCCAAATCTAAATGGTCTTTACATAGTCTGGGTTCTCTTAAACTAGGTAAAAGTTTCAGGGCAAGTGGTTTATTTGAGAGATGATTCTATAAAACACCAGCAGCCCTGTAGGGAAATGAGACAGTAAAGGAAGGAAGCCAAGAATAAAGCAAATGACAACTACGGACAACTGGAGCTTTATCCCTCTAGGGAACTCTGGTCGCCGGTGCACAACACATTCTTTAGACTTAACCAAGGGGTAAGGAAGCTGAGACATTTACACATCAACTCCTGTCAGTCATTGGTTGTAGCATACTTCCTGGTGACATTAATTCTCTGGCACTTTGGACCTGTCATGCACCTGTAATAGGCATCTGGTGTAGGCTCGAGCTACCAAAGAAAACTCTCAGGCCAAGAGAGAACTATGCTGGCAAGAGTCAGCCATAAAAATGATAGAGCCCCAGGAGATATGGGTGATGTACCTAAACCATTTGCTACAAGTTCTTAATAGGACTTTGAGTCCCACTGTTTACCATTTCTAGTTCTATCTGCCTCGTTGTGGTTGATCATTTCATAGATTGTTTCTTGCCTGCCAGTAGGCTTCCCTTTTACTTTCCTATGTTTTGTTTTCTGAGCTCTGTGTATTTAAAATATACATCTCAAAAGCCATTATAATTGGTTATGAAAGAGAAGAATATGCTTTTTTGCCAAAGTCTCCTACAGACTATCCCCAGAGAAGCATTTGTAGACTGAAATGCAAACTTGGATTTTGCAAAGATATTTCTGACATTTTTGTGTTCTAGCACTTCTTACCAATAAAATGAGATTGCTGAAGAACTGAGTTCTCGATGGAGGAACTATTACCAAAGAATGAATGTACATAAAAATAAATACATCACTGAAAGAGATCACAAATGTTCATCACAAAATTTAATCTTATGACATCCTCATTAAAATTATGATGTGGATCAGGTCTGTGACCATAATGAAGTTCTTCAGTAGTCTATTTTAGGAAATTGCTTGGGGAGTTTCCAATATTAATTTCATGTTACAAACAGCAATAAGGAGAACATCAACAGTAATACTCATAACATTAACTTGGGGTGACTTAAAACCATATGACTTCTGAACAAAAATGGTGGGCTGACCAAATGCGTTTATTTCTCATCCCTTCAAAATACCATAAAATGGCAGTAAAATAATGAAAATTCCATAAGCCTACAATAAAAAAGGTAATGGAGGAGATGACAAAACTGAGCAAGAGATTTCAATGAAATGTTAAAATGGACAAGTGAAATGAACAGTGATAAAAGAGCCCTATTGAATGGAGATAGCACCATTGGAAGTAAGTGCCATCAGGAAGTACCATCTGCTCACACGACAGAATCTCCGGGAGGCTGGGAACTTAGGAACGTGAGTGGTCAAGTGCCGGGTCCAAGGCAGGTTTAAGGTCTGAATACAAAGCATTTAAACTGCTGTGTCCTCTCCCCAATAGCTAAGATATTTCTACCTATCTCCAGGTCACTTTCCAACCTCCATACCTAGTGCACCTGTTACCTCTACAAGACTAGAGCATTCTTCCCTGGATGAAATGAACTGAGAGGAGACCCCAGTCCTAGCAGAAAACCTGAGAGGCAAGGCAGCTGCAAAGTGGCAGATGGGGTACACCGCACTATAACCTATTTGCCATCTACTTGCTCAGTGAGCCCTGGCAGCTAAGTGTCTTCCCATCAAGTAGGAGCCTACAAGAGTCCTCTCTGGAGACACTGAACAGCTCATAAGAAGAAATTTAAATACACTGGTATGCAAGGATTCCCCAAAACACAAGCACACATAAACAGACACACTCAATCAAAGAGCTGCTAAAGACTCAAGCCTCCCACACAGGAAGCCATCCAGTCCACAGTCACCACACAAATAATTAGTTTCCACTGAGCAAATGCACTCTTAAATATGAAAACTCCCAACATTTAAGAGAGATCAAAACAAATGTTAAGGAGGTGGGGGGGGGGAGCAAAAAAAAAACTGTGGGTAGAAAAAGAGCAAGTAGATTAACTTTAATTAATATTCTCTATCTAATAAAGTTGCCTAGTACATGAAAATAAGAACAGTACTCTCTATAAAGGAATGTTCTTAAAAAATGGAGAATTTTTTGAAGCACTGAAAAAAATGAGCCTCCAAGTTGAAAGCTCCACAGAACTACCCAGCAAAATGAATAAAAGGAGACGAAGGCATATAACTGTGAAATTTTAGGACAGAGATAAATAGAAGAGTCCAAAAATCTTCCAAAGGAGATGATGAAGCCACATAGAAAGGGAAGAGAATCAGATTGGGGCTAGACTTCACAGTGATGGTCAACTGATGCTCTCTGCCCAGACACATAAACGTATTAATAATGAGAGAAAAATGACGTGCTCAGAAAAACTCAATAAATATAAGCTATCATAAAATGTTCTTCAGAAAATAAAAACAAAAGAAAACCCATGAAGAAGCCATAAGGATCTAAGAAAGAAGCGATCACCCAAGAGAACAAGAGAACAGCAAGGGAAATGTGAAGGATGAGTGCCATGAGTAGAGAGTAACCAGTTCCCAGGAGAAAGAGTTGGAAACTCCAAGAAAAGACAGAGTTGAAATGTTGCAGGTTAGGACAGTATTTTTTATAGACACATGACAGAGATATTTAAGCCCACAAAACCAGATAAACGGGGGGCGGGATAAATTTATAATTAAGTCCAGGAAAAGGGCAAAATACAACAAGAGGCACGGGTGATTTAGGAGTAAACATTTAACTAGTCATATGAGTACTAGTTGACTTTACTTAAAATTATGATATAGCCACAGGGGTGGGTGGGGAAGAATCATGCATGCATACACACACGTGAGCACAGCGTGGGTACATGGTGGGTGAACATATAAATGGGTATTAGGAGGAAATTCCTCATTTCCCCAAGGAAGAAAACAACACATAATGCTTAAAATTTATAAACTCATAATTTCATATATGAGTACATTATTTAGAACTTTTTAAAAAAGATTTTATTTATTTGTCTGAGAGAGAGGGAGAGAGAAAGAGAGAGAGAGAGAGAGAGAGAGAGAGAGAGAGCGCACTAAAGCAGGGGGAGTGTCAGGCAGAGGGAGAAGCAGGCTTCCCGCTGAGCAGAGAGCCTGATTTGGGACTTAGTCCCAGGACCCTGGGATCATGACCTGAACCAAAGGCAGGTGCTTAACAGACTGAGCCACCCAGGTGTCCCCATTATTTAGAACTATTGAGGTAAAAGACCAGAAGCAAGTGCAATGAAGGCTAAAGGAGGGTGGTTGTCCCTGGGGACTAGAGAAATTGGCGAGAGATACAGCAGGTGACTGCTACTTTCATTCTGAGAATTATTACTTTTTAAACTAAACACACGCCTTATTTTCATTTGTAAAAAACTATACAGAATTAATTTATAACATTTTAATAATTTTACTTGTCAATTCATAGAGAACCTGAAATTCAAGTTAATGTTTAAGCTTCCACTATAGTTAATATCTGAGCTGAGAGAAGAGGGATAAAATGGATGTTTATGATGTTTCATAAAAACTAAGTTATTTAATAAGAAAGTACAAATTAATTTTCAGAACTGGTACATTTTAATAAATAATTAGATCACTTCTTTTCTCATCTCTCTATTCTGAAATAATCAAATGTTTTAGTCCAGTTAGAAAGACATGGTTAGGGGCGCCTGGGGGCTCAGTTGTTGATCGAGGGTCTGCCTTCAGCTCAGGTCATGACCCCGGGTCCTGGGATGAAGCCCCATATCAGACTCTCTGCTCAGCAAGCATGCTTCTCCTTCTCTCTGCCTACTGTTCCCCTTTCTGTGCTCTCTCTCTCTTTCTCTCTCTGTGTCAAATAAATACATTGTATCTTAAAAAAAAAAAAAAAGGAAAGAAAGAAAGACATTGTTAAGAGAGCTCTGCATCTCACTGTAGACAACAGTATTCCTGGATACAGACTCTAAAATGTGATCATTCAATTTAGAAGCATTTTAATTCTTCAAATATAAAGCAGAAGAGCAAACAAATGCTTTGGACAAGAAAAATCCATTTTGCAATATTCCTTTTCAGAATCATCAACACTATGACACAATAAAAGAGTCCATTTTTCATTAATCATCAACTTTTTAAATGCATTTCCTTTGCTTGTATATTGAAACTGAGCTCAGTATAACTCCGTGCATTGTGTCTCTGGGAAATTAAAGGCACTAAGTTTTGCTTAGATAAACACATAAAGACAGAACAACTTTTTTATGGTTGATGAATCAAAAAGAAAAATATGGAAAGAACAGGGATTTTTTTCCTCCCTGTTTCCTTATTTATTTATTTGTTTATTTTTCCTGTTTCCTTATTTATAAGAAATTCATAAATTTAGCTATTAAAGACTGTCAAAAAGCAGCATATACACCATGAGTTAACAGCTGCTATTTTTTCAATCATAGAAAAAAAAGATGATTTTCTTTTAACTTTGTAAGTTTCTAAATCTTTTTAAGAGTCCATTTCTTATTTGGTTCTGAATCACATACACATCAGAGAAAAGAATTTGAAGAAATTAAATTATCATTTAACAGTTTCTCCAGTTTATGTCAAATGGTTTAAACTCTTATTTTCTCAATTAAAATAGCAATTTGATAGGATGCCTGAGTGACTCAATTGTTTAAGGGGCTGCTTTCAGCTCAGGTCATGATCCCAGCTCAGGTCATGATCCAGTTCCGCATTGGGCTCCCTGCTCAAGGGGAAGACTGCTTCTACTGCCTGCCTCTCTCCCTGCTTGTGCTCTCTCTCTCTCTCTCTCTCTCTCTGACAAAGAAGTAAAAAAATTTAATAAAAAATAAAATAAAGTAGCAATTTGAGTATGACAACAGTCCTTAAGAAAGCACATTTATATGGTGTTTACAATCTGCCAGTCTTAACTAAATTCCAAATCATTCAAACCTGCATATACCTCAATAAACTGAAGACTAGTAAAGATCTCTATTATTTGTGGGCTTACTGAGCACTAACAAAAACTTAAAATAATAATAATAATTGGAAAAACTAAGAACAGTGGTAACTATATTATGAAGTAGGGGAAGGAAGAGGAAAATCAGTTATTCTCATTACCACACAATAAATCAATAGACAATGTTTAACGTGAATAAATCAAACACCTTATTTAAAGTTATAGGTGTTGCTACTAGAAGCATTAAAGTCAGAAACTGTTAAAATTGGCTAACATGGGAAGCAGGACTGGGAGTAAGGTGAAATGGGATAGAGAAAAATTATCTTTTCATCACAAGCCTCTCTATATTGACTGATATAGTTTTTTAAAACTATATATCTATTTTTAAGCTCACTACACTTTACAAGAACATGTATTTTATGTCCACACATTTTGACTTATACTCATACACACACATTACGTACACAAAATTAAGCACCCAATACTTTTACCAACAAGAAATACATCTTCACAAGTTTGTAACATTAGGGGAAATCCCTCAGAAAGCTGGGTGGATCCAGATGGTGAGTTTACTATGCATAACCAATAACCTATTTCTGAACTTTTAATAAAATAAAATGTTAATGAATGTAAAATAAGAAACTTCATATCCTTTTAGAGACTTCTCAGTAAGAGTTTCTTTTTTCGTTTTTTTTTTTTTCCTAGAATATTTTGCATTAGTTGAAAAAATTCCCTGTCATCTCATTAAATGTATAAATCACTTGTTGGAGCCACACAGCAGAAGTGGTTTTGAGCAAGGGTATCATTTTTTGTTCAACACTAGTATGTAAAACACTGTTTGTGTTGTGAAGCAGTCATGGGGTTGGCTAACCTCACATGAGTGAGTCTCCCTCAATTTTGGGAGCAGCATCCACAGGATGTCAACAATACTGTTTTTGGAAATAATATATATTATTTTATAAGTGCACCATCCTTAAAGCACTAAATGTTTGTTTTATAAGAAGTAATTAGAATATAAGTTAGATCAGGGATGCCTGGGTGGTTCAGTTGGTTAAGCATTTGACTTGATTTCAACTCAGGTCATGGTTTCAGGGTACTTGGATGGAGTCCTGCACCGGGCTCCATGCTCCGGTATAGAGTCGGCCTGAGATTCTTTCACTCTCCCTTTCCCTCTCACCACATTCATGTTCTCTCTCTCTCTCTCTCTCTCTCTCTCTCTCTCTCTCTCTCGTCTCCAAAATAAATAATCTTTAAAAAGAATATAAATTTGATCAAATTTTATAAGTAATATAATTTTATAAGTAAATAATATCACAACAAAATAACGAATTTTTTTTTAAAGATTTTATTTATTTGACAGAGAGAAACACAGTGAGAGAGGGAACATAAGCAGGGGGAGTGAGAGAGGGAGAAGCAGGCTTCCTGAAGAGCAGGGAGCCCGATGTGAGACTCGATCCCGGGTCTCTGGGATCATGACCTGAGCCGAAGGCAGTCGCTTAACCAACTGAGCCACTCAGGTGCCCCAAAATAACGAATTTTATAGTTCATATTAAAAGGATGGATGTCAGGGCACCTGCATGGCTCAGATGATTAAGCATCTGCTTTCTCCTCAGGTCATGATCCCGAACTCGGGGATCGAGCTCCCCATGGGCTCCCTGGCTCAGCGGGAAGCCTGCTTCTCCCTCTCTCACTCCCCCAGCTTGTGTTCCCCTCTCTCACTGTATCTCTCTCTGTCAAATAAATAAAATGAAATCTTAAAAAAAAAAAAAGAAGGATGGATGTTATGGAAAATCATCTACCACACTGGATCAAGGATTTTTAAAGCTGGTAAATTCAACTAGTCCTGATCACTTTTATTAATAATGTATTAATGCACTTCCTTCTTAACTGTGAAGACCAGTCCACTGACTTACTCAATCTGTTTTGGCATCTACATTGGAAATCTATTTAACAGGATAGTCACCTGTTAACTATCAATTTTTCCAAACTAATGTCTGATAGCAACAATGCAGAACGAACAAATTACCATCTCTGTTCTCACTCTGGTCTGGACCATCACTCTCCTTTTTTATTCACTGATTTCCTACCACATTCTGAATTGCTTTTATGTCCTATGCCAACTGATGACCTTTAGATGAGGAAGGAAAAAGGGAAAGAGATAAGAGGTATCTTTCTTTCCCTGAAAGGTTACCATAAAAACATTCCACTATTACTTGAACATTTCTTTTTCCTTTCTGGTTATTTCCTGTCTCCTATTCTCAGTTATCTCCTTGGCTGAAGGAAATTTCCATCCATTGTTATTTTGTTTAGCTCTTTGAAACCCTCTTTTATTGATTCACATAAGGAAAAAGGCTTTACACCCAGGCAAACATTTCATGGGACAAAAATATCAAGCAAAAAAATAGAAATGAGGGTGCCTGGTCGGCTCAGTGGACTAAGCACCTGCCTTCAGGTTGGGTCATGTTCCCAGAATTCCCAGGATTGAGCCCCACGTTGGGTTGGGCTCCCTGCTCAGTGGGGAGTCTGCTTCTCCCTTTCCTTTTGCTCCTGCCCAATCTCACTTGTCTCACTCTCCCTCTCAAATAAATAAATAAAATCTTTTAAAAAAAGAGAGAGAGAGAAAATATAGAAATAATGGCAAGTAACCTAGAAAAACTCTGATGACTGAAATACCTATTTCACTTCAGGTTTTTCACTTCTGTTTGCCCATCATTCCAAATATGTATGCTCTACACTGGGCAGGAAATTCATTAAGTTGAAGGGAAGAGCAGTGGATACGAAGAATGATTACCCTCTAATGCTTCATGTTTTGACAGATAATAGGTATATTCCATACCAAATCCCCACTATCATTGATTCCCATCTTTTTGTGTATCTACCACTACCATTGAATGTATTATTCATATTATACTGCGAATTATTTATACACTGGAAATACTGTACCACTTTTAGAAGTGATTTCCTAGAACAAAACCAAAAGGAATGTTCCTAGTATAGGATTATGACTTTGTTAAGCCAGTTTTAATGCTCTGTGAGAGACTATTGAACAGTCAATAAAGGGACAAAGAAGAATAAGCATTAGTCTTAACTAAACATATCTCAGAATTCTGAGTAAAGGACCAGAAAGTCCATTCAGTCTGAAGACCCAAAAAAGAATTTATTCCACTTCCTCTATTAGGCTTATAAATATATTGGTTTATCTTGATAATCTTTTTGTTTGCACTAATATATAAGTTGCTACACTAATATGGTACACTATAGTCCTAATACACTATACTGGTATTTATCACTTTTACTTATCAGCTCCAAAAATATACTTTCTGAAAAATATATTAATTAATTTTGACTTAAAATTATTTTAGAAAACAACTCATGGAAACTATCTTCTGTGAAGAAGATAAAATATTAGAAGAGCTTTTAAATTAAAGTTATTTTTTATCTTCCAAAAATTATTTTTTTATCTTCTACATAGAGACATACAGAATAAACATTCCAATAAATTCAGAACTCAGAAAGTAAAATATTAACACTTTTCATCATTTAAATTCCACATGAATGTATTAAACAGGAAACTCACAGATTTTTATTTTAATAAAGGATTTTTATTTTAGGAGCACCTGGGTGCCTCAGTTGGTGAGGTGCCTGCCTTTGGCTGGGGTCATGATCCAGGGGTCCTGGGAGAGAGCCCTGCCTTGGGCTCTCTGCTCAGCGGGGAGCCTGCTTCTCCCTCTACCTGCCACTCCCCTTGCTTCTGCTCTCTTTCTCTGTCAAATAAATAAATAAAATCTTAGTTTTTTTTATTTTAAAGATTTTTATTTTAATTTGATTGAACAATTTCTGTAAAAATTATTTACCAAAAATAATTAGTTTTGTGCAAAATATATCACTCTTTATCCTAATTAAAACTCTCAGAATGACTTTCGTATTGTGAACCCTAATTTGGAGAAAATGAATACAGATTTTTTTTTCGGTATTATCACAAACCTGACAACTTCCTCATTGAGCCACAATATTTCTTTAAGTAACTTTTAAATCTAATTTTGTGACATTACCCAGAGATTCCGAATAATTTCTGAGTGCTTCAACATTCTTTTTCAACAACATTGATTTACTTAATTAGACATAAGTCCAAAAAGCCAAAGGAGGAGGTGGCTAAACGGAAGAGGAAAGATGGCAAAATAGAAATCATTCGGCTTTAAAATTATGCAAAAGCCCCACAAGTTTCTCCAACAACTTTTTCTTAAAAATTAGTAAAAGGTATAGTTTCAAAGAGTAAAAGAAAATACCAGAACCACTACCACTCTCTGACCCTTTTCTCTTAATGTTCCTCGATCCTTTCTGTAACTACTCTTAGAAACTGCCAGGTAAGAATCATATAGGAATGATCTTTCACTATCACACCCATGTGAATGTCTACATATAACCTCAAGAATTCTTTAACCCACCATTCCTCTAAAAGTTCATCTTTCTCCTCTACGAAATAATTTTATAATTGCTGCCTTTTATTGTTACAATCTGCAGAACAGAAAATGTTGCTCTACATTCTGGCTTACCTTTCTTTCAAAGACATTTTCGCCAAATTTCTTATTGACTAGACTGAACGTTTTTTAAAGCTCCACCTAAGACCCCTTTGCCTTTGAGTTAGTTACTACCCTACAGGCTCCTGACTGACCCCATGTATCCTTTTCTCTCAGGCTGTACTTCAGGATACTGTCAAGATCGAGTGGAGTTTTTTTTTCTTTGTAAGTTATATAGGCTATCCTAAGTCACAGATCCTTTGTACTACAAATAGAACTGATGCACTTAATTGAGGGCTCCCTGCTGCTGTATGCAGTCAGCTACTGAGGTAGTCTGGCATCTCAGCGAGCTCTTATAACATGGAGCCCAAAGGCAACTTTAATTCCTCTGATGCCCTTATGAGATTAACTTTGATAATATGTTTGGTGACACACACAGATGAGAATTGGCTTTTCCGCCTTTTTCACCTATTGTATTACAGCTACTAGAGTCTGAGTCTTCAGATGTAGACACAGAGGGGTAATAAAGGTAGTGTCTGTTGAAGTACCTGTGACAGATTTTCCACTGCTCATAAAATACCATCTTTTAAAATATTTGAGCCTCTTCATATGGGGTGGCCACTGAGTTCTACTAGTCTATTTGGCAGTGTTCACAGCACGCTCCTCTGGGTGTGGGCGTGGTCAGTGGGAGGGCCTATGCCTCACTTAGGAGAGAGATGATTCAGGATACATCCCAGACAGTGATTTAATACTTTGTGTTCCTTTACCATGAAGGTGACATGCTTCTGGAGGGAGGCGATTCTTTGTGCACCCCTCAGATAGGACCTAAAACCAATGAGCTTCATCTAGGGAAGAACAATTGCTGACTGACATGGAAACACACAAAATGGAGAAACTATAAGACCTTATGCCTTAGGCAGCAAGGGCATATGGACTGCTAGAGAGGCTGCACTGGTGGTTATCACTTAAAGTCAGGTGAACCAGAACTCACATGCAGAACGTAAGAGATCCTTGCAGGAAAACAGTTCAGGAGCTGTATGTTCTCAAAGTGGGATGGAACCAAGGCCAAAGAATCCAAACTCCAGAAAACAGACAATGGGGCATCCTACTCTGCTCTCCAAGGTCAGACTTACTTTACAAGAAACGGCAGTCCTATATTCATAGGGTAAATCTATTTTTTCATCATGTTATTAACATATTCTGTTTCAGAAGTATTTATTTTACTTTATTTTTTTAAATACCTGAGCCTTTTTTTTTCTTTTTAAAGATTTTATTTATTTGTCGGAAAGTGTGAGCGAGCGAGCACAACCAGGGGGAGCAGCAGGCAGAGGGAGAAGCAGGCTCCTCGCTGAGCAGGGACCGACCCCCTCCTCATTGTGGGATGTGTGCTCCAACCCAGGATCCTGCGATGATTATGACCTGAGCCAAAGGCAGACGCTCAACTAAGGCACCCAGGCATCCTGAGCATTTCTAATTTTAAATGATACCCTACATTATACATGAGAAAAGGGAGGTAGGAATATATAAAACAGTAGCTTAAAAAAGGTAAAATAACTTAGTGTTCACAAAACCATGAATTGAGCAGGATGGTTTAGAATGAACATTATTTAATACCCATATGGATTATTTTACTAAAGACTGCAGGCGAATTATAGGAATACAGTATTTTGGAGAGAATTAGACTTATTTTCTAAATACTCAAACTAGGTTATTTTAAAGGTTTCGCCTCTGTGATAGCCAAAGTGACTAAGAAATTTCAAGAAGGAAAAGAATCAAAGACTTTGTTATTTCAGTCACTCTAAAAGATTTGCCCCAATGACACTTTTCCGCAATTATTTGTTTTAAATCCCCAGTATTATTTCCTATATAGTCTTATATATGATCCCCCTCCAAGTTATTACATATGTTAAATTTAACACATTTGCTCTGAAATTAAATTTATTAAATACTTCGTAATTTTTGTTCTGCAAGAACAACAAAAGAAAGGCATTGTAACATGCAAACCTATGAGGCTTTAGTGATTCAGACTGTTTTATTAGTTTTTTCTAGTTTAAAATGAATGACACACTAAAAGCTTATATATGTCATTATTATTAAACCTTAGAATGATTTCAGAGTCTCCTAAGATTTCTTAGATGTTATATTAAAAACATTACACTACATTTAGAAAGGCAACTTTCCTTCTGTATACATACTTTTCTATATTTCATATCATATGTATATATTTTTTAAAGATTTTACTTATTTATTTTCCAGAGAGAAACACAAATAAAGAGGGGACACAAGCAGGGGGAGTGAGAGAGGGAGAAGTAGGCTTCCCACCAAGCAGGAAGCCCGATGTGGGGCTTGATTCCAGGACTCCGGGATCATGACCTGAGCCGAAGGTAGACGCTTAACAACTGAGCCACCCAAGTGCCCCTCATATCATATATATTAAAATCACTAAATTTTACTACAAACCCCTCCTACCCAAAATCTTTTAGACAAACTCTCCATGTATATTTTGAACCAGGTGTTGAGGTGGTACTATTCCATTAAGCAATGTTATAATTCATACCTACTCACTCCAATCCACTCTCTAAATCTCTCTCTGGGTCTCTCTCAATCTCTGAACAGACCCAGAAAGAGAAAGTACATAGACCTACTCTCTCCACCCTCCTCCTCCTCCCCCAAGCTTGAACTTTATTTTCATATGCATTACTACCTTTTAAAGTCTTATGCCATTAGCTTTAGATTTAAATATCTCGAACCCACAATGTATATAGAACATGCTGCTCTCCGGAAGCCAACCTTTGTACAAGTTGTGTCCCTGCCTTAACTTAGACTAACTACTAAGAATAGAGTGTGAGCTCCTCTCAACTACAGCTCTGCCAGCAGGCCACATCACCAAGTAGATAGATGGCTGAGGCAATTTCAGTTCTTTTAAGTAAGAAAAGGCAATAGTCTACATCTGAAATTTATAGCTGCTTAGTAACTCTGAGGTTCAAATTCCTGCAAAACTTTAGTGTCTTCTTCAAGTGTAAAGAATGGTTAACTTTCGGTTCTCAAAGAAAGACAGCAGTTAATTACATACAGATTAGCCTCCTCATATTCACCATATATGTAAATATATGAATATACGTAGATATATGTGTGCTGGGTGTGTGCGCCAAGGCTCAATTTCCACATACCTCTCATACCTGGTTACTCTGACAACAGCGAGCCCAGCCAGATGCTGAAGTTTCCATAGGATGCCTTTTGCTTCTCTATACCTTCACTGCTTAAGGCTTTTCTGCTCTCCTGCTTCCTTCCCTCATTCAGCAAAAATCGCTCAGTGCTCCCCACCAGGCCCCAGTGTCCATCTGTCAGTCCAGATGGGTAGGAAGACAAGCAATGGGAAGAAAACACTCACACACACAGATTTCAAGCTCCACGAGGGCAAGTATACAAGAGTGATTGTTTTGTTCCCTCATCGATCTGAGACATCTACAGTGTCTGGTACATAAGAGGCACTCAAAAAATACTTGCCAGTTGATTGAATAGTGGCATTATATCTACCCAGTCATGAGTGCTAGAAATACAAGAGTCATTCTAGATTTTCCCCCCAATTTGTACATTAATTTTTGATTTCTTTATTTGTGGTCCTTCCATTTCCTTCTCATTATTCTGTCATTATTTCTGCCCAGGCACTAACAGTTAAGAGTTAAAGGGCTAGGGTGCCTGGGTGGCTCAGTCATTAAGCCTCTGCTTTCGGCTCAGGTCATGATCCTGGAGTTCCAGGATCGAGCCCTACATCAGGCTCCCTGCTCAGCAAAGGGTCTGCTTCTCCTTCTCTCACTCCCCTGCTTGTGTTCCCTCTCTCGCTGTGTTTCTCTCTGTCAAATAAATGAATAAAATCTTAAAAAAAAAAAAGAGTTAAAGGGCTATATAACAATTACACAACCCATTTAAGGAGTGTCCAATCTGCAACCAAAGTTATATTTTTTCCCCAATATTTTATTTATTTATTTGAAAGAGAGAGAGAGAGAGAGAGAGAGAGAGAGAGAGCGCGCATGAGCGAGGGGGTGGGTGAGAGAGGGAGAGAGACAGAAAGAGAGACGCAGACTCCCCACTGAGCAGGGAGTCCATAACCGGGCTGGATTTCAAGAACCCTGGATCATGACCTGAGCAGAAGGCAGATCCTTAACCAACTGAGGCACCCAGGTGTCCCTAAAGTTACATTTCTAAGAATAAAATGTAGCCATTTGCAATAACTTTGATGGAGCTGGAGGACATTATGGTAAGCAAAATAAGTCAATCAGAGAAAGACAAGTATTGTATGACTTCACTCATGTGTGGACTTTAAGAAACAAAACAGATGAACATAGGGGAGGGGAAAAAAAAACAAAATAAGATAAAAACAGAGAGGGGAAGCAAACCTTAAGAGACTCTTAACTATAGAGAACAAACTGAGGGTTGCTGGAGGGGAGGTGGGTGGGGGAAGGGCTAAATGTGTGAAGGACACTAAGGAGGGCACTTCTTGGGATGAGCACTGGGTGTTAAAGTGATGAATCGCTGAACTCTACTCCTAAAACCAATACTACACTTGAGGTTAACTAATTTGAATTTAAATTAAAAAGAAAAAAAGTAGTAGTATTTTTGATCATCAGCCCTACTGCTTAAAATCCTTCAGAGATTTACAACCACCATCTCTGCAGGGAATTAAAGGTCCCTAATCCTATGTCTCCTGCCTATTATTCCATAACTTCATCTCCTACCATGGCAACATCATAGATCAAGTCCTTCCTCAAACATGGAACTTCCCTCCAATGATCTCCTTTGAAACACCTCTCAGGCCTTCCCCATGTGACATATTCTGGCTTTGGCCTATATTACATACTGTTTACTTTGTCTTTTTCCTAAACTCTAGTCAGTGTGCTCTGAAGTAAGACACAGCAACATCCACTCTGGAATAAACTCAATAGGCATCTATCAATGCTTCTTGATTTAAATAGTCCAGCCTCTATGAGCTCAGTTTCCTTACTCCCCCCCCCACCCCCCCTACGAAGAAGGTTCTACAGAGGAACAAATGAAATATCACACAGTGAAAGTTCATAGCACCTGAAACTCAAAGAATGTTATTGTTACTTTTTAAGATAACGGATCCCATTTCAGTTGCCTCACCTAGAAGGTCTAAAGAGGTGGGACAAATAATAAGAGCAGGCCGTTTTGTACGTCTGTTTGCTTGTAAGCTACCTGTTTCTGGTTTTGGTATTAGCAAATGAGCTGTGCAATGAATCTGAGTAAAAGTTAAGATATTATGGATGTCCCATCCAATTGTAGGTCTGGGAAGAATCTGACTAGGAATAAATGATCGATCCTCAGGATCAAGAGAAGAAATGAAAATGTGGCCAGAGAACTGAGAGTCTCCTCTGAGTATTCTGTTAGAAGGTTCTGGCTCCTCAGAGTGTTTCAGCATGAAGCTTCACTCCTGGAGTCCTCCACATCCATAAATTTCATCCCTATATCTAAAGATGTATTTACTAATCAGACATTTTATGATTTAAAATCTTTCAGTGTATGGCTCTTTACTTCTGAATGGCCCTGAGAGTTTTTTTGTGCTTGGAAGAGCCAACTTAGCCATTCACAGAGAGGCAATCTCTCTATAAATGAACAGATTTCCACACGTGGGCTGTAATATATGCATAACACATTTCTCTCGGTGTTAATTTTGGTCTAACATCCTCCTGATGGTCTTGATTACCTTGGAAACTTACATCCTGTGTTCATATATACGTAGTTGTTAGTCACTTCTACTAAGTTGTCTCACCACCATTTCTTTAAGAATGATAAGAGAAGACACAATATTTCAATAACTCATTTTTCCTTTTAACAAATGTTTATTCAACCTCCTGTTTCAAGCACTTTGCTAAGACTTAGTTAAACCTAAATCCCATGTAAAATAGACAGATTCTATGAAGGTTCAGTTAAATTTGTAGTAAAAATAACTGAAACCATTTCAAGCATAAAGTTTTATTAATTGAATCTTTATATTTTAATTTATAAGAAAAAATAAGTATCTTAATATAGATTTCCTTTAACTAGTTTTATTTATCTTTTTTCTAAAAATTAGAAATCCTAGACCGTTGTTTATCATCAGTCATAGTGTTTATATGTACCAATGCAAATACTGTGTGAATCAACAGGATTCTGAGAAAGCAACAGGATACGAATAAACATGGTGAGACAGTGTGGCAATAAATGCATTTTAGAATAGCATATTACCTATGAACAGTAATAGCAATGATTTTAAAAAACCAGAATTATTAAAGGTTTTGTCCACTTTGCTTATCTTATTCCTGGTTTGCTAATCAAAGAGATGCATAACTGGGCTCTGATTCTACATAAACAATCTATGTTGTGACAAATCTCAAGGCATCTGGTTAAGTCAGATATCTCCCTTTGGGAATTAAAATGAAACTAGAAGTGTTTGCTCTTAAAATCTGTACCCTAGTAGATAGCATCCAACACAGAATCAAACATCCCATCTAATTTTTCCAATACCATGTTTCCAAAAGGAAATTTCATTAAATTCCTCCATTCAAAATGCAAAAAGCAAGACATCCAAGAATGAGATTTCCAGCAGAATGTAATTTTAAAGACAGAATTTTTTTTTCCCCATTACTGGAGATATCAAACATTTTAAAAGCCTGTTCTTTCATAATTGGATTCCAGATCATTATTTTTTTGGCCAAAAAGAAAGGTTTTCTGCATTCTTAAAATAATTAGGCAGGATTTCAAATCAAATTATCCAATTTCAAAGCTCTATTTTTCTCTCTAAAATGCCTGTTAGGGAAGGACTGCTGATGACTAAGCTCTGTGTCATTCTCATGGCTTTATTAGGAGAATGTTCTAAGTCCTTCACTTTCTATGTAATCAGAACTATAATTTCTTCAGGTTATTTTAAGACCCAGCTATGGCTAAAGCAGGAAACTCAATTTTATTCTGAGCTCTAGACATGTCGACACAGCAGAGCAAGGCTCCAGCTCTCTGGACTATCTTCTTTCATAAACCTTCTTGCTCGGTGTCAGACCAAGGCTCTAGGGTAATTGTACTTCCACTCTCTGGGTATTGGGTAACTCTTTCCAAGACACTGAGGGTAGTAGGGCTGTTATTTTGGAAAATGTGTGTTGATGTATCATCACTCTACAAATGAAGAGCTTACTTGTCCAGAAAGTACTACTGACTCTTCCTCACATCAATTTGAAAACCATATTCAACAGAAGGGCAGTTGAGAAAACCAGGTGCCAGAAACATTTGATAAAAAAGCAGAACAGAAAGCTCTAACTACACATGTCTACTTTAGTTCATCATATTCCCTCAGAATTTTATAACTTAATTAACCAACTCTATTTAAGCAGGCTAGCTGCCTCTAATTATGCTAAAAAAATTTCTGTGCTACAAGATATTAATAGTGAGTGACATTTCTGCAAGTAACAGGTAACCCATTTCTACAACCATGAACTCTATATAAAGTAAAGAAGGAAGAATAGGACTGAATAATAAACTGTAAATAATAATTATCTGCAAGAGATGGTCTTCAGAAACAAAAACAAAACATCATTACATTAGTATTTTGATCTATACCAAAGGCTCTAATATATATGTGTAATTAATCTTTTTTTAAAAGATTTTATTTATTTGAGAAAGAATGGGCACAAATGGAGGGAAGGAAGGAGCAGAGGGAGAGGGAGAAGCAGACTCTCCACTGAGCAGGGAGCCCAACACAGGGCTGGATCCCAGGATCCTAAGATTATGACCTGAACCAAAGGTAGACACTTAGCCAACTGAGCCAGCCAGGTGCTCCAGACATGTATAATTAATCTTATTACTGATATAAATTTATTAACACTTTCAATTTTAATTTGACATAACTTGACAACTTACATAAAAATGCTTTCTCAGTTTAAATGTATATGATGCACTAACCATTTATCTTTGCTATTTTTTATTCTAGTACTTTTTTCTTTAGATTATAATACTCTTATTTACTACTTCTCTATTGTTCCTACAACAATAACATGACAACTTATTAATTGAGTTTACCATCTTAATGCATATAGTTATACATTTTGGGATTTTTTTTCCCCACTCAACAATATAGCTAACCCATCTTCCATGTTAATATATTTAGACATTATTTATTCATCTTAATGACCATATAGCATTTCAAAGTATGGATTATGGCAATTGATTTTTATATTGTTCAATACTTAAACCACCTTCAACTTTTCATCACAATAAATAATGCTGTAAATATCCTAGTATACAGATACTTACATACTTGTGCATTTTTGTATAGCATTTACATAGAATTATTGGATAGCAGAGTACATACATTTAAAATTTTGATAGTATTGCAATTTGTGATTCTCCAAAATTTCACCAACATGTTCTTCCACTAATATATCAGGGTGCCTAATTAACACTGTATACTGGAAGTCTTTTTATTTTCACTAATATAATGGATGCAAAAATGGCACCTTATTGATATTTCAAGCATGACTGAGAATGACCATCTATTCATTTATTTATTGGCCATTTTTGGTTCTTTCTCTTTGAATGCCTTCTTCATACCTTTGATCATCTTTCTATTGAGTTACTGGTATTTTTCTTATTGATTTTATATAGTTTGTATTTGCACTTTACAGATCTTCATTTTTGGGTGTTAGATACATGTTAATTCTTTTCCATCTGTCTGTCATTTAGTGAAAAAAAATAGTGGCATCATTTATGATACAATTTGTTTCTGACTTAGAATGCCAAGTGAAACATCACTCTTTTTTAACTCTCTCCAGATAGGATTACACTGACACAGATCTTTCCTAGAATGAGTTGTGATGACCTCACTCATAAGTTCATTAATATAAATAGAAATATTTTTCCCAACACATAATATCTAAACTATAGTTTCTGCTAGCATCTTTTTCATTTTGGTCAATGAAGAGGGTCCCTGTAAAATTAAGCTTTAGGTTCACTCTACACAAAGAGTTTCTCAGTCATTTAACAGAGCCAACAAATGTGTCTTAAATTAATAAACAAGGCCCTGGACTTCCTGATGTAAAGAATTCATTCTCCATCATAAAACCGCTTTATGGGGCAGGAGACACATCCCACAGCCTCAAATATCTATCTTAATTCAAATGGGAATAAACATTTCAGATGGATGAAGCTTCTCTCTTAAAACATTTTTAATGCCATTTTACTGTTTTAAGGGACCCTTCAAAATTGATTAGCTATATCCTTGCTTTCAAAGATGTCCACAATACAGAGAACACAGGACAATCAGTTCCTGCTTTGTGACAAGGAGGTTCTCTCACGGCTTGTTAGGCACCAGGGTGGACCCGTATGAAATTAGGCTGCTCCTTCTGGTTTTAGTTCTACTTCTACTTTTCCACTATTTATGTGTGTGTGCTGCAGGGGTGGGGGGGTCCTTCTGGCTTGCTGTTGTGCATTGTGGCTGTGGGTAAGCTTAGCTCGAGTACCCTCTCTCTGCCTTTAATGTGCACCTTCTGATCTCAGGTTTGAGAACCTGAACAGCCACATTTGTTATCACTCCTAAAAATGACTATTTCACATTTACTGGGGTCATATATTTCTTGGCGAATTAGACAAAAATGGTCTCCTAAGAAAAATGCATGTGTACATAAATATATTAGTGTGTGGACACTCTCCAAGGATTCAGGGATTGCCTAAAGCCATTCAGGGACACCTTGCACTCTCCTGGATCTTTTTTGGTTCACTTCAAGCTCCTGATTTTGGTTCATATTGAAAAAGTTTCTGGGGCACCTGGATGCCTTGGTCAGTTAAATGTCTGCCTTCAGCTCAGGTCATGATCTCGGGGTCCTGGGAACAAGCTCCACGTCAGGATCCCTGCTCATCGGGGAATCTGCTTCTCCCTCTCCCTCTGTCCCTTTCTCTACTCATTCTCTCTCTCAGGTAAATAAGTAAGATCTTTTTTAAAAAAGTTTCTGAATAAGTGGATCATCAATGGAAGTCAGTATGGTTAGAGAAGACTAATCCATGAAGACTTAATTAGAAGACTAATACATGAAAACTATGTGTGCACACTGAATAACACTGTAAATGTGAGCATGTGAGAATGAAGACTGAGGAAAGAAAATGAAGAGGATCATTTGTATTTTTAAAACAAAAACTTGCACTTTAGCCAGATGAGCTGTCATTCCAATGACTACTTAGAAGTAGTCAGGAGTTCTTAGCATGTGAAAGATTCTGTCCTTACTGCCCTGTTTCTTGTCAAATTTGCATTAGAAGCCCACTTTTTCACTCTGCTGTCATAATACTGGCAGAAAACAGATGGAAGAAATGGAAGAAAAATGGAATAAAAGCCTCTTTAATTAAGAAACCTTGGCTTTACTCATACTCGGTACCTGCAAAGTCTTGTTCTTAAAGGTCGACAAAATGATCAAATAAGCAGTGAAAAAAACCTGGATGAAAACAAGAGAACACCAAAAGCAGTATATAATAGCTAATTCTTTAGAACCACTGTATAGAGGAACTCTGATAGCAGCTATACTAGGCAATGAGCATGGAAGAGAGGAAATGACTCAAAGCAGGCTCTGAATCTAAGGACCTTACCTTTTAGTTCATTCATTACCAAAGTTCTGGGTTCTTGTATAATATCATGCAAACAATCACACACACATCACATCAACCTACAAGTGGAGAGGAGTGAGGAAATATAACATCCTTAGAACTCATTTTTGGAGCGCATTCTTTGAACTCTTCTCATTCATACAAACAGGCAGGTGACTCATTTTCCAATCTAAAATAAGGCATCTGTGGAACCTCCAAATAGACAGTGGGAGTTGTAGATAAGGTCTAAAGGCTTAAGAGTGAGGTTGGAGCTTGAATATTTCTGCGTTATCAGCATAGAGCAAGGAAGCAAGTACCTGAGAGTAGCCTCTAAAAGGTAAGAATGAATCTAGCCCATAGCCAACAAAAACCAGGGTCCTCAGTCCTATGACCACAAGGAACTGAATCTAAAAGGTAAGAATGAATCTAGCCCATAGCCAACAAAAACCAGGGTCCTCAGTCCTATGACCATAGGAACTGAATCCTCTTGACAATATGAATGATCCTGAAAAGGACCTCGAGCTCCAGATGAGGACATGGTCCTAGCCAACATACTGTTTTCAGCCCTGAGAGACCTGAAGACCCTGCTGCTCATGCCTGGACTCCTGAGGCACAGAAACTAAAAGGAACTTAATAGATGCTAGGAAGGAAAGAAGGGAAGGAGGGAAGAGAGGGAGGGAGGAAGTTAGTCGGAAACCGGCAAAATGAAGCAATCATGAAGATGAAGCCCATTAACTGACATCAATGCCTATATAAGCCCCTGGCACTCTGTATAAACTTTCCAGATGTGTTTGTCTTTAAACATGATTTTTTTCTATGTGTAAGAGTCCCAGTTTTGAACCAAGAAGTTAGGAATCAGACTTTATATTCATATTTATTTTAAAAAATGTACAGAGAATGCTAATTTTTTTTTTTTTTTAGAAAAAGCCTAATAAGAGATGTTGGTCTTTTAAAGTAATCTTTCTATAATTTTTTACTTTTATGCTAGAAGATGCTTTATTGTTCAGCAAAGCCAGATCGGATGTTCATTTACCATTATCCTAGAATTTAAATTTGACATATGTAAGAGCACTCTCTAGGGCTCTTTTCTGAAAGTGTTTTCAAGGAAATACAATATTGAGTAGGATTGTAAGGTAACATTTTCTTTTCTGAAAGATACTATAATAACTTCAGCAATCTAGAACATATGAAAGCCCTAAGCATTTTGACCTCTTATTAGCCAAACTACATTTTCTATGGATATGAACTTAACTGTACATTACACACAAGAAATCCTTCCTAAGGGTCTTCTGATGCTTACTTTAGAAATCAAAGTAACAAGCTCAATCATTTGTTATTTTTATTCCCTAACTACAGTGCACCTAATAATTTAGGATATCTGAATATGGTCCACTAGAAAGAGGCCTAAAGGTGAATTAAAAATTTAAAGCAAAATGCCATTTTCGTATGAAGGAAATAGCTGCCCAAACCCTAGTCACTAAAGGATTCCATATTCAAAGTATGACACAGTTAATATTCATAAAAATAGTAATATACCCTTAGTAAAAGTATCGGAACAACGAAAGAGAAGATCTTCCTCACTTTTATCAAGTCAAAAATTAGCTTTTAAAATATATTCTTTATAAATCTTTATACTTGCATAACCCAATGTAATAGGACTAGAAACATATAAGGTACAAAGGTACATACACAGCTTAAATATTAGCTATTTAAATGATTTCCAATTCATTCATTTAGTCATCCCACAAACATTTGTGGAGCAATTATTACCTACCAGGCATTGAAGGTCTTATGTTTGTTTATATAAATTTCCATGATTTAATTAATTCAGTGATTTTACTTTTATTTTACAGATACTTTCTTAGATATTAATGAATGGTTCAGGGATGGAACCAATTTTGTTCTCCAAAATCATAATGCATTTTTATCTCATTCACAAGACAGAGGATTGATTATCAGGCTTCTGTTAACTGGCTATAACTCTTGGTCTAGAATATTGTAGTTCACCGAATGTACACCCAATTCTACCTCATGCACTGTTAATACTTAAGCCTCAGATTCCACATAATAACATCTAACGCTGTGGAGTTAGAAATCTTTGCAAATTGGCTTTCACCAACTACCCAAGTAGCTAAAAACATTTTCATTCTCAGAGTACTGAATATTTGTGAATGACTGATGTGTTTTTGGCAAAGAAGTGAATACTTCAGTAAGGCACACTATATTCAGCAATGAGATACACTTAACATATGAAAGAAAAATTTCCATGCATTACATTTCAAAAGACTGGAATGAGAAGGAAGGAAAAAATACTGTTGTTATCTTGATTGCAACATGTAGCTCTGGCATCATTGAAATATCACCCAGAGTAGGTGTAAAACCCAATAAAATAAGACTCCAGAATCAATAACCAATATAGTCTCTCTCACTTTCTAAATTCTAACAATATTAACTATAAATCTGAGTTTAGAAAAATTTACTAACAAAAAAATTCCAAAGGACTGTAGGCTTTAGTCTAACATACTATTTCTGTGAAGATAAATAGTTTGATTTAAATACATAGTCAGAAAAGAGATCGGTGGAAATGATTACTTATCTATTCAACAACTGACTTGCAGCAATTAAATATATAAAGTGTTAATATTTAGTAAGGCATTTAAATAAGTTTTTTGCTTCTTTATAATAATTTTTGTTATAGTGCTACTGAAACTGAAATTACTGCTACATTTATTAGTCCAAAATAACATCTATATTTAAAAAGTGAAATGCAATTCTAAAGATCAAGAAAATTCAAATGTAGTCACTGGGCAAAGAGATAGGAAGGGAAAAAAGATGAATGCTGATGATAAAGGCTTATATTTCTGATCAACAGTAAAATAATAATCTTCATTACTAAAATGGAAACAATATGTGATTCTAAGTTACAAGAGTTTAGTACATAGTCACAGTTTTCCTTCTGCCTTCTATTACTATTAGAAGAATAGTAAAGGGGGAAAAAAGAATAATAAAGGGAAACAAACATGCAATTATACACACACACACACACACACACACACACACACACACACACACAGGGCATGCATGCAAAAGAAAGAGGAGGGGACAGCTCTGATTGCTTTGAAGTACCAAACTAAGCTAAGAAGTCATAATAATAAATGAATAGTTCTTTGGAAACAGGTTTGACCAGGGCTTTTATGAAGAGATAAAACATTCAAAACCAATGAGGCACTAGCACAAACTTCAGAAGAAAGTTATAACAAACCAGAGCAGAATGAGTTTCTAAGTCTAAAATATATAGTATTGAGGCGCCTGGGTGGCTCAGTCAGTTAAGCATCCGTCCATCTCCTGCTCAGGTCATGATCCCAGGATTCTGGGATCAAGCCCTGTGTTAGGCTCCCTCTTTAGTGGGGAATCTGTCTTTCCCTCTCCCCCTGCTCATTCTCATTCTCTCTCTCCCACTCTATCAAATAAGAACAAAAAAAAAAAAAGAAAGAAAGAAAGAAAGAAAGAAAGAAAGAAAGAAAGAAAGAAAGAAAGAAAAGAAAACTTCAAAATATGTAGTATTATAAAACTGAGAGACTAACACATTACTGTGCAATTTGACTGTTCCATCAAAATTAGTTTTGGAGTAAAAGAAAGACAATGCTCTGACCTGATCTGTTTCAGGTGATTAAAAAGGTGACTCCCTTTTTTTTTTAAAGCTTGTAGGGACTTTAACAGTAATCTAGGCAACTCCCCTCAGGGTTCATAGATGTCAAGAGAACTAAATTACCTACTTTCACACAGAGAATGGCAGACTCTGAGCTAAAACCCCCATATAAAGTATAGCTCCGTGAGACTGGAGGCTGGTGTTTTTTCATCAGTTTCATCATTCCTGAACTCTTTTATATACTATTACTAAGTTCATAAAAATATGAATGAACATATAAAGTGATACACCAAGTTTTCTAGCTATCACATCTACTACACCATGCATATTTAAAGTATTCTCACATACACTGGGATTAGAATTACATTCAGCATATTTCTGGTATGCATGGAAAAATTCAAAGGTAAAGAATGTTTTATTCCTTTAGCACTCAGATGGTGCTTTCTAAAGACAAACTACCAGATACTGGGGCGTGAAGACAAAGAAGTATGAAGATAAGGAAGAGCTTGTGAAATCCTCTGTTAAAAGAGTATGAAAACCATGTTATTTTCAGTTTGCTGGAAAAAGCAGTTTGGATGCAATACTCAGAAGGTCCTTGCCAATGGTGTGAAAGGCTTAGCCTTTATTCTGAAAACAGCCAAATAGATTTTGGACTTAGGGACCTTTGCATTGGCTGTTCCTTCTACCTGAAAGGCCTTTACTGGGCATGGGTAGGCTTTTCAAGTCATTCAGGCCACAGCTTAAGTTATTTACTTGTGGGTGTTTTTAGGCACCCACTAGTAGTACTTCGTGAGGCTTTAGGATAGAATATTTACCTTTTTTCCTTGACTAAACTGTCATCCCTATTTCACTCAACAATACTCTAAAATCTGAATCTTTCATTTAAATTAATCTCAAATTATCTTTTGAGAGTTGGTGAGCTACATAAATATTGACTACTTCTGTCACCTAATTTAGTTAAACTTAACTAAAATTCTTTCCAAACCTTAAAAAAAATCCTTCTCATCCCTCCATAAAAATGTAAGACCCTGCATACATTACACACTGGCTTTGTAGAAGTTCAAATTGTAACCTAACTGAATAACAATGGTATTATAAAAATAGATATTTCAGTATATCATTGAGTTTATAAACTGAATACATTAATTGTTCCCAAACCATTTAATTAATAGTATGTCCTCTGATCATGGTGTATGATGCAATTCTGTCATTGAAAAGTTATTAATAGTAACTCTGTATTTTGGTCCTTTGATTCACTTGTCTAAGTCCCTTGCCCCATCAACCATTGTTAATACATCTTTGCATGACTTCATATCTATCCTTCTTCTCCTCATTTGTTGTTCCACAAAATTACCACTTGTGCATTTATTCTTACATTTGAATTTTAGTCAGTATGCAATATTCTCTGATAGCATTTTAAATGACTTTGCACTGACCTACAGTGCATCTGTAAAACACAGAATAATTTGATATTGGGCTACAAATGAGACAGAGTACTAAAGGGCTGGTACAGTTGGTGTGGAAGTAAGATTTACTATTTACTGTATAATAGCATTTAGTACATTTGATTTTTGTATTAAGCTTGAATGATCTATTTCTTAAAGAAAGTTGGCTGTTTTAATGACAAGTAAATTTATACACTGAATTGGGAATAAATGACCTTTTAAAGACATAGTCTTCCAATTTATGAACACAGTATCTCTCAAATACATTCAGGTACTCTTTTTTGCTCTTCAACAATTTTACCAATTTCTCCATAAAAGCTTCAGTTGTTATGTAAATGGTATCATGTTGTGTAATCTTTTTAATTCTTTGTTTTATGCCGACCTTGTACTGAATAAACAACCTTTTTTAATTTTTAAAAATTAAAAAAGAATTGTTAACTCAGTATTTTATTTATTTAAATTTTAGTTAGTTCACATACAGTGTAATATTAGCTTCAGATGTATAATTTAATGATTCAAACTTCCATACAACACCCAGTGCTCATCACAAGTACCCTCCTTAATCCCCATCATCTATTTCTCCAAAGAAGATATACACATGGCCAACAGACAGACACATAGGAAGATGCTCAACATCACTCATCATTAGGAAAATATAAATCAAAACTACAATGAGATATCACCTCACACCTGTCAGAATGGCTAAATTAACAACACAAGAAACAAGAGGTATTGGCAAGGATGTGGAGAAAGGGGAACTATTCTGCACTATTGGTAGGAATGCAAACTGGTGCAGCCACTCTGGAAAATAGCATGGAGTTTCCACAAAAAGTTAAAAATATAACTACCCGATGATCTAGCAACTGCACTACCAGATATTTACCTGAAGAATACAAAAATTCTAATTCAAAGGGATACATTCATCCCAGTGGTTATAGCAGCATTATCTGCAATAGTAAAACTATGGGAACAGCCCAAGAGTCCAGAGACTAATGAATGGAAAAAGAAGTTCTTGTATGTGTATATATATATATACACAAACACACACACACAATGGAATATTATTCAGCCATAAAAAGAATGATATCTTGACATTTGCAATGACATGGATGGAGCTAGAGAGCATTATGCTAAGCAAAGTCAGTCAGTCAGAGAAAGATGAATACCATATGCTTTCACTCATGTGTGGAATTTAAAAAAAAGAACAAATGAGTTAAGGGAAGGAAAAAAAAAAGAGAGAGAGAGGCAAATCAAGAAACAGACTCAACTCTAGAGAACAAACTGATGATTACCAGAGAGTAAATGGGAGGGCGAGGATGGTTTCAATAACTGAACTTGGATTAGTTGGATTAGCTTCTATTCCTTTCAAAGTCTTACACATCTTAGTGTATATGTTCACATCTTGGAACATTGACTAGGCTACCAAAGACAAAGTTCCTGGCACTAAAGAAAAGAGCGTTTGAATTTTACCAGTAAATACAAAATTTCAGATAGTGTTTTGTTTTGATAATGCTCACTTTCTCCTATTCTTAGTTTATAAGGAATTTTTATCCTAGAAGTGTATTGCATATTATTGAGTATTTTTCTCTAATGAGATGGTCATATTATTTTTTCATTTAATCTGTTAACAGGGTAACATTCAACTGATGGACTTTTCTCCTTTAATCATTCTCTCATTCCTGGAATTATCTCTCTAGAAAAGAAAACTCATAAATGGCTAATAACATATGAAAATAATTCAACTCTATGAGGAACCAGAGAAAGTTATGCTGTACTATTTTTCATCTCTCAGCTTGGCAGAAGTATCCAATGGTGGCAGGTATATGGGAAAGTAGTTCTCACATAAGTGATTGGTGAAGCGTGAAGAAATGCCTACTACGCACTGGTTCATTGTCCAAGGAAGTTGACGGGGCAATAGAAAATCAAATAGAAAGATGCTCTCTCCCATGTACACAAACCGATTTAATATACTTTCTGGTCATCTAAAAAACTGAGAAGATGTTTCTAGAACAAATTTAAACACAGTTTTCAAGAGTTATATTCATATTTAGATCTAGGACTATCTGCTGAAGTAAAAAAGGGGGGGAAAAGACCACTGATCTTTCCAGGCCAATGATAAAGGAGAATTTCCATTTAATCATAGGGATAATGGGCAGTGAGAGTTGACTAAAATTTGAAAGAAGTGATTACAAATTGAGAGAACTGTTTTTATTATGTTTAAGTACCTGTTGCCTGAGATCCTCTAGATTATTTTCCTTCTTACAGTATCAAAGTAGGTAAACTTGGTACGCAAATATTTTTTTCCAACATTTTTATGTTTGGAAATGTATAGCTGCAAAATTCCGAGTCTTTGGAAATTTGTTTTAACCAATTCTTATTAATGCTTAATTAATTTGCTTAACAAATTCTTATTAATGCTTAATATAAGAATGAGAAACTTCTAAATCCAAAGCCAAACAACCTTGATTTGTGCCATCTCAACATAGCCATTAGAGCAGTTAGAGACCGACCTTGGATTCACAATGATGAGAACACACTACTGGCAAAGTCAAGGAGAAAACACGGGCGTATATTCATTCCTGTGCTTTACTAAGCTGAGCCCAACAGCTATGCTACAAAATTTGGTTTTATTATCCAACCCCTTTCTTGGCCCGCATTATAAATATATATGCTAGTGAACTAACTCACTTATTTTTCTGAGCCTTAATGACTTAATGTACCCTTTCCTGTGCTGCGTTTCAAGGGTAAACCAGAGCTAAGATGACCCAGAAAAAACTTAACATCTATTCCTACTTATATTACACTTCTTCCTTTCACTGTTATCTCCCATTAAACATATTTACTTCATTCTTCTTCTTGAATAACTGTGTACAGAGATTAATTCATTCCTTCCATCTGTCTTTCTTTAATAAATCACTATGTGAATTCCCTGTCCTGACATTTCACTTCATATAGTTATTTAAATTATTGATACCTTTGGCATTTAATATTTGATTATTAAATTGTTTACCAAAAAAAATCTTTTCCATTGACCCCTTCTTAAAGAATACAATTAAATAACATCTGAATCAATGTAGATGAGCTCTAAATACCAATCAGAGGGGAAAAACTGTTTCAAATTGATACTATTGTTAACCAAAAGAAATCTATCCATTTTTGTCTTATCGAAGAAAACTGTCTCTACAGAAAAAATTTCACAAAGAAGAAAAATAGGAGATAATATAAAGCAGTGTTTGAAGAATATAAAAGTACACCTGTAATCATTTTCACAGCCAAATTTATTCTCCTTGGACCAAAAAGAATGCATTTATAGTCAAGCAGTCTTTTTTTTTTTAAGACTTTTTATTTATTTATTTGATAGAGGGATCACAAGTATGCAGAGAGAGCAGAGGAAACAGGCTCCCCATTGAGCAGAGAGCCCAATGCGGGCCTCAATCCCAGGACCCTGAGATCATGACCTGAGCCATAGGCAGAGGCTTTAACCCACTGAGCCACCCAGGCGCCCTATATTCAAACAGTCTTAAATGAGCTATTTCACACTTAATATGTTGAATGCAGACACATATGCCATAAAATTTCTATTGGAATTATTGATTTAAAAATCAAGTCAAATAAGATTACAAAATTCATTCCCTAAAAATAACTGAAATATTTACAATCATATATAGATGTCAAAGCACTGGAAGTCATTCTTGACTTATATTCTGCAAAGAATGGTTTCAATTTTTAAAAAAGATTTTATTTACTTATTTATTTGAGCGAGAGAGAAAGAGCGCATGAGAGGGCAGAAGCTCAGAGGGAGAGGCAGATTCCTTGTGAAACTGGGAGCACAATGTGGGACTCAATCCTGGGACTCCAAGATGATCATGATTTGAGCCGAAGGCAGTTGCTTAATCAACTGAGCCACCCAGGCTCCTGGATCGTTTTAATTTTAAGCCAAAGGCTCTGACATCTCAAGAAGTTTATACGGTTTAAATTTACAAAAACAAAAATGAAAACAAACAAAAACCCAAGAACTTATTGTCTACATACAAAAAGGAATCATTTTTTAAAAATAAAAATTTTATAAAAACAGACTGTGATACCACTGTACTCTTTAATCACTCATTCATTCATCTAAAAATAGTCTCAGGGATCAACTATGTGCTAGGCACTGTAGGGAATAAAAATAGAAGTAAAACATGATCCTTTTCCTCATGGAGCTTATAATATAACTAATGGGGGGATGGGGACACACATACATAAATAACCACTGTGAGACAGAAAGTGGGAATTTCTAAGATAGTAACAAAGAACTATGGAGGAGGGGAGATAGGAAGATGAAAATATACCTAACTGGGAAGTGTTACAGGGGATGGAGGAATTAGGAGACATCTGAACTGTGCTTTTTAAGAGTTAATATTTCTCCCAGCAAAGATTAATTGGAACATAGCAGCAGAAGAATATTTCAGAAAAAGGGAATAGCTGATTATTAGTGTACACACACACACACACACACACACACACACACACGAAAATAACAGATAAACCAGAAATCTGGCCTAAAAATACAGTTGTCAAGTACTCAGTAACTGAATTGAATTGATTAAATGAGACAATCCTTAGGGGGGAAATGTAGTTATTAACCATTCCTTCCAGCTATACTGAGAAGCTAACAAAGCATATTGTCCAGGAGTCTGGCTCAGTCCCAATATTCTTGAGGCTAAAGGAAATGTAGAGGATCTCCTTCCCCTGGTTCCCTCAACTACCCACCGACGGCTTCCCCATCCCTTGGAGAAGGCAGAACTCAGTGGAGTTTAAAATAGCTCCAGAATACTTCCTGCTCTATTCTAACTGTGCTTTCATTCCTTTTGACTTAGACCAGTTGGAATGTTGAGGGAAAACCCCATGAGGCATCAAGAATGTGAGATCATGTGTCAGTCCCTCAAAAATGTTTGTCCATCCTACTATGTGTATCCCATCACTTCCCTACCCATGAGAAAGCAGAACATGTGGGGGAAATAGCTTTTAGCATATTGACATTCCTCCCTTTCTAAAAACAGATCTAAATACTTCCTTACCAAACTTCTGTAAATTAATTACAACTCTATCCACTTCCCAACATGATGAAGACAATGTATTCTAAACATTTTGTTTAGATGTTACACCTCTACAGCTCTACAAAAAAGTTGCTATTCATCCCATGATTTCCTGAATTACATACTTGGTGCATTGTAAGGGTTCAATAAAATCCGTGTAATAAATACTGTATTATATAACCCCTTTAAAAAGTGTGCAATATTGTAAACTTGAGAAAATTTTTATAGACTTCAGTGGATCAGGATTATACTGTCCCATTCTTTTTGGCCCCCAGGGAAGAGGAATTCGTCACTTCACTAAGCTACCAGGATGGCTCATACTGCTTGGGTAAGATGTTTCAGCATATTTGAGGTTAGACCTGGAATGATGGACAAAGATGAACCTTTGGGGAAGAACCAAGGTAATTGGTTAGAAAAGGCCCTTAATTTCTAGCCAATAGCCTCTATCCTAGGGAGAAGTTACCTGATAGCAAAATCTGTCTTTGGAAAATAGAGAAAATCTACAGCTAACAGCCTTCCCCTGGCTTTCTCATTTACCCACTGATAAAAGCTTTTCCATCTCTTCCACAAGGCAGAGGTAAGTGGAGGCTAAAACAGTTCCCAGCAAACTTTCTGCTCTCATCTAACTGCTTTCATTCTATTCTAAATCAAATGGAATGTTGAGGGGAAACCTACTTCTATTGGGAAGATGTTCTTTGTATCTTAGCCTCCTCAAAAGGCTTTATTTGAGTCCTCTAATATTGCCTTCACTATCGATCACTTTCTACCTCATTTTTCTTTTATTTTCCCTTAGTACTTTTTAGTGTCTAAAGTAGTCTTATACATCCATTATTCAATTGAACAATCAGTCAAACATACGTCTCTCTCTCTTTTTTTTTTTTTTAAGATTTTATTTATTTGACAGAGAGAAACAGCCAGAGAGGGAACACAAGCAGGGGGAGTGAGAGAGGGAGAAGCAGGCTTCCTGCTGAGCAGGGAGCCCGGATGTGGGGCTCGATCCTCCGGGCTAAGCCGAAGGCAGTTGCTTAACCAAATGAGCCACCCAGGCGCCCCCAAACATATGTCTCTTAATCTTGTTTCATATTATATCCTCTGTGACTAAAACAATACCTGGTACATGGTTGGCTCTCAAATATTTTTGAGTGAAAAAAATGAAGAGATGAATGACTATTTCATCTCAGCTTTTAAAACTTCAAGCAATTACATCATCTCCCCAAAAGTTCAACCCACTAATTAAGAGTGGTTGGGATGCAATGAGTTCCCGCAACTGCTTCTACTTCCAATCCTCTGAATTTATTTACATCTGTACTTCTTTGAGAATACACTTGACCTGCTGTGTGCTTCCTATTTTTGTCTGTCATTTTGCAAGTTCCTAATGGTCTGTGGGTTTCTTGTATTGCATAGAAGCACAAGAAGATTTACCTTTTAAAAAGATAATGTTTTTCAGTAAATAATTCAGTAATAAAATTATGAATATTCTTATAGAGCTCTAAGTTTTCTGTTCTAAAGCATTTCGATTAATATGTAACATGAAATGTATTAACATACCATTTTAACATTTCATCATCTAGCAACAATGAGTGAATAATCAGGAAATATAAAATGCAAATTTAAGAGAGTAAAATCACAATTCTAATTTTAAAGCAATAAATCAATTATCAAGATCTGAATTAAACTTACAGTTTAAGTTAGCTAAGAGATCACTTGTCGAATGTGAAACTGCATTTCCTCTTACATGAAATTTGTTGGAATCAACAAGAGTTAGTTAAACCAGAAAAGCTAGCAGAGGCTTCTACCTTCTTTTTTTATATACTGAGATATTTTTTTGTCTCATCTACTTAAATCAGCAACTTAATTAATGAATCATAGTCATATCTTTTATTTTTTCATTATATCTTTTATAACTGTAGTTCATATATTGTTGTAATAAAGCCAGAAGCATAGATGACAGGTATTGTAATTTATTACTAAGAGTCATTTATTATGCACATTCACTTATTTTTCCACACTGTGCAGCCAACCTGTATATTCACTGTATTTGTAACATTTTATTTTTTTTCCATAAACCATTCTTTAGACCCAGTCTTTATGGAATTTTAAAAAGTACTGTATATCTTTTGGAGGAATTTTAGAGAATTTAAAATTCTTAGCTTTAAAAAAGTTCTAATTATTCTAATTATACTCTTAATAATAGATTCATTCCTGTAAAGTGAAAAAAAATGTGTGTGTGTGTGTGTGTGTGTGTAAAATGCCATCTTCCCTGGAAGGGTCAACAATGAGGAGCCCTCTTTAGAAGCCATATTAACACCAAACAGAGAGCTTAGCAATGTCTGTTTCTAAAAATAAACCCTGTGTGTCTCTTGTTGTCATCATCAACCAGAGTCCTCGCTGTTCTGTGACAGAAAGCATCAAGCCTGCTTCTTTGCCTTTCCACAAGCATTCTACATCAATACCCCAAGTCCTCCCTTTTCTGTCAAGGTGGCAGAGATAAAAAGAATTCTGCAATCACCCTAAGCACACATTTAAACATCATTGCCCCTTAAGCAGACAGTTATCATGTTGTTTTGGCAGCAGGAAGGAATCTGTGGTTTCACTTGAATGTTATTCTTCTTTATTTAAACTACTAGAAATAACCCAAAAATGACAGAATGCTCTTTCTATAAATAATCATTCCAGTGTAGAGTTATATTAGGAGGTAACTCAGATGGCATGATAACGCCTAACAAGCTAATCTTAGACCTGCGATGCCATAAGATAGAAATACCCAGGCTAAGAATAACTGACCCAAAGGAGTCAGCCTGCCAAAGAGAGTCCCAGACGAGTGGGCATCTGCAGATTTTAATGCATTTAATGATCTTCTGAAAGCTTCTTTCCCCTGGAAGGCAATAAATTACATTGGTCATTAACATGACAATCAATGATGCCTCCACAATGTATCCCATAAAGATGGCTCACGATTCCCATAGCCAATAAGATTATAAAACTTAGTTGATGGAAACCAAGGCATTGGCTTTTGAAAAGCTGCATTAGTACCTAACTGGTGGATTTAATGCATAGATTTAACTCAAGATTAAGTAAAGTGTCATACCATGTTGGTACATAAAAACATCACCATCCAGTTTTCACCTAAAATGCCCAAACTGAACCCATATTGGACCAAAATATATGAAAAACAGAATAAAATTTTGTTAGCTAGATTATTCTTTTGGCTTAACATGACAGAGCATGCTGAGATCAGGATTTGAGTGGAGACACAGACTTGACTGATTCCCCTCCCACCCCCATTTCTTTTTTTTTTTTTAAGATTTTTTTATTAAATTATTTGTCAGAGAGAAACACAGCCAGAGAGGGAACACAAGCAGGGGGAGTGAGAGAGGGAGAAGCAGGCTTCCCGCCGAGCAGGGAGCCCAGGCGCCCCCCACCCCCATTTCTATGTAAGGACCGAAGTGGGTATAATTCTAGTATTTTGGTCAAAAAACACACTCAAAGGCACCTGGGTGGCTCAGTTGGTTAAGCAACTGCCTTCGGCTCAGGTCATGATCCTGGAGACCCGGGATCGAGTCCCACATCGGGCTCCCTGCTCCTCGGGAAGCCTGCTTCTCCCTCTCTCACTCCCCCTGCTGTGTCCCCCCTCTGGCTGTGTTTTCTCTGTCAAATAAATAAAAAATCTTAAAAAAAATACAACAACACACAAAACACACTGAAACCCACGGGGCTAACATTTGGGAGGAAAATAAACCAAAAACATTCTTCTTCTAACTTACATTAGTAATAGTGTGCAATTCCGAAGTGGTGCAAACCTTACCTTTATGACTCACAAGATGTCCTGTGAGCACTGGCAAACAGATACCGGTTCTGCCCACTGTGAGCTCACTCCACTGCATTATCATCAAGTCTCATGGAACTCTGGAGGTTGCCTTAACTCTCTAAGCCCTGGACAGTGTTAAGTTCCTCCAATTTCATTATCAGCCCTGGGAATGTGAGTAAGGCTCCTCCACCAAGCCTTTCAACATATTGCCTATTTGTGCCTTAAACCTCTCTGGACTAAGAAGTAAGCCTAGACATTTATCTATAAATATAGATGATTCCATAATTTTAGCACCAGATATGAAACAAATTATCCTATGCAAAATATCTTTCCCTTTGAGAAAAAGAGGCAGAGACATGGTAAACAGGAACAGAGACATAGTAAACAAGCCAGGTTCAAACCCACCCCTCCAGTTCCTAGCCCTGATCACCATCAGTAAGTTCCTCTGAACCTGTTTCCATTTTCCATATGAATACTGCTGTAACTCTACAGAGCTCTTCAAACTGCAGGAAGGATTAAATGATAAAACAATGCCTGGTACAGGAAAAGCTTCTGAAACATTAGCTTATTATGTCAATATGAAGAATGACAGTGATAAAAAAGGATGAAAACATAGGGTTTCAGCCACTGACCTCCTAAACTGGGATGGAACAATTAGATCAGAGTAGAATGTGGCAGAAAACTCACAAAAATGAAAACTGATCGTGATATTTTTTGAGTGGTTCCTGACACAAAATTATACATTGAAAATACACAATTGAATTTTATTTGTAAGCAAGTTTAAAAAGCACTCAGAGAGAAAGAGACAGAGACAGAGACAGAGACAAAGAGAGACAGAGAGAAAGGCAAACCAAAGGACAGACCCTTAAGGATAGAGAACTGTTGCCAGAGGGGAGGTGGGTGGAGATAGGCTAAAGAAGTGCCCTCCTCGTGACAATCACTGGGTGTCCTGTTTAAGTACTGAATCACTAAATTACACACCTGAAACCAATACCACACTGTATGGTAACTAACTGGAATTTAAATAAAAACTTTTTAAAAAAGCACCATCAAGAGTAAAATTTAAATCGTGTTCAATTCACCAAGAGCTTTTCTAGTTCACTCTACATGCGGTTCCCTAAAAACTTTCTGGGTAACCCTGATTTTACTAATGTAAGAACTCCCAGGCCACAACATAATCTAATGGAAATTCAGTAAAATTTTCTTGGTTTTGTTTTGTTTTTAATTTCAAATCTTAAAATTTAAAACTATTTTAACCCAGTTTGGATCTGTGTCATGCCCTCGACATCCACCAAAACTTATCTCAAACAATTGAAAAAGACACCCACAGGGCTACAAATGTGTTAATACTGAATATAAATTATAAATTAAATGTTTCAATATAAGTGGTAGACCATGAAAGGAAGAAGTAAAAAAAAAAAAAAAATGAAGTTCTAGGGTATTTCCAACCTTATCAACATGCAAAGAGTTTAATCATAAGTAAATGACTAGTTACACTCTGTGGTTTGGTAAATTTCCTTCTTCCTTAAATGTAGTTTTCATTGGATTTAATTACTGGGTATTTTAAAAGCACTATATATAAAAGGCCTATCACTTATTTCACTATGGAAAATTTAATACTAAAATAATGAATGGAACTGATACTCTTGTAAAACATAAGAATTACTCAATTTTGTATTCATAAACCATAGCATCATAGAGTAACCCTAAACATAATGTTCTCTGATAACACTTACAGTGTAGGTCATTCAGTATTGCAAAAATTCATTTAAATTAAATCTGTTTTGTGCAAGTGATTTAGTGGGGACTGAATGGAACTAGTAGATACAAGGTATTTTTTCATTCTTTCATCTCTTGATTGTCAATCTCCCAAAATGAGAAAAGGGAAAACTGCCCATAGTAAGGACACTATGCATCCAAGCCAACAACTGGCATTTCATCCTCCTTTCAAGAATGGGAGAGACCGCAACACTGCCACTCTGATTTGAAGCACATGCCAAAATATCTTTGAATTTCATCTACAGAGAGCTTATTTTTAAAGTCATTTTCATGGGCTTTTATTCCAATTAAATTGTTTTCAAAGTATTCCAATTCAGAAAAAAAAATGTTAAAATGCAGTTAGTATTCCAGATTGTTAAAATTGTTCATTACTCTGAAAATGTAATAATTATAACAACATACTGGCAAAGAAATTGCATTTTGAATATTTTAAAAATAAGCCTCTTCAGTGTACTGGTAAGTTTATACATTAGACAAATTTCCCTTAATATTTTCTGTATCCTTCAAAGCCATCATTAAAGGAACATTTTATTCAAATTTGTAATAAATGCTTATAATACAGTAGTCTACAGTGTCGGTTTTCCTCTTCTAAAAAATGATTTACAACCCTACAGAGATCCAGTGTTCTTCCATAACTACTCTTGTTAAGGTTCCTTCTAACAACAGATAGTACTAAGAAAGGCTTTCTATTCAATACCAGTAAAAAAAAAAAAAAAAAAAAAAAAAATTACTGTTGAAATGATGTATATCTTCATGAAAATGAAGTAACACCCACAACTCAACTGAAAGAAATTACATGGTCTACTTCCTTCATTTAATTATTTTAAGAAATACAAACTAAATAAAATTACAAAGAAGGGCGCCTGGGTGGCTCAGTTGGTTAAGCGTCTGCCTTAGGCTTGGATCATGATCCCAGGGTCCTGGGATAAAGCCCTGTATCATGCTCCCTGCTCAGCAGGGAGTCTCCTTCTTCCTCTCCCTCTTTCTCATGCTCTCTCTCACACTCTGGCTCTCAAATAAATACATAAAATCTTAAAAAAAAAAAGAAAAAAAAGAAGAAAATTCCAATCACCAGGATATACACTGTAGCAAATACTGCGGGTGGCTCGTTAAGATGCATTTTTCTCCACCTTTCTTCTTCCTAAAAACTAAAAGGTGAGCTGTAGCACGGACCCTCATAGGTTCAGTATGGACCCTAAGGAGCTATCATAGTAGTCCCATTCTTCTCTCTGTGACTGGCTAATGCATGGGTAGATACTGCTATTCTGTTCAATACATTCGGAAGGACAATTTTCTGGAGAAATCTTGGGGAAAACTTCCTAAAGAAAATATCCAAGGAAGCAAAATATCTCTTCTGTGTCTCTGGACTTGGTCATGCATAAATTGGCATGCCAACTCATGCTTTCTGGAGGAAACGGACCTATGACAACACCAACTCTAAGGCCAACAGAGGGGAGTAGTTTCAAGCATCTGATACTCTTGCCATTACTAACCGCCTGATGCTGTCAACTACCCTGATATTTCACTAAGGGATAAATTTCCTTGTGTTACTCTGAGGAGGGTTTTCTGTTACCTGAAGCAGAACACAGCCTTAATTTCCCTACTACTTAAGAGTTCAACACCATGAGGATTTGGACACAATAGCTTTGTGGGTGGATGTGTAAAAAAACACTTCATAGAAAATATGGGCATATTGTAAAAATTCATATAAGGTGAAAAGCATGATGATGAAAACAAAAGCACCCCTCATTCCCCACCCAGCAATGGGACCACCACCATACACACGAAACTTTCCCTCATTTCTTTCCATCTATGTATTAATTCTTCTGGGCGATGGATAGATAAACAAAATATGCCTTCATAAAAGTGAAATAATATCATTGATGTTATTTTTCTTTAAAAACCATGAAATGTGATTTTAACAGAATTAAAAATTTCAACTGAAGGGACCAGAAACATCCTAAATGCTTCCTTCCTATATGAGGTACCATTTCTAAAAAGATCTTCCTGGGGTTAAATAAAGAAATTATTTTAAAAATGAGTGTTTGGAGCCCCCCCCCTTTTTTTTAAACCTCTGTGTTTCTATTTTAAGCAGCAGGGAGTCTGTCCCTTCTCAGAAAGAAAATAGCAGCACTTGCACATATCCCTCCATCTCACCTCTCTCTAAAGCCTCATATTGTTGTTTATGAACATCGCCCTACTTTATAAAATTTGCTTTCTGTTCCATAACTAAAGTCTCATATGTGTTTAAACAGATTCACCATTTGCCCCATTAACCTTACTATGCTTTCTCTACTTCTCAAATTTCATTTTTTGCTTTTATATTCATGTCTTCATTGTGTGGCCTTCAAGTAGTCTAGTTCATGTTTGGGAATTTCTGGACTGCCTGCCCATTTTCTCTATATTTTAATAACTCGTGCCTGGATGGACCATTGCATTACACTTCTTTTTGAACTCCAAAGCTATTTCTTCTTTATGCTTCATTAAATGTTGGAGAGTCTTGATAAACCTTGAATCCCATACATTCCCTTCCTCCCCACCTTACCCCACCACAGATCTTTGCTTTACCTGCTGAATCCCTGAAGAATTATATTTGAAAATCAATAGCCCCATTAGGATATGACTGTGATGAGCCTTTAGAGCAAACTGTCCTTAAAGAGGGGAGCCCTTTGAATCTATAGATCTTTTTCTTTTCCAATGAAGTAGTCCTTCATCTTTTCACAAAATTATCTTCTGTTTCATTCCTTTAGAATACCAACTTCAGGGATATAAATAATCTCTTTGTTATGCTGCCTTTGTCTTTCTTATTAATTGACTTCTTTCCAATTGCTTGGTTCCATTCTTCTTTTTCATTCTGTGATTGTCTTGAACCTTTCCCCTTTGTTGGGCGTTTCACTGGTGTCTGTTCTGCTTCCCGCTATTTCTAATGAGTATTTTTGTTCTATAATTACCATGTTTTTTTCATCTTTCAATTTGTTTCCCTAGATCTAAAATATCCTTTTTCATCTCATGCTATTGTTTTATCATCTCATCTTGGAGCTCTTGTTTTATGGAATTTATGTTCTTTATTAAGGAGATCTATTTGTGGGAAGCAATTATTAGACAATTCCATGGATTCCATAAATTGGTGTTTTCTTCTTGGTGGAACATCTAAGATTAGTTGGAGAAGGGTATTTTGTTGAAAAGAACTATGGATTGTTTTCCCAATTTAGAGTATTGCTCTGTTGCCTTCATTTCTCCAGAAAGGCAGTGTTTGTTCACCTTCCTCCATTTCTCTAGTTTCTTTCCCAGAATCATTTCAATTATTTCTACCTCACAAGATATAACAGCAACAACAACTACCACGAAAGCTGAGGCGATCTACTCAGTTTGCTTCTCTTCAGATCTGAGGACGTTAGTGAGAATTTTTAGGAAGTTGTCATCTTGTCAGTAAAATTCTAAGGAGGCCTAGGACGCAGGCCCTGTTCGGTCTCTCTGTTCGGATCGAAAACCCCCAGTTCCACTTCTTCCTTGACTTATTAACTTCTGAGATATGTTAGGTCATATCATTTTCTGTACATACCTAATGCTGAATATTGTACTTGTGTGCGTGCGTGTGTGCGTCCATGGGTGTGTGTGCGTGTGTGCGTCCATGGGTGTGCATGCGTGTGTGCGTCCATGGGTGTACATGCGTGTGTGCGTCCATGGGTGTGCATGTGTTTGTGAGTCCATGGGTGCGCATGCGTGTGTGCAGGTATTTGCCAGCTTAGACCATTCTGGAATTACTTCATTATCAGTGGTGAGAAATTATGTAGTATATTTTTCAAACTTCTCATCTTCAAAATCAAAATCCTCATTTTTAAATTCAGAATCTGGGTTTACATTAGTCTTCTGAGGCATTTTATTGAATTTTCTTGCTTAATGGATATAATAGTTATTCTATTGGTGTCATCCACAGAAACACAAAACACTCATTCTTGTCCCTGTCCTCAGTGGGTATATTTATAACTAGCTTTCTGATCACCACCTATCAGATATTCAAATTTATAACAGCCTTGTAAGTGAAGATAACTTGAGTTAGAGAACAGCAAAACAGTAATTATGGGAAATACCAGAAGTGATTCTTGACATGACAGGAGCATTTCACAGACTTACATTTTCATAATTAGATTCAGCTTTCCAAGTAGACATAAATGGCTACTGAATCTAAAATGTTACTTTCCCCTCCACAATGCACACCAAAGGGGGGGAGGACTCTGAAAGGGTGAAGATATGTTTTCCATAAAAGAAATTCAGGATTTAGATTTAAATGCTTTTCTTTTATATACTAAAATAAGAAGACATAGTAAGAATATGAGTTTTCCTTGTTTTAAATGTATTTTACATTAATGCTGTACAGACTCTAGGAAATTCTTTTACAGTAATCGTTCCAATATTGTCTGGACAGCTCTGCTGTCCAACCTGTTAAGCAACATGGCTGGCAACGGAAGAACACCCCAAATTCTGCCAGCTACGGCTAAGGGACCTGAGTCAATATTTGTACATGCTTCCGTTTCTGCCACAGTTATCACTTACACTGGCCCACACAAGCCACGAAAGTAGAGCCTGACCTAGCAAAATGTGTCACTCATAATGAAACCCAAAATTCAGTATGTAGAGCTTTTTAACTAAAACACATTAGCAGACTATACTGTAGAACCCAGTTCTCTCTAAAATGTCTTGCCTACCTGAGTCAATATTAGGGGAAAAATGGAACCATACAAAATATTTGCGATTCAACAGTTTCTAAAGAACTTTGAAGAAAATCATCTTTACTAATGCATAGTATCCTGTTTAACTAAAATAGAAAATGGGACCTTCAAAGCAATAGCTAACAATAAAACAAAGCTTTTTAAAACAATTAATCCCAAGAAATCTGCTATTGGGGTTTCACTGTTCAATTACATATTCTGCAAATTGTTTGCATTTGATTATTATGTAATGAGACATTGTACAGAACACACATGCACACACATGCATGCATGCTTGTGCACACACACACACACACAAGCTACTCTGATTTACAGTCACAATCTGCACAAGGAAAGGACTCATTCTTATCAGACCAGGGAAACCCAAAAAAAGTAGCTGATGTATAAAATAACCAAATAAAACTTACTATCAAAACAAACATCATTATTCCATGTGACGTACCATGAAATTCATCTATCTAGCTTGTTCGGCAAGATAGGGCATGGTATTGAAGATCCAGAAGCCCAGGTTTGCTCACTAAAAATAGTTCTAATAATAGTGAGCCTGCACTTTAATAACATGTTGTTACATCTGAACCTCATAAGAATGCCAAGAGGTAAACAGGAGAACATCATTATTGTTCAGTTTACAGATGAGTAACCAGTTATACAACTGGCTCTTGCTAGAACACAGAGCTCTTGACTCCCAGAACAAACAGCTTTCTCTCCACCACTCTGCACCGGTTACCAGATCTCTCTTCCAGATCCAAAGACTCCATCCACTCCTGTGCGTATCAATCACATCCATGCCACTGGTCCAGAAGGGGGTGGAATGAAATTTGTAGATGAATTAGGACAAACACACTCCCAATTTAGCAATTAACTTAAAGGAAAACCCTACTGAAATGAGTAACCAGGATCACCATCACTTCCTCCAACCCGTATGATCGTGATACTCAGAATTTACTGCCCCTTAGGTTTGCTCATAAGATTTTAAAAATTCCAATATCCAGGTGAGTTCCCATACCAGTTAAGTCAGAAACTCTGGGGGTGTGACCGAGGCTTCAGTATTTTGTAAAAGATTCTTGATGATTCCAAGTTGGAGAGCCAAGGCCTCAGAGGAAGTACGCAATAAAGACTGGGGGAATTAAATTTAGGGCCGTATCATATTAAACAAAATCAAGTATTACACAAGGTAGCATGGATGCACATGATTTCATGTTTCAAATTCTAAAAATAAACAGAACCTGGAGTTTCCTTACTTATTCCAGACAGGTTTGGGAGTTGACGTCTATCTACATCACTTTGCATTTAATAGTTGGTGCTTAAAGGATGCTTCCCTTCCTGTAAAACCGACAGCAACATGGACAGTCTCAAGCACTTCCCTGCTTGAAAATATTATTGCTTTTATGTCAGGAAAATGGCAATTCCAACTGAAAAATGGAGCAAAGTGACGGGAGGTTATCAAAGACACACCTGTAGCCTGTGGCAAGAGATTCAGTGCCAGCAGCCAGTCCCTGCTTGGAAGGCACAGCTTTGTTTCTACCATGTGGAAGAAACATTAAACTTGTTACACACAGGCAAGAACTGAAAGGATGAAGTGTAGTACTGAAAAGATCCCTAAAATAGTCATTTTTAAGAAGACGATCCACATTCAAAAAATAAAATGCTGAATTAAGCGAGCACTTCCATTAGAGACCCACCAGCAGACCCCTCCCCAAGCTCTTGTCAACTTTACAACCACAAAGATGATAGAGGAAAATAAACAGCATTAAAATCCTCGCACGTTTGCTTCAGATAAGCAGACACTACTAATTAATATAATTCTTGCCACATAAGTATAAACGTATCAAATGACACGAAACTGATCTCTTATTCTAAGTGCAAGAAAAAATCGGGTCAAAAGAAAGTTTCTCAAAATTATCACAACCAACCAAGGTTTAAAGAAAACTGGCTTCACACATAGAGCTGTAAACGGGAAGGTGCTCAGCACTGAACAGACATCGTGCCAACCTGTGGAATATTTCTTTCACATCTAGCTCTACCCAGCAAACACTGCTTTAGGTTGCCTTCTTTGCATGGAGATCTCTGTGGTGATCTAGAATAACAATTAAGCCCACAGAAGAACTCAGGAGATGTGAGGAAGAACTTTAAGCCAATTTAGACGGAAGCATTCCGAAGAGGAAGGAAATAAAAAAGCCCCCAAGCTTTAGGAACTGACTGTAGGATTAAATATGAAGAGCAACAATTACAACTAAGTGATACCGGCAGCAGGACAGTCTGCCCTTTTTGCAAATAGACATTGATAAGGCTGACAAGCTTGATCTCCTCAGCACATCCCCTTGAAGCCACAAGTACATGCGCTGGGAAACAATCTGTTACTGTTATTCTTCCAAGGGCTGCACCTGCATGCAACACCTTTATGTGGGTGCTATGCCCTCCATCTGCCTGACAATGCTAGACTCTCCAAATGTTTTTCAAGAAAATGAAAATAACCGTCTGCTAATAATAATTGTATTCCATCCTAAATAGTTTCATTTGGGGCTGATGAGGTAAAGCCACATTAAAACTACCTTTGCAAAACTCCAAGCAAACCCGGTTCAGAAGGTAGGTCTATAAATAGCTGTGTTTCTGGATGCACACTGTAAATTTAAAAGCATCGGGCTGGCGCAGGCTGCAATTTAAACTGAATGAAGCTCCACTATGAACTTACCTGATTTTAAAAGTCCCATTACAATCGCTTGCTATCAGCACAGATGTCCCTCTTCTAGTTGCACAGTAAGGCAAAGCACCCCCAACTACATTTCACTTATCTCAGTCCCAGCCTTCCTCAGAAGCTTTGAGATTTCATTCAGAAGCTGTCGTCCCTAAACACTGAATATGCACAGAAACGGTAATGGAAGGGATCTAAGTTAAACCCTACAGACGCACCAAGAAAATAGCAACATCAACACCAAAAAGCAGCAAATCCTCGAGAGGTGCTTTTTCTTAGCAGGATTTCCCAAGTCAGCCTCCTTTCACATGTAAAATGTCTCAGTTATGGAAGAGGAGCTTACCTGAGCTGATCATACTGTGCATTCTCTGCTGAGCCAAGAGCTGCTCTCGTCCAGCCACCCCATCTGAGGAAAAACACGAGTCACTCTCGTAAATTGTCTGCAGCATATTCCAATCACTCTTACTTCAGCTACATGAAAGATTCATCGCTGCTCAGAGCACGGGCCCCAGGAGCTGCCCTCCCTGGTCCTCCCTCCTCCCCGAGGAGAGGCAGCAGCCGACCAACTTCAACAATGATTTCCTTTCTGTTAAGGTGGACATACACTTCTTGAAAAGATCTGGACACTTTTCCTATGTTACCAACCTGTGTACAGAGCAGAAAGGACCGAGTGGATGCTATGGCTCTCTGGAGTTTAGGTTCTCCCGGAAACTAAAAGCAGGTGGGAAACAGGAATGTGCTTCAGGGTTATTGCTTTGTCAGAATAAGTAGAAAAATATTAACTCTACCCACGAGAAAAAGAAACCAATTAAACCTGGCTTATAGTTCTTCAGGCTGCTAGAGTTTCTTTGCAAGAACCCTCAGTCCTGCAAGTGGCTTCGGCCGGTGCCCTTCTGTTTGTGTGTGTCTCTTCCCCCTCTCTGGTCTCTCTCCGCTCAAGTTGGCTAAAGCTAGTGATAATCCATTTGCATATGAATCAACAACGGCATGGCCCACAGGCACAGAAATAGAACAATGGTCGGCCTGAGCCAAAAATAGGTCAAGCATGGCCGAGTGATTGGAGCCTGCATTAATGCATTTAAAAATACCCCAGCAAACCCAGCTGTCCAGCCTCTATCTTTCAAACCATAATTCTCTATTGCAGGGCCTTAAAGCAATTAACTCTTTCCTTCCTCCAAGCTTGCTTTACACACTATTTCTACACTGGAGATTCGCTTCCAAAGAAAGGAAGGCAAAAAAAAAAAAAAAAAAAAATTAAGAATCATAATTCTAAGAGGGCAAATGCACATACATTTAATTTCATTTTATTTTTATAGTATGTGTTTCTGGAAGAGAGAGGAGAGAAGTGCAGAGCTCTGTATTGGTTCTAAAATAATACTGGAAGCTTTTGCTCATAATGTGGTTTCTGCCTCACCCACGCACAGCAATCCTGGTGTTCTATTTTTGTTGCCTGTTTCTCTGGCTACACTGCAGTTGGCTGTAGCACTAGAAGCTTTTCTGCCTTCTAGTTTCAAGACTGACAGGAGATTTAGTAGAGGTAGTTTCAGAAAATAAGTACACCCCAGAATAAAATGTTTATGAAGAACTTCCTTGATTTTTTACTTGCTATTTATGTAAGGCAATTGTCCATTTCACAAATCCCAATGAGATCTCAGTACCACCTCTCAATTCTATTGCATCCAGTTTCTATTCTATCAAATTAAAAAGAAAACATAGCTCAGATCTGAAAATGCTCCCTGTATTTCAGCCTTTGGGGTCAAATTCAATGTGGAAAAGAAAAAGGAAAGGAAGTGTTGATGCTGGCTAATGGAGAGATGCAGAACGACTGACTATATGCACTTGTAAATCAACCAAGAAATATGGTGAGTCCCCAACCAGGAATATTCTGCATTCACTTCTACCTGAAACACAGACCCCACTTTTCCATAGAAATAGCATTTATAATAGAGGACAGGCTCCCAGACCAAGACACATTGTGTAATTCACCTGTAGAGTAAATGAACTGTACTACATACTACTAAAACATTATAGAGTCTCTGGTGTACACTTATAACATCATTTCTCTATGAGAAATTCTGCATCACAAACTGGATTGTAGCATCTAGCCACTCCCAACGGCACACCCAAAAGTGATAATCCACTAGCCTTGAGAACTCTTCTTGCTTTTCTAAACTAGATCAGCAGGGAAAATGTAATTCTTAACACATTCATAGCAACAGAGAAGGAAAGGGGAAAAGCAGAGTGTTTCAAGGTTCCCAGACCAATCAGATAAAGGAAGGATCTTGGTCAACCACAGAGTATGGGGCAGGGGAAAGAGAACAAGGATACACAGAGTTTGGGTGGAAGGGAGGAAGAGTGTTGAGTCATTAGGCAGATAATCCACTGCCGAAGAAAGTGGCACTGAATTTTCCTTCTTTCATAGATTAACTTCTACTTCTTGCAAAATTATATTTGGGCCAATAAGTTACAAGGTTTTTAAGAAGTTATTCCAAAGTGCATGTGACTTAAGGCAAAACAAGAAAATCTTAGTTTCTGTCAGCCAAAAAAAAAAAAATATTTAATTCCATTTGATATTACAACTAAACTTTTACACAGTTAAGAAATCAATATATAAAATTCAAGGGCTGGAAGTATTGTGAAGCTGGCAATTTATTGCGGGGATGATGGACCCGAGCATCACATTTTAGGTCTGGGGGGAAATTTAGATTTTGCTGAAATGCTGCTTAAACTCTCTGTCCCTCAGGATACGGTGGGACCTGGGAGTCAACTCACAGCATTCACCAGAAGAGGTTCTTCTCCGAACTAGGGCAACCTCCCTTTTACTTGTTTATACTGGAATATGTAAGAGTTATTTTGAACAACAGCTTCTCATAGTGAGAAGAAAGTAGTTGAAATCCACTCATTTAAGACAGATGAACTCCCCATTTTAGACACAAAGAGTGTAAAAAAGGTGTGCTGAAGGTTACTAAGGCTAGGAAAGCACTCCTTAATGAAATTACGACTAAGGAGACTTGCTTAATTTGGGGCAGCTGGTCTCCCCACTACATTCTCAAGTCTGCCATCCTGTCCCTCACTAAAATGATGCAAATTAGCAGAGGTATTCAGAAAAAAATTTAACATGATCTAGGGATGAAAAATGGAACCACCCAAAGTTTCTGAGTGGTTTTGAACAGAATATGCAAATCTAGTGATAAACATGTAAGAGGAATAACAAAATCCCACTAATGACATAATATACATCTTCTGTCATTTTAAATTTAAATCATACCCTTAAACCACAATTGACAAAGAGTTTCGCAGCTTTTATCATCATGAAAAATAAAATAAAACTCCAAGAGTGAGTAAGTAATTATCCTATTTCTCTGAGGTTCCAGGAAAAGGCATACCACATAAAATAGTGTAATGTGTCTTCTTCATGTTGTCCAAGTAATTCCACTTGAGATTTATTTACATTTCATCCCTGAATTTTTTTTCAGTGTTCCCCCCAACCCCCCTCCCACACCCTTTAACAGTCTTGTCTTTCACCTCTTAACAATGAAAAGTTAGTTTTGAGTGAAAAGACACTGGAAACTTATAAAATAGATATCACTTGTTTCTCAGAGGAAAAATAAGCATCATTAAAATCACCACAAGTATATTGGTTACTATAGTTCCATTAATGGCAACTTAAGACTACTGTATAATTCCTCTCACATCATCTCAACAATGAGATGGAAATATCACTAGGGTTTTTGGGGGGCATTTATAAAACCAGTTTTACTCACTTGGAAAGAAAGATTTTAAGTTCTGTAATATAAAACTGTAACAAGCTAACTCAAATACCAGTCTAGAATAAATAGGCATTTAAAAAATGTCAATATAAGAAATGTTAATTCAATTTAATAAAAATATTGGAAATTGGTCTAAAATCATTTTACATTCATTTTACACTCTTTCAATATTTTTTTTTTAAGATTTTATTTATTTAACAGAGAGAAACACAGCTAGAGAGGGAACACAAGCAGGGGGATTGAGAGAGGGAGAAGCAGGCTTCCCGCAGAGCAGGGAGCCGGATGTGGAACTTGATCCTGGGTCTCCAGGATCATGACCTGAGCTGAAGGCAGCCACTTAACCAACTGAGCCACCCAGGCGCCCCTCAATAATTTTTAATATTATCTACTGTTGAAAAACGAAACCACTGTCTAATTGTTTCCCAGGGGGTTTAAACAGAATATGCAAACTAGTGATAAACACATAAGAGGGACACTAAAACATCATTCAAAAATAATTATGATAATTCTACTTCTTTTTATGCAGGTATATAGGCAAAACAAAAGGGTGTATTAAAAAACTCTACATGGCATCAAAATATTTCCAGAAATATACTCAGACCCCTAGCTCACAATGACATTTTCTCAAAGTTGATGACTACAGACACACTGGAAAGAAGCAAAGAAGGTCCTAGAATCAGATTTATTCTAAAACAGTAAGGTCCCCTCTGTTCATCTGTAATCAGATGCTGACTTTTCATGCAGTACCAAATTCCATGATTCTGGAATCTAGATGCACTAAGATTTAAAACTTGTTTGTCAGAAATATTAATTGTGCTTTATAGGAAAGCTACAAATGACTCACCAACACTTATAATTCCTCACTCGTTCCCCGACACATTCACGTTTCATCTTCTCCCACAATCACATTTCTCAAACTATGTAGGCAGTAGACTTGGTTCCCACAGATTCCCAAGAAACAGGAAATATAGAGTACAGCATACTAATTTTTATTCTTAATTCAAGTATCTTATTTATCTGAGTTTTCTATCTCTTGGAGGAATATCACCAATTCTTATTAGACAGTGGATATTCAATTTGCAAGTGATCCCTCTCCTCTGAAAACAACCTAATTGGTTACCAAATGGTCTTGCAAATGAAATCTTGCCTCAACCCCAGAGCACATAAAGGGTTTAGGAAAACACATCAGCAATGAAATTCCAGGGAGACTATTTTATACAAAAAAAAAAGCAACATCAATAAAAACTCTTAACAATCAGTGGCCTTGATTTGATTGATAATAATTTCTTCTCTAATTTTTCCCTTCAAATGGGAAATGTTGATTCATGATTTATGCTATTTCTAGGGGATTACAGAGCATCAGGGTTACCTGGGAACTTGGTAGAAATGCAACTGATTAGGACCTATCCCAGAACTACGAAACCATAATCTTTGGAAGGAACCTGTACTTTATATGCCCTCCAACTGATTCTGACACACATCTCAAAGTATGAGATTCGATAGATAAGATCAACCTTTCCAAAGCAATGGTTAGATGCCTAAATATAAATGCATTAAGTATCTTTTGTAGACCCAATTTTAAACTGACCAGTATTACTAGAGAATAATTTTTCCAAGTGAAAAATCATTAAACTAGCTAAAAAACTGATAAAGACCCAGAATTTTCAAGGTATAAAAAGAAGGATCATCCTGAAAAGGACCTCTTTGCTGGCAGATGAGACCAGCATTGGACACTTAGGATGATAGGGGTGTTTGCACTGCTCTTCTTCAGTAACTATGTTGTTCTAGGTTCTCTTTTTCTAAATATTTGCCACTTGCACATTAGTCCCTCTACACAGAGCTCAGAGCAGCCCATCCAGGAGGAGAAAGTATTATGATATAATATTCTATACATAATATTGCACTGTATTCATTCTACCATAGTAGCTTATTAAAATCTCAATAATTAACTTCAAATCAATAATAAATCATAATTTTAAAAAGCTAGGTACATATGTGTTGTTAAAAGAAAAAATTATCTTTTGTTGAAATCAGTGAGATGTAATTGCACTTCCATTTCTTGCATTTATTTTTCTTGCCTTGTGGACAGAATAACCAGACATCAGACTGTAGCAGAAATGATCACACATGGACTCCTTACTGTAATCATCATCTAGTACAATTTGAGCAAAGTATTCAATATATTTTTCTGTAGTATTTTAAAGATATTAGCCCAAAGAAATTAACATAAAAATGCATTTGTAGGTACTACACTTTATAGTACTGGATCTAGTAACTGCAGTGATGGCAGAGTTTCTAGAAAAGTCTGGTTATCAACTGCATTGGCTCATGTTCCCATGTTCTATTTTTAATTGGTAAATTTCATTGATTATACTATTCTGACTCAAAGTTCTGAAAGAAATATAGCTTTAGACTCAACCTCTCCCTGCAAAAGTCACTTGAGAAATTTACCACACAGTATTTTCTGACACTTTGTATCATGGTACTGTTAAACTATTTCACATAGAAAACTATTTCAGATTAGTGTATGTACCAATATGCCTGAATGGAAATATTAGTAAGCATCAACCAGAAATCTTGCTTTTGCTTTAAATGGCAGGTAATGGTTCACACTGGTAATCAAACATTATTTTCATTCTAACAGCATCGACTTTGAAATACAAAGCAACCTTGACTAATCTATGCTATGTTTACTAACTATGTATGGATAAGATATTTATGAGACCAGAGACTCTTGATAGAAATCTTGGTTTCAAGACAAAACATTATTTTTGGCTACAGGGCTATGAAAATCAAAATTCTGGAAGAATTCCAGTTAAATAAAATTAGCATTCTGAGCTTCACTATTTGGTATGACTCAAAAATTTAATTTTATATTATTTTTACAAAGCAGGTATCCTTCTTTTGTAGCCACACTTTAGTATTTATCATCTTATAAATTAAAGGTATTCTTTTTTTTTAAATATTTTATTTATTTGACAGAGAGAAACACAGCTAGAGAGGGAAGACAAGCAGGGGGAGTGAGAGAGGGAGAAGCAGGCCTCCTGCCGAGCAGGGAGCCCGATGCGGGACTCAATCCCGGGTCTCTGGGATCATGACCTGAGCCGAAGGCAGTCGCCCAACCAACTGAGCCACCCAGGCGCCCCAAAATTAAAGGTATTCTGATCGCCAAAAATCAATAGTGATACATAGCAATTGGATGAGTACTATATTTGAGAACTATAATAAGACTGATTTCCACATGCTAATATAAGTATAGCAGACATTAAAAAAAAAAGAAAAAGAAAAAGAAAAAAAACAGCCCACAAATGTCATTTCTTGCCACAAAGGTCATGCTGATATTTACCATAGCAAACCACTACTTATCACCAAATTGAATCAAGAGAATGCCAGAAAGCTTGCCACTGAAAATAGCAACTTTTTTCATATTGCAATTATATTCTGACTTCATAAATGATCTAATTGGATGCCAACCACCGTATTTAAGAAATAACAAGCGCCCAACACTTATTTTTGACTGATCAAAAATATTTATAGCAATGGTGTATAACTGAAGTACAAACATTTGCAATTAGCCATATCACTAAGTTTATCAACAGACATCCCATGGGTAGGAAATCTTTCCTGTTTCAGGACTATTTTGTGTAACAGATTTTCTTTTAATTAACATTTGTCTGATATTATTTTCATCCTTTGAATTCTTTAAGTATGGCTTTTACAGACAGCAGATACCTCTTTTTTTTTTCTTTCATCCCAAAGAAAAGTCTTATACTTGATAACTTCATGGAAGGAAATAGCGACCCTTGCTGTTTCATCATTTTCTCCAGAGGAAAAAGAATAGTCTAGTTAATCTTTCAAACTTTTGCCCATATGTTACTTCCTGAGCAAAGCCTTCCCTGATCTAAGCAGTTATGAATGAGAAGACCTAATCCTATCTTTACTTCTATCGTTAACAGGAGTCACTGGCTATTTCAACAATTGGGTTCCATATCTGTTCCCCACGCTAGGCATCAGCAAGCCAGGAACAGAACTGTCATTCACCTACGTGCCTACTGCACCCTGCCTAGCCAACAGTAAGCACTCTAGACGATACAGGAATCTATGTAAATACACATGATGCATTTGATTTTTCTACACTTCCATTCATCCTTATTTTCACAGATAAGTGTTAGGCAAACAATTTCTGTCGTCTTCCACATCAGCCATTCCCATCCTGCCAGCCACTCTCCCCCAAATCTATCTCCAGACTTCGTTTTTCTGTCTCAACAGTGGTTACTTCATACGCCCAATACAAACATCACCCTGGTCAGATAAATACAATGATGACATCACACACAATACTTTTCAGGGCAATATGGTAACAATCACAAATTCTGTATTATCTGTATGAAACATAGAGATTATAAATTCTACCATGATTCATTTTCTTAGATGTAAACACAGGAAATTTAAAAATTCAAGATCATAGAGAATTTATTTAACACCTTTCCATTTCAACACTGAGACTAGTTTTGCTGAAAGGGAGTTTTGAAAATGTCCACAACTGTTCCTGTGCCCTTGAGGCTCTCCAGGCTCTTCTAATGGCCAGTCTGGATCCAGCACACAATGAATATGACTCCTTTGAAAACATCAAAGCTCTAATCAAAGAAGGCCCACTTCATATTCTCATTGACTTGAAGAATTCCCTTTTAGTTTTAAAGAGCTCCTACCTGGTCTAAGTCTTTTGAAGGACGGGACTATGTTCACGTATTTTCTAAATCAAAGAGAGAGTATATTCTCGAAAATAAGGAAACTTCAGCATCAGATATTAAGTTACACTCAATTCATGAAAACCACAGAATATCTTTCATATGGAGGGGAACTTCATAACCCTCTACACAGTGTGACTTCTTGGGTGGAGGAGGGGCTCTGGATTCAGACAAAATTTGATTTGAATGCCACCTCTGTCCCTCAGTAATCAGTTATAAGCTGTACAGCCTGGATAAGTTACTTAACCTTCCTTAGTCACAATTCCCTCACTTAAAAAATCTTAACCTCGGCCTCACACTCACTCACGGAGCACCAGAGCACTGGGATAAAGACCTTGAGAGGAAATGGGGGAAGAAAAGGCTGAAAGAGAACACGTCCTCTACAGTTACCACCTGCATAAATATTGGCTATATTTGCAAGAGGCCTTTCATGTACAAACCTCTAACCAAGATGCGATCTTTATTTTATCTGCATTTAGTGTTGCAGGTGAGTTCTAAACCTAACTGAGGAAGGAATGTCCTTCAAGAACTTCCTCAGATATGAAGCCCCAAGTACAGCATTGTTACTTCAAAGAAGGACCTTCACATAGCAGCTAATGGTGCTTTCTGCTATATAAAATTGGTTTATATGCTCAAATTAATATCTGCTGAATATGTCATGAATGTCATCTGCGGAGCTTAGGAAGAAAAAAAGAACATACACGTCATGTCAGATAGGAAACATACACCACAATACCACATAATTATTGTATGCTGAATATGGTCCTGAATTATTTCATATTTTCTAAGTCCATGACAGAAGAAAATACCTTGTCAACTGTATGTTTTCTTGGTTGATATTGCTTACGGAAAGGTTCATATAAACATTCACTATGTCTCTCTTCAACTTCATCCTTCTGCTCCCTCCACCCTCCGCCTATTCTCTCACATTTTGTTCCTCCTACGCCCCCAAACATATGCAACAAAAAAGGGAAGGGAGTACTTAGTTCCCCAGTTGTATCAAATTAACAAAAACTAAGAAATAATGATTATAAAATAAACATGGTGAAAATTTTAAAAATTAACATCTGCAGGGTTTCTTTAATATTTAGAAATATGAATGTAAAATTTCTACTACTATGAGAACATAATAGGTACTCATTACCCTGTAGTTATTATCATTATAATACATTATTATTTTTTTAAGATTAATTTATTTTTATTTGAGAGAGACAGAGAGCACATAAACATGGAGAGTGGCAGAGGGAGAGGAAGAGAGAATCCTCAAAGCAGACTCTCTGCTGAGCAAGAAGTTGGTCATGTGGCATGAACTCACAACCCTGAGATCACTACCTGGCCTAAATCAAGAGTCAGACACTTAACCAACTGGGCCACCCAGGCGCGCCTTACAGCATGTTATTAATACACACATCAAGAAGTGAATAATTGAGGGCTTACTTAGATTTCTGTATTCTGAACTGAGATAATTCCTATATCCCAAAATCAGCTATAATATTATAAAACAGACTATAAAAGCCACCAGTTTCTGCTATTTCCTAGAGGAAAAAAATGAGCACATATAAGTTAGATAAGAAAAATAAGAATGGAAATTTTCATCACTCTTCAACAAACCATGTGTATTCAACAAGTCACTGATTCCTAATTGCAAATTAAGAAATGGAAATAACGTACAAGACGTGAGTAGTATGGGCCAGACTATCTGCTATGCTTACTTTGTGAGGTCAAATCAGATATTTTATTTTATTATTTGATTTGATTTTTATAACAATTTTATTTATTTATTTGAGAAGGAGAGAAAGATAGTGTGCAAGCAGGGGGAATGGCAGGGAGAAGGAGAGGGAGAAACAGACTTCCCGATGAGCAAGGAACCCCATGAGGGGCTTGATCCCAGGACCTTGGGATCATGACCTAAGCTGAAGGCAGATCTTAATTGACTGAGCCACCCAGGCGTCCTTAAATCAGATTTTTAAAAAAAGATTTTTATTTATTTATTTGACAGAGAGAAACACATAAAGAGACAGAACACAAGCGAGAGAGGGAGAAGCAGGCTTCCCACTGAGCAGGGAGCCCGATGTAGGGCTCGATCCCGGGTCTTCGGGATCATGACCTGAAGGCAGTCGCTCAACCAACTGAGCCACACAGGTGCCCCTTAAATCGGATATTTTAATATGAGAAACAGGGATTAATAACAATACTCATATGAAACCTTCAGGAGGTACAATGACATATATCTGTTTGTGATTTAATCACAACCTAGGAGTATCAACAATCCACAATGTATTCTCCTCAGCTAATGTTTTCATTCCAGATGGGAAAGACTGTCTATTTAAAAATCAATAAGCTAATATTAGTTATTTCACCTGAAGCTGTAGCAACCTTTTTTTTGGGGGGGGTAACAAAGTCTAGACTGTTGTCTTCTTATTTTGGCTCTATCTGATAGAAATTCTCAACAGTACTTCCTATCAATAAAAGAGACCACTTAAGAGCAAAATTCACTTATTTTAAATACAAGACTTTATTTGGATGAAAATTTACTACTTTCTGATTATTTACATAATGAATAATTATGTATTGACTGGATGGAGCCCAAATATAGTTAAAGGAAATTAAAGTCTAGGAGTAATTAATACTCTGAAGGCTAAACCACAAAAAATTTTCAAGCATAAGTTAATGCTCTTCCCATTAAGAGTTAGGGAGGAAACATTAGTAGAAAAGGACATTTAACACTCTCAGACATGTCATTTTATTTAAAATATATAGTTGCTCCTTGAATGACATTGATTTGAACTGTGTGGGTCCACTCATACATAGATTTGTCTGATAAATACGGTATTATAAATTTGTTTTCTCTCCCTTATGATCTTTAATACACAGTAAATTAACTTACTTTACTGTAAGAATACAGTATATAACATATAACATATAATATGTTACCTAAAACATAAATATATTTTAATCAACTCTTTATGTTACCAGTAAGGCTTCTAGTCAATAGCAGGTTATTAGTAGTTAGGTTTGGGGGGAGTAAAAAGTTGTATGTGGATTTTCTGGTTGTACAGGTGGTTGGTGTCCTAACTCCCATGTTGTTCAAGGGTCAACTCTACTTCAATCGTACACAGAACATCCCATAAAAAAAGAACCCAAACTGTAAGCCAGTATGAGGGATAAGAAATGAGAACATGGTTAGCTTTGTATCTCATGGTCCAACACTAGTTATATTTTTAATATCCAGTCATTAGGGCAAACCTAAAGTAGTCTTTTCACTACTTGCAAATAAATTGTAGATTATCATAGCATCATAAGAATGTTTGAATCAGGGGCGCCTGGGTGGCTCAGCTGGTTAAGCGACTGCCTTCGGCTTAGGTCATGATCCCGGAGACCCGGGATCGAGTCCCACATTGGGGTCCGTGCTCAGCAGGAAGCCTGCTTCTCCCTCTCTCACTCCCCCTGCTTGTGTTCCCTCTCTGGCTGTGTTTCTCTCTGTCGAATAAATAAAATCTTTAAAAAAAAAAAAAAAAAAGAATGTTTGAATCATTAAATATAGAGGATACTGGCTGTCAGACATCCAAATGGAGATGATTCAAATCAGTTGATAAGAAGAAGCAAGATTAAAATGGTACTCAAAATTATGAATCTGTGCCATTGGGTATAATGTACACACACTCATGATATTTGATCAGATTTTCTAATAACAAAATCCATTAACTAGGAACTTCAACATAATTGCCAATGTAGCATCATTCTTAAGAAATCAGACAGAAAAGACAGGAAGGACCTGATTTGTAAAAAATTTTAAATGCCTTAAAACAAAACAAAACAAAACAAACTTTCCCCAGGAATTCCTATGTACATCCAGGAGCAATTCTGACTTTCCAGAATAAAGCTCCTTAACACACTGCCTGAATGAGAAGACGCAGTCGATCCCCTGCACATTCGTCATTCCGAGCACCATCTTCCCAAGATTGCCTTACGATCACAACAAGGAGGTCGACTGACAGAATCCATAAATGAAAACACATCACGATGAAACAGATCTCCTTTCTGGGTTCATTTTTCTCGTGGTTTGTTTTGTTTTTTACGTTGCCTCATTTTTTGATTAGGTTCTTCAGAACCAGTGTATCTCAACTGTGTCTCAATGCTTTTTAAAATGTCTCGTTCCTTAGGGGTGCTTGGGCTCAGTTGACTGAGGCTCTGACTCTGATTCTGGCTCAAGTCATGATCTAAGGGTCCTAAGATGGAGCCTGGCGTCGGGCTCCATGCTCCGTGCCAAGTCCGCTTATCCCTCTCCCTCTGCTCCTCCCTCCTCGCTCGCTCTTTTTCTCTCTTTCCCTCAAATAAATTAATAAATAAAATCTTTAAAATGTTTAGTTGCTGATCTCTCCCTCATTTCAGCACTCACAGCCTGTTCATAGAGACAGGCGTTCACACACCACCCTCTGATGCCTTTGTTTACTCGCATACAAATCAGAAATCAGTTTTCTTCCCGCCCCGAACCTAAGCACATATTACTGAACCATTAATGTTCATACTTCCTCCCCCCCACACACACACTTCTTTCATCTTTCTTTGTAACATCTATCAAATACATAATTCAGTATCTTTTTCTCTAATGTTCTTACTGAGAAAATGGCAGCAGTAGCAAAAGTAACCCATCTGACCAAGTCCTTAAAAAATAGATTAGCCTTTGTTCTGTTTTTAAATGACAAGAGTTTCATGTTTAGACAACAACTATTGTTTCCTTTGACAAATACTGGTCCTTTCAAAGGCTCTTGGGTGTTCAGGCAAAGTGAGCAGGACCAGTAGGGGCAGTGTGTAAGGGAAAGTCTGGGAATTGTAGGGCCAGGAACACATGGCTGTTAATGCTCACTCTGAAACATCATGATCTTGTGGCCCCAGAACACACATGTCCTTTGAATCCAAGCACTGTGTCCTTGAAAATATGCCACAGTGCTCCAGAGAAAAATTAGATAAAATAAATAAGGGCTCAAAATGACTTAGGAAGGAATATTCTTCCCCCATAATTATGAAGGAGTATTCCAAAAGAAAGGCATTCTTTTGTAATTCTTGTTTTTAACCCTCTAATACTACTTTTTATACTTTGGTCACATCGGTTTCTAATAGTGAAATAGCAGAATAACATCTCAAGTACTTAGTGCTGGAAGACAGCAGAAATCAAAACACAAATACAAAACAATATCCAGATGGCGGAACATAGTTAAAAAGATGACCCTGGGGGGCACCTGGGTGGCTCAGTTGGTTAAGCGACTGCCTTCAGCTCAGGTCATGATCTTGGAGAACCAGGGTCGAGCCCCACATCAGGCTCCGTGCTCAGCGGGAAGCCTGCTTCTCCCTCTCTCACTCCCCCTGCTTGTGTTCCCTCTCTGGCTGTATTTCCCTCTGTCAAATAAATAAATAAAATCTTAAAAAAAAAAAAAAAGATAACCCTGGAATGTGGCAACAAGAGACACCCTCTAACAGCGACACACACACTGGAATCCATCACAGAACATCAGGGGCCACAGTTCTGCTCCTGTTTTCAGTTCAGACTCCTCTTCTTGCCAGAAAGAACAGAATCTGATCATTTCTGTTGCTCCAACTTTACAGAGGAAATGGAGAACAAGATCAGAACTAAAGAGGCTCTTGGCTCCCTGATCATGCCTCAGGAATATGCAATTTACAACAGGCATTTGATGAACATACTGGAGAAAAATGAACTAACTCCTTTTAAAAATGGTAGCAGTGAAAAAATAATAAAAATAAAAATGGTAGTGGTGAAGCCTTGGCACTTAAAGTGACCCACAGGCAATTACAGATACACAGACTAATCATTTTTCTGCAAATTGTAGCAAGGTCTTGACATGAGGAAGTTAACAACCAGACAAAAATCATCATGCCATAACGTGGCCCACTCAGAATAGAAACCCCAGTGTTCAGACTATGCAAGACAAGAAATTTAGGCTGGATTTAGCTCCACGTGGTAAAGGTGAGACAGCAACTAAAGACTCACATAAGGAGTCATCATTTGTCAAATACAATCTTACCTACTTCAATAGTAAGATAAATCATTGCATGGTTTATTAACACACATTAAATCATTTTATGATTTTCCTAAAGCCACGAATTAAAAAGAATTTTTCTAGGTTTTGTAACGGATGCTGGGGTAAAACCTAACTACTGGACAAAAAAACTCTGCTCCTCAGAGTAAACAGGGCCAGGTATAACCTTATAAACCCATGCCATAGCCTTGAGGAGTCCACAGCAGGGTTTGGTTAAGAACACGCATTTGGGTCACCAACCCCAAAGTAATATCCAAGTAAGCAAAGTCCTTTATTTATAGTTTTTGAAGGATACGGCAGGCCATTCTGATGCATGCCATAGCATTCAGCTATAACATAATAATTACATGCTAGAGAAAACTCATATTCTGTTAATATGCTGCCTGGATAACAACCTTGTGAGGCGACAGGGTTATCAGCTTTGCTCAAAACCTCTGTTTTTTTGTTTTTTTTTTTAAAGATTTTATTTTTTTGACAGCGAGAAACACAGCCAGAGGGGGAACACAAGCAGGGGGAGTGAGAGAGGGAGAAGCAGGCTTCCTGCTGAGCAGGGAGCCCGATGTGGGACTCGATCCCAGGTCTCCGGGACCATGACCTGAGCGGAAGGCAGTCGCTCAACCAACTGAGCCACCCAGGCACCCCAAAACCTCTGTTTTTTTGTAGCTTACCATCTTCATCATTATCATCATCTAATACTATCGTTAAAATTTATAATTATTAATTGGGGAAATAAGTTGGACCCCTCACACCCTGACCACCCAAACCAAAACCTACAGTTCAGCTTGGCCACAGGCTGTCAGGGTGGATGTGTAAATGCACGAGGCAACAGAAAGGAGGAGTGGTGGGTGCTGAGCCCATGCTGAGAGAGGTGGAGCCCTGGGGCCAGGGTTTAATTTTGGGGTGTCCTTGGGAGAAAGAGCATTTGCTGTGAGCCAACAACAGCTGAACAAGGCTGGGCACATGCAGCGGTGGTGAGGGACGGACTGACTGCATGGAGGCACTGGTTTTTAGTTGCTTAAATAGTCACCATGGCCCCCATAGGCAGTGTTGCAGCCTCATCCACAGCTTTTTCTTTTTGCTTTCTTATTGAAAGTTACTGTGTTTCTACTCTTCTGGTTTCCTATGCTAGGAAAAAAAAACACATGTGAACCAGCATCTGCTTTATATTCTTATTATTCCCTATTTACCAGTCATGTTTGATTTCATTTTTGTTACAGGAACAAGAGTGGTCGCAGGACCCTCTTAAAGCTTGATCACCTCAAATCTCTCTCCGTTTTCTCTCATTTCAGTCCACAGTCCTGACACACAGAAGGTGCTTTCCTCAGCCAACCACAAGTGCCTCAGACAGACCCCTCCACATGTAGCCCTCAGATGCCTCTTTTTCTTCCTACTCCCCCACCCTTTCCAGAAACTGTCCAGCTAATCAGGAAGCCCATGGCCCATAGGACGGGGGAAGGCACTGATCTCTCCACAGGATCAGCGTGTGTGGCTTTAGACTATTTCACGAGGTCTCTGATGGAACTTCAGTGCTAACATCTTGTTATTTTACAGGCAGAATGGTACATGGAGAAGCCCATGACTACATGGCATGCTAGCTTTAAAACCTGGGGCAAGTTATTCTCCATTTTATCTATGTATTCATCGTTATCATATACACCTAATAGAGATATTGCATCAGTACACAGTAGTTGATCAGTAAGATAGTAGTTAATAATTATGTCTTAAACCATCAATGTTCTTTATTTTCATCTTAAGCAAACAAGTTGGTTTGCAACAGACCAAAAGAAAAAAATATGAGGGAGTGTTACCGAAAATAGGCAATTTCTAATTTTAAAGAAGTTGGAGGTCAAGTCACAAAATTAAGGATAAGGAAAGTTTTCATTAATATTAGAATATTTGTAAATTAATAAATTATATAATTAATATAAATTAATATTATTATATTAATATTAATTAATAAATTATCAGATTTAAAACTTCTCCAAGCCTCGCACTCTAGTATAAATGAGGACTGGCATACACGGGCCTTCTTACAGACCTCAATATTACATAACATAGCTATTAGCATATTACATAATATGAAAATGTTAATAATAACTTTTTTTAAGATTTTATTTATTTGACGGCGAGAAACACAGCCAGAGGGGGAACACAAGCAGGGGGAGTGAGAGAGGGAGAAGCAGGCTTCCCTCGAGCAGGGAGCCAGATGCGGGGCTTGATCCTGGGACTCCGGGATCATGACCTGAACCGAAGGCAGTCACTTAACCAACTGAGCCACCCAGGAGCCCCAAAATGTTAATAATAATGTTAATGATAGCCTTGAGTGATGGTTAAACTAGATGAAGGGCACCCCATTTAAGAAATCATAGTTGAATGGGACACCTGGGTGGCTGAGTAGGTTAAGCATTTGACTCTTGATTTTGGCACAGGTCATAATCTCAGGTGTGTGCAACTGAGCCCAGCAACAGGCTCATACATTGAGTGTGGACTCTGCAGAAGATTCTCTTTCTCCCCATCTCCCAGCTCTCTCTATAAATAAGTAAGTAGCAAATAGATTAAAATAATTAATTAATTAATTTTTAAAAGAAATAGATAAAAGACAAAAGAAAAATTAATATTGAAATAAACTGGGCCCAAGGGTAAAAAAGAATCAATGTTTAATATTAATATCCTTCATCACTCCCTAAGTACATTCTAAACTTTGTATGGAATAGCAAAGGTCTAAGGAAAGTCATGGCAATTTTGATGGAGATCAGAATGGGAACATGGGTCTTACTGTCCTTTCAAGACATATCTCGTAAATTATTATAAAGAGAATGCAATATTGGTTCAAATATAAACTAACATGTAAGATAACATAATAGAGCAACAAAGAGTAGGCCCACTAATGTATGAAAACTTTACATATGGCAGTTCTAGGACCCCAGAAAAGTGGAGATCTTCAATAAAAAGTGCTAACATAGTTGGTTCTCTATGTTAAATTATTACAGTCTTAGATATCAGATCTTTATATTAAACAATACACATGTACACACACACACACACACACACACACACACACACACACATTAACTCCAAGTAGATTAATGATCTATACACAAAAAGCAAACTATAAAAATATTTAGAAAAAAAATGTAAGGAATATGTTCAAATTCCTCAGGTTAGGGACAGAAATGCCTAATAAGACACAGAAAAGCACAAATCATTACCAAAAAGATGGAAAAATATGACACAAGAATATAAATGTTGTGCAAGCACACCATTAAAAAAGGAAAAAAAATGATACATTGAGAGAAAACATTTCCAGTACAATTAATCAGCCAGTGATTAGTATTCAGAATATAATAATGATATTTACAAAGCAGTTAGAAAAGATACAACCAATAACAAAGTAGAAAAAAGATAAAAATAGCCATTCACTGAAAAGGAAATGCTAACACACAATCTATATATAAAACATGTTTAAGAAGACTAATAACCAAAAAATAAAAAATGATTCCTTAACAAGATACAGTTGTAAATCCAGGAGACAGGTAAAAAATTGAATCTAATAATACCAAATATTAATAAGACTGTTGAAAAATAAGAACTCTTACACATTGACAGTGAAAGCTTACTTTATCACAAACATTTCATTTGATGTAGGCTACAGTTTCTGAAAAAATTACCATTTGAAGTGGCAACACTTTTGTGTTTTCTAAGGCAACTAAATATTCATAAAATCCTAAGCAGAATCTTGGCTGAGCTTACCTTTCTCTTTTTCTTTTTTGGCTTAATTTAAACTAAATGTATTCTTTTCAAGATTTTCTCATTGTAATTCTGCTACCAACAATGAGAAATTACTATGGTACCTGAAATAAAAGTTGATTTCCAAATTAAGTAATGAAACATACAAGGAAAGAGGTAATGTGCAGCCCATCATCTTGAAAGTACAGCACAGAATTAGTAAATGCATAAATTGCACTTAAAAGTACAGTTTCTTTTTCAAAGATGATTACTACTTTAAGGAAAGCTTCATGTCTGTTGATAGCCCTCAGGCAATTAAAGTATTGAGTGATCTTTGTCTCTAGTTTCAAAAGCAAGAACCGTTAAATGCAGAAACAGTCATGATAGGCAAGCATATTTTTAACTTAACAAAACGAAAACTACTGAAACTGATATTTAAAATACCTGAATAAATAGACCATTGGCAGAAAGGGTTGAAGGTAGTTATGCTCAGTGGAAGGTAATTAAGAGAACAAAGAAAATTTATAATTACTCTAAAGTTCTCTTGATTTTCACAAATGTTTGAGGATCAGTATAGTTTAATAATGCAAATATTAAAAAACCAACAAAACATTAAATTCAGAAGGTCACACTTTTGTAATCTGTGAAGTGCTAAGACCCTCACCAGTTTGAAGTATCTAAGATTCATGAAAACTAGGAAGTGTGACCAGAAATGAATTTTGAGACCATCTTAAAGCTCTTCAACTACAAACATGTATTTTACTAGTAAAGAAGTATCTTCTCCATATGGACATAATTTGACTTTAATAAATACCCCATCTTAGCCATGCTTTATAAATATAGTCTTCTAATTCCTGAAAGAAATAAATATGGTGGAGTACGGTTTGTTTGCTTACTTATATATAAACAAATTAATTCCTCTGTCAGCCTAGGTTTAGAAACTTGAACACAGTGGCTATGGGGCTTCCTTGGACAGTTTTTAGCCACACCTATGATCAACTCTTAAACTCTACGCTAATTTCATGGAGGCCAATTCAGTTCTCAGAGGCTGTAATTATTTCCCTTACATTCAAGTTCTTGGGGAACTCAACTAAGATAACATGTTAGTCAGCACTGACTGCAATGTAAATAATTACTTGAAGCTACTGAAGGAAAGATGCATCAGAAGGGATGTTACCACTCTCTCTGGAGTCAGAGAAACACAGAGCACAGCAGTAAGCAGGGTCAGCACCCACCTACGCTGAGCTCTGGGGACAGGGTATTCAGGCCCAGGCACTGGCGATTTCCTCTAATTAGGCATAGGAAGTCCTATTTTTCTTAGCAGCAGAGTATTTCCCTAGGATGATTAGATGACTATTTGAAGACTGATTTGCTGTGGGAGATGAGATCTCCAGGTGGCAAACTTAAAACAGCAAAACTTTGGAAACAAAAGAAGGGTTTTGCTAACTGCAGGCTTTGCTTTTCTTGGTGGGAATACAAAACTGGAGCCAGAGTTTCATTGTTCAGAACAATGCAATATTCAATGGAATATTCCAGGGGCTGTGTGGACAAAGAATGAAAAAAACAATGAGAGAGAGAAAGAGAGAGAGAAGGTTATTGGCGGCTAGGAAGGAACACTGGGGAAGAAATAAGGTATTTAAGTGGAATTTTTTTAAGTGAAGCTTTACTGTGTGGTATTTGTTAGGCTCCCCTCTCTGACTCGACAGCAGTCTAAAATACTAATACTTTAAACTTGTAGGTGTAAGGATTTAAATTTGCCTTTTTGGGGAATACAACAAAGTCCAGATCCTGCCATACTGGGTCTGGGGACAGACCCGAGGCTCTCTTTGGTGGTCAGGCCACATCTGTGCTCCACAGGGCCAAATCCATCCAGTCATGTTATTAAACATTCAAACCATATAACTAACAAGCATGGGTTTCAGTCAACATTCTGCGATCATCCTTCTAATTATAATATGGTTTCCCAGAATTTGCTGGTCAGAGGTCAGGAGGGTCTTGTCCCCTGGAGGAATACTTTTCATTGAGACTATTCATTTGACATTCTGGTTGAATCCATCTGTCTTTGTGGGCAGTGCTGATGTGAATTTGCCGAGGTAATACCACCCTGTGGGGACAGGCTAATGGACCTGGCAGGTGATATGGCTACCTATACCAAACAATCTTTAATTAGGGTTTTCTATAAACATTACCCCCACAGAGTGACATAATTTAAATGTGATACCTGCTTCTTCTATTTAAAATTCAACAGCATTCAAAGTTAAAAAGTTCAAATTTGGGCTGTAATAGAATTCTTAATTTCAAAGAATTGGTCTATCACCCATAATGGAGACCAAACACGCAATGGGAGGTCTGCCTTATAAATACTTAGCTGAATTTCAAGAGACAACACCTAAATTATGCTACAGAAAAAAAAACACATGTAAAGAAACTCTAGTGCATATCATTGTATCACAGGACATTCCTCAGTAGGACATTTTAATTTTAAGGTCACACAGAGCTACATGAAGAGGAAATAATGCTGAAATTGCAATGGGACGCTGCAGCATACTAGTGATCTTCGTAGATTTTGCTGATATTTTGTTGTTTATGACTGACATTACAGAAACTAGAGCCTAACACAGTCATTCCAGAAGAAAATTTCCCTGCAATGAACAAAGCCCTTTTGTGCTTCTGGTAAAACATGACTCCACTAAGGCAATTAGCTGTTTTAAAAATAAACTAATTCATTTTGGAGATCTGATGTATAATTACGCAGCTGCATGGACTGGGGAGGCATGGTGACTGGCTGGAGTGTTAGTAAAATTAGAAAAAAAAAAAGCAACACTATGCTGACAGCTAACACATTGATTTAATGTCCAATTGGCCACCTTTGCATATGAGGAGCTACAAAATGAACCTATTACTAAAATAACACCAAAATTTTCTGATAATGATAGTAGGGTAACTCCAGGGACAGAGGTGGGGATGGTAACTAAAAATATTTATCCAGAGCCTCGCTTTGAAGAAGCTTGGCATTCTTTGTAAAATCAACTCTTACATTTCCACAAAAATATGACTCAGAGAATTTAACTCACTCATTCCATAGACAGAATGGTTCTGTACTCCTTCTAGAAGCAGAACATTTGGTGACATGACACTTGTGTGCGTTCAGGGGCAGCAACCCGAAGAGGAAACAGCTCTTGGTCCATTTTCAGAGATTTGTTCTTAAGGAAGCAGCTTCCTTGGGTGGGAAGATCGAGGCCTGGCCATTCACCACAGTAGGATCCTTCCAATCCTATCCTGACACTTAACCTGACCTTGCTCCCAGTCTTAGCTTGCACAAAACCCACAGAGAAAATTCACACCACATGATGAGTGTTATTTTAAAATTCTACTCACACTTTTTTGACTGCTTTTCAATTACATTATATACTTCCCGTCAAGTGAAGACAGCAATATCTGCACACTGTGTCTTTACAGATTCTTTCTTTTGGTCCTTCCTTCCTTTTTTTTTTTTTTTTAACCTCCCTCCCTGTCTTTTTGTCCTTCCCTCTCCCCCACTTTCTTTCTCCTCTTCTTCCTCCTTCTTTTCCTTCCCAGTCTCCACCTCCCCTCCTTTCTCCATCAGACTTATAGCATTTTCACTCATTTTTCTTCTTCTGAGCATTCCAGATTCTTGCATGAATCATGCTAATTATCAGTGTTTTTGCATCTCTGACTTTCAGGTTTCTAGGGTTTCTTTTATTAAGAAGTAGTTCTCTACTATCCTGACACTAGAGAATATGAATTTCAGCTCAAGGAAAACATATAAAATAACCTTTATTTATTTCAAAGTTGCTTTTAAATTATGTGACAATGTAAAGGTTGATTAAAATTTAGTGATGAACCTGTCTCACTGTCCCAAAGGGAAAAAATATAGTTCAAACACAATAAAATGTGTACAAATAAATTCTATGGTTAGAAAATGTTACTTCCTCAGGATCACTTTAATACATTCTAAAAATTAGATGCAACCTTTAAAAGGTCTCTGATTTCATCAGCTAAGCAGAACCTTCCCCAGAGATGACTGTAGCTAGAGTTTCCCAGAGAAACACAGATGCTGCCGAGGCAGCAAAAGGGCTACCTGCAGTGGGAAAGTGCAACTCTGCCTCAAATACTGCTCCTTTTTGTTCAACACTTTATTTAGATCATGTGAAGCTTAGAGAAAAGGTATAAGACTAATGCAAAGAACTTCACATATCTTAAATGCAGATCACCAATTTATATTATTTTGCTACAGTATGTTGCTGTTTTAAAACTTAATTTAACATACACAGAATGTTTCTGTACATGCATCCACAAAAAAGCTGGGAGATATTGGCAAGGCTCAATACCTCAATTTCGGACAGAAAGACAGAAATAGCCTTCCTTGGGCAAATATTGGGATGTCATCCCCTTCCTCAATGTCTTCTTAGACTGCCTAAAATAATACAGGATAAGAAACTGAGAAGCACCAGGGCGTGAGAGTTAAGATCTAGTTATTTTATTTCTACATTTTAACTGATGTGTGTGAAACACCATAAATTCATATGGGAACCTTCTAATGTATTCTATGTTATTTACTGCACAGCTGATAGGGCATAAGATCCCTCTTAGACTCTGTCTGTGCAAGGAGGTTAAAGAGTTCAATTTTTTTTTTAAAGATTTTATTTTATTTATTTATTTATTTTTAAAGATTTTGTTTATTTGACAGAGAGAAACACAGCCAGAGAGGGAACACAAGCAGGGGGAGTGAGAGAGGAAGAAGCAGGCTTCCCGCAGAGCAGGGAGCCTGATGTGGGGCTCGATCCCGGATCTCCGGGAGCCGCCCAACCAAATGAGCCACCCAGGCACCCCTAAAGATTTGATTTATTTGACAGAGAGAACACAGCCAGAGAGGGAACACAAGCAAGGGGAGTGAGAGAGGGAGAAGCAGGCTTCCCGCTGAGCAGGGAGCCGCTGTGGGGCTCGATCCCGGGTCTCCGGGATCATGACCTGAGCCGAAGGCAGTCGCTTAACCAACTGAGCCACCCAGGCGCCCCAAGAGTTCAATTTTTGAAGTTTCTAAAGACCATTTAAAACTACTGAAAATAATTTCACCCACAGGTTGATCTATCAGCATGAAACTCTAAGGAAAACATTGTAACAGAACTCTAATCAGTGAGAAGTAAACCAATTATCTATCACAATAGCTATGAATAATTACACATGCTGTCCAAGGAGAACTTTCGCAGGAGGGAAGTCAAGGTTGCCGGAGAAAACTGGACACATCTTTTTTTTTTTTTTTTTTTTTTGCTACGTTCGTCTCAGAATTTTCCAAACCAATTCCTCCTTATAAGGTCAGAAGTCGCTGAGGTGGCTTATGCTATGGCCTGACTTGTGCAACACATCTTAGACCTGGGGCTGCTGGCGTACCCACAGGGCACATGGGTTAAGAGTGCACAGATGAGTGGAGAAGAAATACTGTCCCATAGAGATATGGTATGTATACAGGTCCTGTCAACTGAGCAGAAAATGGAATTTGTTGCATCTTATAAAAGGATGAGGTGAAAGTCAGCAGCCCGAGTTAACATCAGAGGTTCATGTGCTGTGTGCTAAGGTTCCATCATAATCACTCCATGTTGTTTCCTCTCAGCCCAGTAAAATAATCTGCTGAACTCTGCAAACACAGAGCTGACAGAGATAATGAGAAAGGGTGACCCAAGAACACAAGTATAAAAGCAATGGCAAGTTCCCAGCACCTTTCTTTGAATGGGTATTTTTTTCTGGAACCGGAGATTCAGCCAGTCCAGTCACCTTAGCTCCCCACAACCCAAAAGACACTGATTGCTTAACTTTGTTCTCCCTGGCTTTGATAAACCTCACATAGATGCATCTGTCTAGATTGCTGTGTGTATGAATGGCTTGCATCAAAGACAGTTTGAAAATTGCAAATTGGCCTGACTTCATGCATGTGTTCAATGAGTACGCAGTAAGTACCCCAGGCACCGCTCCCAACATCTGGGATAGGTTAGAGACAAAAATCCATGCTCTCATGCAGCTTATATTCTAGTGGGAGGCAGGAAACAATAAACAGGTACACAAAGAAGTGGGATTCCAGATAGCAATCATTGTAACATTGAAACAAAATGCAGGGTAATGGGATATAGAGTAACCTGGGAGGCAGGGACCATTTAGAAAGGGTGATAGAGCAGGCATCTCTCTTGAGTTGAGGTCTCCCTCCCCCCAAAAAAGAAGAAGCAAGCCTTGTAAACATGTGGGAAAGGCATATTCTAGGCAAAAGGAATAGATCTCTGCCAGTGGAACTACAACCCAGAAAGGAATGGTGAGAAGGAAAGAAGATGCTCTTGGAGGGAAGAGCAATCCTTGCAGAGCACCACAACAGAAGCCAGAGTTCAAAGGGTTGGGCATGGGGGCAGGGATGGGGCCTTTAAGTGGGAAGGAGCTGCATTCTAAGAGCCCTTGCACTGAAGAGCAGGTCTCAGACCATGCTGGGGGGCAGTACCTGTCTGGGTGGCACTAATCAGGGACAAAAGTAGAGGTGAACAGATTAGGGGAAGCTGTCTCAATATTATCTGTGCTGTTTCTTGCCCTGGAATTTGATTTGAAAACTGCCAGTAACAATCTTTTCTTAGAAGTAGGCACGGATAGACAGTATAAATAAATATAATCTAAAAGCAAAAACAGGACTGAAAATCAAATCTTCCAGCAAAAGGCAGTGAAATCAGGGCTTCAAATCAAATCTTCAAGTCTAGAGGAAGTCCACAGCAATTACAGAACACCATCCACTGTAGAGCAGCAGTATGGACAGGAGTATTGGCATAGACCTGGTAGAGGTCTCAGCCTGGTCGATATTAGTAGCAGAATTTAAAACATGGGAATGGGCTTTAGAAAACCAGAATCCAAACACTTAGAGGTTATTTTTAAAAAGCACCCAAATTAGCATGTCTAAACTACTTGAGTCTTCCTAGCATCTCTTTATCCCATTCCTACACCCTTCTGGTAATAGTCTTTGATTTTCTCTCCATGGGGTGGATACCTAACAGGACCCCCACCCAGTGACCAAGTAACGAAACTAAACAGCAGGCATCTGACCTTGGTTTAACAAATCTCAATCTGTCTCCAGGAATTTGAAACCAGCATAGAACACGGAATGTGAAAAAGCACAGAGGTGGAAAAAGGTTGGGAGCTCAGTTTTACTTGGGTGGCATTCCAGAGAGAAGGTCCAGAGAGCCCTGATCCTGAGTTCTCACCTAATTCATTTTCCTAATAGATACTTGGTTAGTTGGCTATTTTGATTCCAGAAGTTGCTGAGAGCAGAAAATTTTTTAGCCAATATCATTATCAATGTTTATAAATGTCATCCTGCTTTGTTGTCAGAACAATAGACTTAAGGGCAGAATACATAACCCCTAAATTATTCAAAAGAGATGGAACACTGGATAAAACCCAAAAGATACAGTGTAAAAGCAGGAAAGGGGTTATGACTTTCCCGGTTAAGACTCGATTGCCTGGATATCAAATATAGGGGTGGTCAAGCCACCTAGAGGTAGGGCAACATTTTATGCAGAAAGTACATTTGATTCATCTGCAAATACTTATCAAAATACCTACCCCCTATCCCAGACACCTACCCTATTGTCAGTAGCTGGAAATACAGTGGTAAACAGGAGAGAAAAGGTCCTTGCTGCCTTTGAGTTTCCATTTTTAGATTTTGACTCAACTGAAATTTTGCTTACATACTTTCTCTGTCGATTATTTGACACAGAGGTTCCACCTGATAAGCATATGATCCACAAACTTCAGAGTAGTCAACCTAACTGGAAATCCCTTGGGGATACTATAGAGACAAATTCCTGCATCAGGTATTCATTCTGGTAGGAATGTAAATGGAAAGGAAATGCAAGTTCTCAAACTTGAGTATAAAGAGTAAACAGTAATAATATGGCAACTGGGTAACTATGCAGATTCCAAGGGCTTATCTCCCTGGAGTCTGATTCTGGGAGGTATGAGAACCAGGTCTTTGCTCTATAAATAAGTGCTGTAAATCAGGGGTGAAGCAAACTATGGCAAATGTGACCCTCTTGCCGGTTTTCTAAGTATTACTGGAATACAGACACTCCCATTTGTTTACATATTGTTTATGGTTGTTTTCCTGTTAAAAACCAGAGTTGAATAGCGACAGAGACTGTACAGACCACAAAGCTTGAGATATTTACTAACTGAACCTTATTATAGAAAAAGTTTGCCAACCCATGCCTAGAGAGGTTCTCAGGTAGGCTATCTAATGCCTCTTGTGAAAGCTCCTCCTATTTCTGTATTTTAATATTTTTTCAAAAAAGTTAATTTTAATTTAATACTAAGAAATAGAAAACTCCATAACTGGCCAAGCACAGATACCCAAGGGAACATAAAGATAATACTTGCAAATTAAAGTAGCTTAAAATTGGTGATTTGTTTTTTGATTCTCCAGTTTAAAGAAATAACATACTTGTTTTGGAAATCAATGAGCATTTATAAAAGTACTAATAGTGACACACAGAGATCACCTTGGTTAAATTTCTGACGTATTTCCTCATATTCCTCCTTGTAACTGGTTTACGAAATGCAGGAAGACACATACATAGGTGACAACAATTTTATTCTCAAAGTTGATGTTACCTGTAATTCATTGGTTCTAAAATAAATAAAATGTGTAATACACCTGTAAGTGCTGAGTTTCCCCCCAATAAACTGAGCTATATACACTGGATGGGATTGTAACTCACACATTTTTATTTTCATAGCAACCAGGATCCAGCCTGGTCTTTAGTCGGGACTCATAAAATGTTGATAGAACAAATGATAAAGAAAGCTACTAGACAGTCATGTTTCTACAGAGGTCCTATTTGTGGGAATTTTGTGAATTGCCTTCATTCATGAAACACAATGTGGAACCATTAGTTACTATTGAACACCTACACACTTTCTCTGGCTCTTGTAAGCTCCTTGTTACATTTGTCACCCTTTAAAATGTGCTTTTTTCCCTTATAATGTAAGTTTTTCAAGGTCAACCCACAGTTTCCCAAAATAACAATAAATCTGGTGTTTCCCAGAAATAGCATATACAAATATGACATTTAAAATGGCTCTTTGATTTATGAGATTTGTACTTGATGGTGAATAACAGCGAGAAGTTCCCAAATTTGAACATGAAAATGCAGTGCTCTTCTCCAGGATGATAGTGGAAGAACATTATAATAAGCTACCACTCTTCCTCTGTCAATACACAGATCACATACACATAAATAGTCCTCCAAACAAAAATCTTAGCTCTTTCTCGTAGGGTTTGATTTAGTCACACTGGCCCACGAAGTAAAACTGGAAGTTACAAAAACCTGGTGGTCATCTGTGGAAAAAGTCCAAGGCCACCACAACTATGCTTGGGTCTGAATCACAGAGAGTAGGTCAGTATAAAGCCTGAGGGAATGGCCGGGTGACTAAGAAGCAAAATTAAAAATCTGGAATAAGACAGATACCCAAGGTAACAATGATCTCATCTTTCTAAACACATATAGTCTGACAATACGAGATTTGCTTTAGATTTACTTTTGTATCACCTGTTTCCCACCTATAGAGCAGTGTGCAGACTCAGCGGAAATGAAAAATAACCAAACACTTTGAAAACGAAGATAACTGAAGAATCATCAAGCACTAAATGGGGTTAATGACATTTTCTCATCTTCACAGATTCCATTCATTCATCAATCATGGATTGATTTTTTGTGAGAAATAAATATTGATTTCTACCACATGCCAGGCTCTTTGCTAATTTTTGGGATAAAACAGACATCATGCCCATCCTCATGGAGTTTATATTCTTTTTTTTTTTCTTTAAAGATTTTGTTTATTTATCTGACAGAAAGAAACACAGCTAGAGAGGAAACACAAGCAGAGGGAGTGAGAGAGGGAGAAGCAGGCTTCCCGTGGAGCAGGGAGCCCGATGCAGGGCTGATCCCGGGACTCCGGGATCATGACCTGAGCCGAAGGCAGTCGCCCAACCAACTGAGCCCCTGGAGTTTATATTCTAACCAGGAAAAGAGATATTTAAAAATTTACTCCTTCTAATGGCTAAAACTAAAATAATTTGAACAACAAAATAAAATAGTGTTGGGTTGTAACACAAAGAAAAAAAACAGGAACATAAAAGAAGTCATAGCAAACATTCAAACAAAAGGATTCTACTAAGAAAAGAAAAAGGAAAAATTTAAATAAAAGGGACAAATTCCTAGAAAGGCAAAGCATATGAAACTGATACATGGATAATGTGAACAGTTACGAAAGCATTAAAAAAATTGAATTCATAATTAAAAATTTTTCCACAAAGAAAAGTCCAGGCTTCATCAGTAAACTGTACCAAAAAATTAAAGAAGAAATAACATTAATTCTTCCAGAAATAGAAAATTTAGGGAACACTGACCAACTCATTATATAGGTAGATCTCTTACACCAACTCTAACTAGAGGATTCCAAGATAGGAAATCAATAAACTAGCTTCATTCATGAACACAGGAAAAAAAAAATCAGAAAATAGAAGAACTGAAATCCAGACAAAAATAGAAAGGATAGCTTTAATTTCTTTCTTTAGTTATAGGAATTTTCAGGGACATTCTAACTAAAATCCAAACCATATTTCTGCTGACATAGCTAAAAAAGCCTGATGACACTAAGAATTGATAAGGAAGTAGAGGCAGCAGTCCTCTCATACAATGCCAGTAAGACTGTAAACTGATACAAGCACTCTGGAAAAATTCTTTGACATTGAGTATTAAATTTCAATGGACTCACGCTATGTCACGACGATTCATAGGGTACAGGGACACTCTATATCAGAGTTATTCATAATTGGTCAGAACTAGACACAACCAAAACACCTATCAACAGTAGAGTGGGTCAATTAATGCTGATACAGTGATGGAGTGGATACTACAGAGCAATGAAAATTAACAACCTCAAGTTAAAAACAACACTGTGGATGAATCTCACAAACCTGGGAGTGAAAAGCCTGGTCACAAAAAAATGTATACGATATAATTACATGTATGTGTCATATAAAAACAAGCAAAATGAAATGACATCGATGTAAATCAAAGCAGAGGTTACTTGTGGGGAGGAGGCTGGAACAGGGATTGGGAGGGTACCTGATGGCTACATTACAAAGTGCTTCATCTGTGGGGTTATAATGAGAATATGTTCACTGAGCACTTTTCTGCATGTGGGTTTTACCCCATTAAAAAAAAAAAAAGTAAAAAACAACCAAAAAAAGGGTCCTGATTTTTACCAGCACTTTTTGAGAATAGTAAGAGAAGGTGAACCTGGTATCCAAATAATTTAATTATGCAGGTATATATAAAGGATAGATGATAACAGGAAGCCTAGATATGAGAAAAAGGATAAGAGGATACAACAAATAATCTATTTGTCAGGGACAGATTAAATGCTGGGGGATGACTATGGATATGGAATTGCTAGAAGATCATTACTTGAAAGGTTAAGATATATCTTTTCATGACAAATACGTAATTTCCAGCCTACTGTTTTTTAAATACCAAGATTAGATACTTTAAACTCTGAGGTTTCTGATAGACAAATAGTATTAAATGAAAAACAGATAGCATTAAATGATAATTCTAACTACTTAGTAAAAAAAAACCGACCTCTTAATATAGTGACCATGAACACATTACTCCACTTCTCTGGGCCTGTTTTTTTCATCCTAATATAATATACATTTGGGAGGAATAAAGATAATCTACGTAAGATGTTTAGCACAACAGCCCTTATTGTGAGCTATCATTATCATCATATAAAACTGACTAAAGTCCTATTAGTTTAAACATAGTCTTAGTATCATAAATAATCTTTAAATCAAATAATTCAATTTATTCAAAATATATTACTTTTTCTTAAAGAAAACAAAAAAGTCACAAGAATTCAAGCAGTCATTATCAACCTTTCAGCCAGCCTCCATTTCTACTTCATAAGCAATAAATGGGCAAGAAAAGTCTTCTCCCCCCAAAAGACTGCTTTTGTTAAAATTGCTTCAATTCCACTTAATCCTGTGGTTAGACAACACTGAAAAGCTCCCCAAACAAAAAAAAAAAATCACAGATGATTGAGTTTTCATTGATTGGGAAACAAAAATCAAACAAGAAAATACAATTTTTTCCCTAAAGGATAGGAAAAACATTCTGTCAGTAATGCAATGAAACTGATATGAAAATAGCCAGTCCCTTTAGATGCTACCCTAGAGATACTACTAGTATGCACTGTCACTCCTAAAAGGTGACAGTTCCAGGTCAAATTTTCCAGCAAAAAAGATGAGAGAAAAAGCAGTTACTTTGTCTAGTACCAACTGAGGTGTTACTTTTATGTAATAAAAAATCAGAATCCCATAATCCAATAGCAGAGACCTTAACATTGCTGCTCACCACATCATGTGCAAATATCCTATTACTAAGTCACAATTTTGTAAACCTTTTAGGAAATATTGGACTTAACTAAAACTTTTTGAGCTTTTTCGGTATTATGTGTTAATTGTGAACAAAATACTTAGAAATCCTTCAACTACAGAAGAATCCTTTTCATTAAAAATCTTCTTTGTTATCACTTTAATTTATACTATACTGAAATGAACCAGTGTCTACTTCAGCACTAACACATTTTTATTTTTAAATTTCATGAATTTTATAATTTTATAGGATCAATCTGTGTCAAGAAAAGATAATTTGCATTCTAGATAGAAATCGATTTGGTTTTGATTTCCAGCATCTAACCAAGTACTTGAAATTTTTTTCAAGTAATCAAGGACTTGAAATTTTTTCTGACCACAAAATCCTTGTATGTCTGAGAGAAATGGATGTGTATATTTATGTACACACACACACACACAAACTTTTTGTTAGACTCTGTCTTGACTTTGTTATTCTTTTCCACAGCTAATAAAGTTCCCCACAGAAAGAGTGTCACTAATTGAATTTTCTCTTTTGGCTTTTTCACTCTTCTCTAGAAACCACTGTTTATTTTCCAGAGTCCATTAAACAGGTTGAGTGGAAATGTTAGTCACAGTAGAGCATTCGGGTTTTTTTTGTTTTTGTTTTTGTTTTACAATTTTTCTGCTCAATCTACTTTACAAGAAAACATAGTAGCCTTTCTCTCTTTTTATATTAGTTCAGGAAAATCCACTCTTGACATCATAGTATGAAATTGAAAGCCATAAAATACAGAAACCTAGGAATCCCCCCCAAGTGCAGCTGTCATATACCATAATTCCACACAATTCCATATAATTGAACAAATGTTTATTCTGCCCTGCATCCAAGCCAACTGTCAAAATCTTTGTTTCCTTTATAATTCCATGATGAGTGCCAGCGGTAGCGGTATTATGAAACACATGTGGTAATAGACTAGAATTACACCTTCTGTTCATGGACTACTCTGATTATCAGAAGCAAACATATAGTTGATTTAATCCTTTCATGTTAACTTCATCACAAGCTAGAGGTCTGCTAAGTAGTGTGCAAACTTACAGATTTGAAATATTTTGATACAGGAAAATCTATGTGGCTCGTAGGTAGATTCTGTAGGTTCGATGACTGCCTTTCTCAAGTTTAAGGACTGAAAGATAGTCTGTGAGATAACTAGCAGACAATTTCCTTTCATTTTAATAAGGAAGTTATACGACATAGCCCAAGGGGGCACACCACCCTCAGAGAACTCTATTAGGCTTCAGCACTATCCCCCAAATCTATTCTTGCAAAATGTTAATTTGTAATTTGAACACCGTGAAAATTAAATCATCACCCTAGGCAGGCTGATTCACTGGCAAGGGAGCAAAAATTGGAGGCCAAGGGCCATTTTCTATGGTTACCATTAGTCAATTATAGTCAGTAAGATGAACCTTATCTTAACTGTTACCAAAAAAAAAAAAAAAAAAAAAAAACCCAAAAAAACAAAAAAACCCAACAACCCCCCCCCGCCTCTCCAAAAAATCCCCACAAAAAACGTGAAAAGTCAACCTTTTCAACATGTATACTACTAAAAGCCAATTTTATTTCTTTGTTCAGCATTTTCTTAGATAATTTTTTACTACTTTAACATAATTTTATGCTCTCCTTCCTAATTTCTACCCCACTAGAGAATCTTTTTAAAATCATCTGAGAGCAAAAGAGTTAATTCTTAACACTTTAACCTCTAAGTTATCTGTTAAAATTCAGTAGGAAGTAACAGACCTCAGGTACATGCAGCTAAGGAGAAAAAGGAATCTAGGGGTCTGCTATAAGCAGTAAAATAATACGGAGAGGTGGAAAGGCCCAAAGACACACCTAATCAGCCTGAGAGTCTTGCTTAGCTGGTAACCCGACTTCTCAGCCTCATGCCAGCTGATGGCAATGCCTTGCAGTAGCCCATGGCAGAACTGGGTCGGGTGTGTCTTGGCCAAAACTGGTGCTGACCACAGCTTTGACTAATAGACTGGGAAAGAAAGTTACCCCCTTATGCTCAGTTCAACTCCAAAGAAACCAAAGAAACAGGATGAGGTCTGGCTTTACCGAGGAAGAAATAAAAGAGCCAGAGAACAGTACTTATAGTAGGAGTTTTATGGAACTCCATTTTTTTTTCATTGATCAAAAGTATTGCTAAATGGTCTTCACCATGTTTGAACTCACAGATCTCAGTCTGCCAGTTAGAAGCTAGATCTCTATTCCCTAGAATAATTTAATGTTATTTCATCCTTAAATTTTTGTTACAGATTATTGGTAAAGCCTGGCAGTCTCTTTGTGGAAAGGTTTTTAATTTTTTAAGTGAGTAAGGTCTGCTGGGATAAGAAAGTCAGGTTTAGTAAGGAAAGATCCTTCATGGGAGTGGCAAACATGAGCCAACATCTTTGGTCCTCCCTCTGTTACTGCTTTGGCTACAGGTCAAGGGTTTAATAGATATTAATTCAAAGTTTTGGCCAACTAAACAACAGATGTCTTTTTATTTCAAGATATTCCTTGCTACTCTCAGCCATGATGTAGAAGACTATAGTAAGAAACCAAAATTTAGTCAATAGGATTGGCTATGAGCTTTTTTTTTTTTTAAAGATTTTATTTATTTGACAGAGAGAAACACAGCCAGAGAGGGAACACAAGCAAGGGGAGTGAGAGAGAGAGAAGCAGGCTACCAGACGAACAGGGAGCCTGATGTGGGACTCGATCCACGGTCTCCGGGATCATGACCTGAGCCGAAGGCAGTCGCTTAACCAACTGAGCCACCCAGGCACCCTGGCTATGAGCTTTTAAGTAAATCCAGTCCTTGCAAATTTGTACCCAATCCTTAAAAACACAGCAAATCTTACTTTCTCTGGAAACAAACCAAAAAGGATATTAAAAATATTAGCAGGTTAGTTAGTGCTAGTCTTATCACAAAGTGATGTGAATTCTGTATTTATTGATACAGTTTGGAGGTCACATAATTAGGGGCCTTTTCATAGTTTCCTAGTAACCATTTTCTTTCAGAAACATTAGCCATATTTCCCATATGCTCATCTAAGTTATCAAGCATAAAAGAGCTCTCCTCTTGCTCATTTAGACATGACTTTGCCTAGTTATGTTTTTCATTTCAATACAGTCTTTTGATCATTTTCTCTGGAGAGTCTTGGTCAAACATCCACATTTTCATTACCGGCACACTGGCACTGAAGGGGTGGCTGCTCCTTTTTGATAATGTAACCCTTGCTTGGGGAAGAAAGCCAAGAAGCTGTCAGTATGACCGCACCTACTCTTTGAAGGTGAAGCAGCCAATATCACAACAAAACAGATGTGATTGAGCCCTAACATTTTTATAAAACCCACCCCATTTGAGGCTTGCCTGCCCACACACAACCTCCAAGTGAGAGAAAGAGCACCACACTCTTCAGTGGCCGCGTGTGCACCTGTGTCTACACAGATGTCCTGTTCAGCTACACAGGCTGGTCTCTTTTAACGGCAGAGGTCCAGCTCCCACCTGACAGAATAGGACCCTATCCAATGGCAAAGAAGAATCCATTTAAAAAATCTTATCACCTGGGGGCGCCTGGGTGGCTCAGTTGGTTAAGCGACTGCCTTCAGCTCAGGTCATGATCCCAGAGACCCGGGATCAAGGCCCACATCGGGCTCACTGCTCGGCGGGAAGCCTGCTTCTCCCTCTCTCACTCCCCCTGCTTGTGTTCCCTCTCTGGCTGTGTTTCTCTCTGTCAAATAAATTAAAAAAAAAAATCTTAAAAAAAAAAATTCTTATCACCTGAAAATCTGGAAGTTCAAACACACGGAAGCCAGTTTAGTGATACTTTGGACCAGTCAATAAAATGGAGCACTTTGTAAACTTAATATATATATTTTTAAACTTACTAATGCCTTAACAAGGATGTCAAATTCAGTTGGAAGGAAAGAAAATTAATTAGAGCAGATTTTTATAACATCTAGTTATGAGACCATTCAGGCCCAGATGCAAAAATCAACCAATTTGTAAATATGATAGGTTACTTGCATAGAGGCAAGTGAAAGAAACAATGAAAAGACCAAGAACAATTAGAATATTCTTTTTAAAGCCATTATTTGGCAATTAATTTTAAAAGCTAAACTTTCAACAGCAAATACCTTCATAATGTTCCATAAATTTTACTCTTTAACTCATTCCTAGAAATGCCTTTTCCCTTTCACTCAATGGCAATTCTTTCTATTTTATTCTAAAATAAAAGATGAAGTAGTAGAAACCGATGGGGTGAACAGTAAGCAGTTCACTCAAAATACTATAGGAAAAGTGGTAGAAGACTGTACACATATCTTCTGGGATCTAAACAAAACAAAAACAAAAGCAAACACAGGTATTCTCTCCTTGCTCATTAGAAAAGGATTAAGATGAGGCATGGACATCTGAACTAATCAGAACCTCTGAGACTCAATTATCATCTGCAAGGAATCTGGGGAAAGAAAGTCTCATTTTTCCTACTAGTCTAAGATCTCAAAAAGAGTGGGCACATGAGCTATCCTGCCACTTTGCTATAACATAAAACCTAAGCATGAAGCCAATACCGTACGTAGCAAAACTGAGGATAAAGAACACTGAACACCAGTTTTGTGATTGTGGAATACAGCTCTATCTGAAGCCAGTTCGACAAGCTCCAGGGTTTTTGGCTCTGTGAGTCAATATTCTTTTAACTTTAGTCAGTGTGAGTGGGACATTTTAAAAATCTGCAATCAAAGAGACTGTAAATGGCACATTGTTCCATATTCCATTCAAAATGTGAAACACAATTTTGAGTGATTTAGGTGAGGCACTTTAGCAATACTTTGGACCAATCAACAAAATACAGCTCTTTGTTGACTTAGTATTTTTTGAAACTCACTGATGCCTTAACGAGGAGAAAAGGGGTGATAATTATCCCCATTTCATAAACACAGAATGAGAGAAATCATAGAGAATAGCTAAGCAGAGTGGCCAAATCATCTTAAACTTAGTACAGTATCATTCATAACCTCAGTTTCTAATATCTGTCACCAGCTCGTTCTCAGCTTTGTGAATCTTACGAATGAAAGTGGTGAATATATATGTGCTCAAGAGCCAAATATAATCTTAGTGACAATAATGCAAGTGGGTTAACTACACTATAGGATGAAATTATCTCCACAAAACTTAATTCTAGTTTGCCTATGTCACAACAGACATCAATGCAGAAATGGAACATGCAGAAATTCAGGATATAGAAACCCACAAATAATCACTAATAGGTTACATCTGCCTAACAGATGAACAACCTGCTTCTGCTGCTTTTAAGAATAATTTCCTTGCTTCTTCAATCTTGTTAATTCCTTCAAAGAAACAGCTCCTAGTTTTGCTGATCTGTTCTACTGTTCTTTTTAGTTTCTATTTCATTGATTTCTGCTCTGATTTTTATTATTTCTCATCACCTGCTGGGTTTAGGCTTTATTTGCTGTTCTTTCTTCAGCTCCTTTAGGTGTAGGGTTAGGTTGTGTATTTGAGACTTTTCCTGTTTCTTGAGAAAGGTTTGTATTGTTACATACTTTCATCTCAGGACTGCCTTTGCTGTATCCCAAAGATTTTGAACAGTTGTGTTTTCACTTTCATTTGTTTCCATGACTTTTTAAAATTCTTCTTTAATTTCCTGGTTAACCCATTCACTCTTTAGTAGGATGCTGTTTAACCTCCATGTGTTTGCGTTCTTTCAACTTTCATCTTGTGGTTGAGCTCTAGTTACAAAGCATTGTGGCCTGAAAATATACAGGGAATGATCCCAGTAGTACGAGCTGTGACCTGATTTGTGACCCAGGATGTGATCTAGTCTGGAGAATGGTTCATGTGCACTAGAGAAAAATGTGTATTCTGTTGCTTTGGGATGGAATGTTCTGAATATATCTGTGACATCCATCTGGTCCAGTATGTCATTTAAAGCCTTTATTTCCTTATTGATTTTTTGCTTAGATGATTTGTCCATTTCAGTAAGGGGGTTGTTAAAGTCCCCTATTATTATTGTATTATTGTCAATGTACTTTGATTTTGTTATTAATTGGTTTATATAATTGGTTGCTCCCATGTTAGGGACATAGATATTTATAATTGTTAGATCTTCTTGTTGGACAGGCCCTTTAAGTATGATATAGTGTCTTTCCTCATCTCCTATTATAGTCTTTGGCTTAAAATCTAATTTACCTGCTGTAAGGATTGCCACTCCAGCTTTCTTTTGATGTCCATTAGCATGGTAAACGGTTTTCCACCTCCTCACTTTAAATCTGGAGGTGTATTTGGGTCTAAAATGAGTCTCTTGCGATAGCATATCAGTGGTTTGTTTGTTTGTTTGTTTGTTTGTTTGTTTTTTAATCCATTCTGATATCTTGTGTCTTTTGATTCGGTCATTTAGCCCACTTACCTTCAGGGTAACTATTGAAAGATAAGAATTTAGTAACATATTGCTTAAAAGGTGACTGTTACTGCATATTATCTCTATTGCTTTCTGGTCTGTTACTTTCAGGCTTTCTCTTTGCTTAGAGGACCCCTTTCAATATTTCCTGTAGGGCTGGATTGTGTTGGCAAATTCTTTTTGTTTCTGTCTGTTCTGGAAGCTTTTTATCTCTCCTTCTATTTTCAACTACGACCTCGCTGGATATAATATTCTTGGCTGCATATTTTTCTCGTTTAGTGCTCTGAATATATCATGCCAGAGCTGGTCTGCAGGTCTCTGTGGTTAGGTCGGCTGCCTCAACTAATATTTCTACTATTGTATGTTACACACTCTTGTCCTAAGCTGCTTTCAGGATTTTCTCTTTTCACTGCGACTTGTAAGTTTTACTATTAGATGACAGGGTGTTGACCTATTTTTATTGATTTTGAGGGGGGTTCTCTGTGCCTTCTGGATTTTGATGCTTGTTCCCTTCCTCAAATTGGGGAATTTCTCTGCTATAATTTGCTCCAATATACCTTCTGGCCCTCTGTCTCTTTCTTCTTCTTCTTGGAGTCCAATTATTCTAATATTGCTTTGTATTATGGTATCATTTACCTCTCAAATTCTCCCCTCATGGTCCAGTAGTTGTTTATCTCTCTTCTTCTCAGCTCCTTTATTCTCCATCATTTGGTCTTCTATATCACCAATTCTCTCTTCTGCCTCATTTATCCTAGCAGTAAAACCAGTAAGGAGATTGAAGCAGTAATCAAAAATCTCCCAACAAATAAGAGCCCAGGGTCATACAGCTTCCAGGGGAATTCTATCAAACATTAAAAGAAGAATTAATACCTATTCTCCTGAAACTGTTCCAAAAAATATAGATGAAAGGAAAACTTCCAAACTTATTTTATGAGGCCAGCATTACCTTTATCCCCAAACCAGGCAAAGACCCCATCAAAAAGGAAAATTACAGACCAATGTCCCTGGTCAACATGGATATAAAAATTCTCACCAAAATACTAGCCAATAGGATCCAACAGTACATTGCAAGGATTATTCACCACAACCAAGTGGGATTTATTCCTAAGCTTCAAGACTGATTCAACATCTGCAAATCAATCAATGTGATATAGTACATTAATAAAAGAAAGAACAAGAACCATATGGTACTCTCAACAGATGCTGAAAAAGCATTTGACAAAGTACAGCATCCTTTCTTGATCAAAACTCTTCAAAGTGTAGGGATAGAGGGTACATACCTCAATATCATAAAAGCCATTAAAGAAAAACCCACAGCAAATAACACTCTCAATGAGGGGAAACAGAGAGCTTTTCTCCTCAGGTAAAGGAAAATGGCAGTGCTGTCCACTAAAAGCACTTGACCACTGTTATTTAACATAGTACTAGAAGCAATCAGACAACAAAAAGAAATACAAGGCATCTGAATTGACAAAGAAGTCAAACTCTCACTCTTTGTAGATGATATGATACTTTATGTAGAAAGCCCAAAAGATTCCACTCCAAAACTGCTAGAACTCATAAAGGAATTTGGTCAAGTGTCAGGATATAAAATCAACAAGGAGAAATCAGTTGCATGTCGATATGCCAAAAACAAGACAGAAGACAGAGAAATTAAGAAATCAATACCATTTATAATTGTACCTAAAACCATAAGATACCTAGGAATAAACCAAACCAAAGAAGCAAAGAATCTGTACACAGCAAACTATAATGTACTCTTGGAAGAAATTGAGGAAGACACAAAGAAATGGAAAAATGTTCCATGCTCATGGATTAGAAGAACTAATACTGTGAAAATGTCTATGCTACCTAGAGCAATCTACCCATTTAATGCAATTCCTATCAAAATACCATCAACTTTTTTCAAAGCGATGGAACAAATAATCCTAAAATTTATATGGAACTAGAAAAGACCCTGAATAGCCAGAGGAATGTTGAAAAAGAAAACCCACATTGGTAAGTTCCAGACTTCAAGCTCTATTACAAAGCTGTAATCATCAGGACAGTATGGTACTCACACAAAAACAGACACATGGATCAATGGAACAGAATAGAGAGCCCAGAAATGGATCCTTAACTCTATGGTCAACTCATCTTCGACAAAGCAGGAAAGAATGTCTAATGGAAAAAAGACAGTCTCTTCAACATATAGTATTGGGAAAATTGGACAGCCACATGAAGAAGAATGAAACTGGACCATTTCCTTATACCACACACAGAAATAGACTCAAAAAGGGTGAAAGATCTCAGTGTGAGACAATCCTCAAGGAGAACAAAGGCAGCAACCTCTTCGACCTCAGCCACAGCAACTTCTTCCTAGAAAGTCAAAGGAATCCAGGGCAAAACTGTACTACTGAGACTTCATCAAGATCAAAAGCTTTTGCACAGCAAAGGAAACAGTCAACAGAACCAAAAGACAGCCGACATAATGGGAGAAGATATTTGCAAATGATGGAAGAGATAAAGGGCTAGTACCCAAAATCTATAAAGAAGTTATCAAACTCAACACCCAAAGAACAAATAATCCAATCAAAAATGGGCAGAAGACATGAACAGACATTTCTGCAAAGACATCCAAATGGCCAACAGACACATGAAAAAGTGCTCAACATCTCTTGGCATCAGGGAAACACAAAACAAAACCACAGTGAGATATCACCTCACACCAGTCAGAATGGATAACTAAAATTAATCAGTCAGGAAATTACAGGTATTGGCAAGGATGCAGGGAAAGGGGAAACTCCATACATTGTTGGTGGGAATGCAAGCTTGTGCAGCCACTCTGGAAAACAGCATGGAAGTTCCTCAAAAGTTGAAAATTGAGCGACCCTATGACCCAACAATCACACTACTGGATATTTAGCCTAAAGGTAGAAATGTAGTGATCTGAAGGGGCACATGCACCCCAATGTTTATAGCACCAATGTCCACAATAGCCAAACTATGGAAATAGCCTAGATGTCCAGCAATAGATGAATGGTTAAAGATGTGAGATATATATATATATAATGGAATACTATGCAGCCAACAACAAAAAACACAAAAATCCTGCCACTTGCAACGATGTGGATGGAACTAGAGGGTATTATGCTAAGTGAAATAATTCAATCAGAGAACACAATTATCATATGAACCCTCTGATATGAGGAATATGAGAGGCAGGGTGGAGTGGGGAGGGAGGGAAAAGTGAAAGAAGGTGGGACCAGGGAGGGAGATAAACTGTAAGAGATTCTCAACCTCAGGAAACAAACTGAGGGTTGCTGAAGGGGTGAAATGAGAGAGAGGGTGGCTGGGTTATGGACATTGGGGAGGGTATGTGCTATGGTTGATTGCTGTAAAATGTGTAAGACTGATCATTCACAGATCAGATCTGTACCCCTGAAACAATTAATACATTATATATTAACTTAAAAAAAGAATAATTTCCATGCTTCTTTATTTTATCCTTTGGTTTCATATTTTTTGGTTATGGGTGATGTTTTCAAAGTTGACACTAATTGATGATAAAGAAAAATTTTAAAACAGCCAGGGAAACACTTTCTAAAGAGGCTTTATGGCTCTTGGTAATCTAATTTGTGGGAAATGCAGAACGGAGTACCACAGAGTGCTTTTCAATAATTTATGGTAGAGAGTCCTCTGCTAAGTTTAGAAACATGATTTGTGACCCAACTGTGCTGTGAACCTATTTAGGTAATTAGACAACTGGCTACAATTTTCCACCTGGCCCATTCCTCCTGCACACTCTTCTCTGTCTGCAATAGATTCTTGGATTCATCCTTTAGAAAATGAATAAATGAAAACAGTTATCTATGCTGTATTTTTAAAATTCTATTTATTAGTAAAGCACAGAACTGGCTGGTAGGTTTTCATTGTCAGAATTTTTCCTTCTGAGTTTAGAGGAGAAGAGATAAACACCAATACAAAATTATTTTGTTTTCATTTCATTCCATGCTTGAATACTGCAGGATTTTTTCTATTGTGCAATGAAATCAATGTCTTGACTAAAAATTCACCTTAAATGGAAAAAGGGACCAAGAATATCACAGGTATAAGTATTTCTAGTTCAAGTTTTACAGGATTCATTGAGTGAGACTTAGCATTGAGAAAACTATTTTAAAAAATATCTTGAACTTCAAGTGAAAAAAGTCAGTTATTCTGTCTTTTTGTATTTGCATAACTATTCTTAAGTTGTAGAATGTTCAGTTTCTTATAACAAACAGGAAGAGATCTGGTCTTTTTCCTACATTCACTTCCACACCCCTGACACCATTTCATTATCCAAATTTTCATCTTTAAATGAACCAAATAGGTACTTAGGTTTAAAAGAAAAATAAAAGGAAAAATCCAGACAACAGGCAGCTGTGAATTATGTATGACCTGTGTGCTCAGGGACAACTAATTAGAGATCAGTTAAGAACTAAATTCTGATGGCATCCTTCTCTATTTTTAGGTAAAAGAAAACTTTTAGTTTGAACATTTGTTGTCAGCAAGAACTAACATCTACAATGAAAATTTATTTATAATGTTCTATTTTATACATTACAAAAAAATGATTATATTTAACCCAGTAAAGAGATCAACAGAATTGTTAAATAAAACTTGTATAATTAATTATAAAATGCCACTTTTTTATGATAAATGCTGAAAATAACAGCTACATAAGAGGCAGAACACAATTTTATTTAATTAGGAAATGAATAAAGCGAGTTCCCTGATACACACAGGTTGTCAAATGAGTAAATAAGTTAAGTAAAAGGATAAAATTTTATTTTGCCTTGTAGTGATTTATATTTTTAAACTGTTTTCATGAATATATTATGTTGGACTAAATATAATATAAAAAAAGGGTCTGGGAATAAAAGCCCAAATACTTGGGTTTGACTTCCAACCCTACCGGCTTTGTGAACTTGAGTAACTAATTTAAACCTTCTGGGCCACGATGCCTAAAATTGAAATTGGAGGCAATACCTGATCTATTTATATTACCAGGTTAAGTATCTGAAAACATAATACTTTTCAAATTGTAAGCATTATTAAAACTATAAAATACTTCTATTACAAAATTTTCTAAAGCTTTAATCTCAAAATTGTAGTGACCCATCTAAAATTAGTCAGTTAATTACACCACCCAAGAAGAGCTGCAATTCATCACCTTATGAATTCAAAGATATTTTCTGAGCTCAAAAAATTGTAAAGATCTCCAGTTTTGTAAACCTCTAGAATCTTCATAAGATTATTGCTAGAAAATCCTAGCAATTTTTTGTTATATCTAAACTGGTTCTTAATTATTTTATAATTAACACCTTAGAAAATGTTATTCTATAATTATTAATTTAGGCAATTACAGTTTCTGGAAAATGTCTGTTTTTGTATTAGATTATGAGGCTCTTGGTGCATAATCTAATTCTGAGAACATCTCTGTACTTGCTAAATATTTCTGCAATTGAATTGAAAAGGAGCAATGTCTCCATGTATTCAAGCTTAGGAATCCTTTCCTTTTTGTTTGCAGGCAGTCTAAATGGAATTCTGGTTTTCATCTATAGGTTGCTTGGGCAAATATATCATTTAAAACTAGGTATTATTCATACATGTTCATAATTTAGTCTCCCTGCATACAATAACTGATATTTACTTAAAGCATCTGTAGAAAACCTATGGAAAATACAACAAAAAATAAGTTTTCTATATCGTGACAGTGAAACAGTTCAACTAATTAGTTAAGGAAAGCTTTTGATTAGAATTGGCAAATATATGTCCAAATGTGTGAAAAGGCCCAACCTCCCAGCCACTGCATTAGCACTCCCAGATAAGCATTATCAATTCCTTACCACCAATCCTCAGCCTCTTTCTTAACACAGTTCTCCAGGAAGCTGCTATCAGTTCTGTAGATTTGACATTCAAGGAGAAAAACATTCACTTATTTATGTATTAAACCATTATGTGCCTGCAGGAGCCTAAAAGGTATATAACTTATGTTCTGTTTAACCAAATGAATTTTATCTCCATAATTAACACATATTCCCCTTTGTGTCAATGCTGATGGTGGACCTTACTGCTTTTCTCATTATTATACCTCGAAACAGGTTAACAGTATCAGAAATAACCCGGGTGAGAAATGCATAAGAAAGAAGCAGACAACTATCTTCAATAAATAAAAGATAAACTGCAAATTCCAGTCTTTTGACACAGCAGACATACAAAAAGCCATTTTTTTTTACTCAGAACTCATGAATAGAGACATTCTTAAGGAAAATTCTTGTAAGAAGATATAAATTTACTCAATGAATACCTTATAATTTACATTGTAAAAAGTCCCACAGCAATGAGAAAAAGGTGAAAGTATGTTTAACTTGCACTGGGAAACAAGGGTCACTCTTTATTGGCTTTTCCTGATGGAGGGTTACAATATGCAAGTCCAAATCTATATTATATATTGATGCTACTTACCAGCTGCTGGTCACGGGCTCTCCCTCTATGTGTCAATGGCAGGCCGACATGCTGTAGCTTCACACCAAGTTCCCTTGACAAATCAAGCCCAACCTCTAGCTTGTTAGCCCCAACTTCAGCTTCTGAGGTTCACTTCTGATATTTCTGGTTGTTTTCTACGAGTATCATTTTTATAGGTTTATCTAGACCAATTTCCAACTGCCACTTCTACTTTATACTTTGGCCATAGTCTTATCGCTCATTTTGGTCTATTCCTGCTCTTGAAAGGTCACTGCACAAAGCTCAGTTTTCTGCCATGCCTTAGCCCAGAACTTGGGTCACTGCTTGATGCTCTGGTCACACCACTGCTCAGTCTGCTCCTGGCCTCTGTCCTGTAACATGACAAACTACTCCAGAGCCCTCACACCACCCTCACGAACAACTCAAGGCTGCTGATTTATAAAGCAGATGCTGACTCCATCCTCCAGATGGATCCCACAGCAAAATTACTTTAGACGTAATATTTCTGTAACCACATCTCTTTTAGGCGACACACAAACCATAACACCTTGGGATATGCATCTACCGTAAGCATTGCCAGATTGGGGCAGATCCAGTGAAGCCATCATGTTATTCTCAAACCCACAGTTCCCCCCCAGTACCCCACTTCCCCCAGAGCCCTTGTCATTGAGTCAGACTTCTTCCTCAGGATGAATTCTATCCTAGGGGTCTCAAAGTTCCTCGTACAATTTGTCTTCTGTTCTCTAAGCCACACCATATCTCACAGTCTACCAAATATGCCAATAGGCCCTCTTGAAAAAAGAAGTTCCATCTCCAGATAAATCAGTGGCTACAAATAATATGGAAACAGGGGATGTGTTGTGTCTGGAAATGGGGGATTTGTACAATCTGTAGTCCTGGTCAGCTAGTCTTTCCTATTATTTATACACATCTATCTATGTACACACACAAACATACACATATACATGCATATATACAATTCACATGGAAACACAAATTACATGTAACCTCTACTACTTTCTTTCCCCTTCTTGAAACTTTCCTTCTTTTGTATGTCTTATTGCATTATACTCAAGGGAAATGTAAGAGATATCTGATGAAAACTCTTCTTTCCTTCTGATTAAGAAACTGACCGACCATGAAGTAGGTCATTGAGTTGAGCCTCTGACTCTTGGTTTTAGCTCAGGTCATGATGTCATGGGCCATGGGATTGAGCCCCATGTCAGGCACCACACTCAGCAGTAGGGTCTGCTTAAAGATTTTCTCTTCTGCCCACTTCACCACATTGTGCACGTGCATAAGTACATATGTTTTCTCTCTAAAATAAATAAATCTTAAAAAAAAAAAAAGAAACTGACCAATCATAATATGATCTTTGGAGCTCTGCCTCATCTCAAAAACATAAAGAAAAGAAGCATAGGATAAAAATTTTGTACAAAGTAGTAACTTTAGTTATGGTATAACTATGAAGAAACAATTCAATTTTAGACCTCAGTGTTCAATAAGAAAAAAGGAGCTCTTGAAATAACAAAGCATTTCTTAAAGTCTTAAATTTATTTCCACATGGTTAGGTGAAGAATGATAATGATGGAATCACAGGTTAGTCTTACAAAATAGCTGGATCCTTCACAGAAGGTTACTAAAAGTGTCTACCCTATAACTAGCACTGTGAAAGAGTAATGAAGAATAAAAATGAAGTATACATGCTCTATTAAACATTCTTCTATCCCTGAAACAAATCCACTTTTGGAGACATCTTATCTACCATTTGCCAAAAGGAAAGGCTCACAGCAATATAAATGGTGTTGGTCTTCTATTTTTAAAACAGTGGCAAAGTTGATGACTGAATATCAAATCAAAGGAGTTGAATTAGGAATCACAGATGTGAATGTAGTAATTAGAATCAGACACCATCATACACCAATAGCCTCAGTAAGTAAACATGTATTTCACAATATTCGTGTTGGCTTTGCTTGCTCACGTGTCTTAGGTGATCAGAGTTGGAAAGAGACTTGCAAACACGGTAATTCATTTCACAGACTCCTTTTAAAAGCCTAGCATTTGTCAGGAACTGGGATGGCAGTGTGATTTCCCCTTACTTCTCCACTAGCTTCAGCTTGAATGTTTCCAATAAGGGAACATATTCTGGAGATACTTGTTTCATTTGTTAACATCTTTATTAAAAAGTATTTCCTCAATTAGAAACAACTTAAATTCCCCAAATTAAGGAAATGGTAATACATTTTAGTACTCTTGGAAATAAAATATTTCCAACTGAAAATACTGAATGTCATGGAAAATGGTTATGTATATAAACATATATAAAACAGTGTAATGTATATAAAAAGTATGATATTGGATATATTGGAGGTATAAACTGGAACATATATAAAAGTAAGATATGTATATAAAAAGTATGATATTGAATATATTGTAGGTATAAATTGGAGACTTTTAATATCCGAGATACCAGAGGCAGTAGTAAATTTAAATTTCACAATAAACAGGAGCAGGGGAGTGAAGAGGGAAAGACCTTTTTTCAAATTCTCAAGATTAAAATATAAAAATAAGTTAACACATGTTTAATAAAATTTAATTATACTGGGCACCTGGGTGGCTCAGTTGGTTAAGCAACTGCCTTTGGCTCAGGTCATGATCCTGGAGATCCGGGACTGAGTCCCACATCGGGCTCCCTGCTCGGCGGGAAGCCTGCTTCTCCCTCTCTCACTCCCCCTGCTTGTGTTCCCTCTCTTGCTGTGTTTCTCTCTGTCAAATAAATAAAATCTTAAAAAAAAATTTAATTACACTTACAACTCTGAGCTCCTTCTTATAACAGACAGTGAATTAATTATTCTGTTGGGGTGTGAGAAAGAGTAGTAAGGTTTTTTTTAATATAAACTCTTTTATTGGAATGTTACATGTATACAGAGAAAAGTGAGCAAACCATAGGTGGAGATCTTGGTGAATGTACACAGAGTAAACACACCCAAGAAACCCAACAGAAAGATAAATAAAACATTTTGAAAACCATACCACCTCTCCTCATGCTTCTCTCTGTTGCTAACCCCCTCTAGGTAACAACTACTAGCTGGACTTTGATCACCATAGATTAGGTTTGCTCATTTTTTAACTCGATAAAAATTAAATAACATACTAGGCACTTTGCATCTCACTTCTTTCTTTCAGCATTATATTTGTGAGGTTCATTGATATTGTTGTATGTAATAATAGTGCATTCACTTTCACTATTTCCAGAATAGATAATGACTGGCTCAGTCACTATCTATTCTAATTTTGAAGAACATTGTTTTGTTTCCACTTCTGGGCTATTATTAATAGAACTGTTAAAAACACTCTGTACATGTATTTTTGGTAAACACATCTTGGTGCACACATTTCTGCTGGTATGTATTCGAAGACCTAATGCTGGGTCATAGAGTATGAATACATTCAGATTAAATATGAACTGTTTTGAGCTCAACTGTATTAGCAAAAAAGGTGAATTCCATACCACAGTCTTTAGTTTTGCCCAACTGTTCTAGGGCTTTATCAATTTTCCCAAGTGTGCTCTTACTCCCCTGACATACAAATTACTGTCCCTGTCCCTCAAATTTTTTAAGCATCAACCCGCCACAAATCTTGCTGGTTCCCTCTTAGTGGACTATGAGCAGGTTAAATCTTAACAAAATTGCAGAAGCTTTGTTGTTCAAACTTTTTTTCCAACATCATCTCAACAAGTTAATAAAATCCTGCATCTTTTCCAAACTTTACACCATATTTGCATTATACTTTTTTATATTTTATATTCTTGAAAACAGTCCTTTTCAAATTGTATCCCAAAATTAACAGAACATTGACCAAGAAGGAAAATGACCAAAAGGATGAGAAGAAACGATAAGTACAAATATTTGAGTGGAAGTGAGTTTTATAAATACTCAATTTGCCATAAAATAACTTCCTTTTTTTTTTTTTAGCCCAATAGTGGTAGAAATCTAATAATGAACACTCAAAAAACTTGAATACAATGGTTCATATAAAAAATCTTGTAAGAAAATACACCAACCAAAAAAAGAAAATACACCAACTATTTCTTGATGGTGGTATCCAAAGTGACACTTTCACTTTAGTACTTTCTTTCATTTGTACAATATAAATATTCATTATTTATATAAGCAGAAAATATCTGTAAGGATTAAAGTACAAGTGAAATTTGTTTCCTTTTCAACATCTAATCAGTCTAAGTTCCGCTTTATGTAACTACACAAAATAAATTTAGCTTATTTTCCATATGAGTGCTCTTGAAATACTTTTTAATTGTTCTTATTGTTTCTTTTTCATGGGACAAAGACCTCCAGATCCTCCTACAGTTCTTTGTGTGACATGATTCCAAGACCCTGTCCAATTTCATTACTCTCCTTTGGATGTGCTCTAGTTGCGTTCTTCCAGATTTATACTGTACTAGAAATATGAACAATAGGAATGAATAAAGACTTTTAAGAAATCAACCTTGAGAACTGCATAAAATTTATGGTAGTCTTGGGGTGACTGGGTGGCTCAGTTATTAAGCGTCTGCCTTTGGCTCAGGTCATCAGCCTCAACGGGAAGCCTGGTTCTCCCTCTCCCACTTTCCCTGCTTGTGTTCCCTCTCTCGCTGTGTTTCTCTCTGTCAAATAAATAAATAAGATCTTAAAAAAAAAATTATGGTAGACTACCTAGATGCACATGGTGGTTAAAAATAAAGTTCTTGCTACAATATTAAGTCTGGATAGTAAATTACAGTTTATACTGTATTTTATAATATATAATATACAGTGTATACAGTTATAAAAATAAAAACATTTCTCCTATCATGAAAAAAAACACCAACCTTGTAGTTTAAATGTTCATGGTTAAGATCATTACTCTGATGTAACTGAAATTTTAGGCTACAAATGAGTAATAGGAGTGGTGGACATAACTGCATTTCTGTTTTTCCCCTAAATAGACTAATAACACAAATGGTTCTACTATGGTTAAGGTCAACACATTATTTTTTTAAGATTTATTTGTTTTAGAGAGAGAGAGAGAGAGCATTAGCAGAGGAGGGGCAGAGGGAGAGAAACTAAGCACACTCTGCACTGAGTGTAGAGCCCAGCACAGGGCTCGATACCCCGACCCTGAGATCATGACCTGAGCCAAAATCAAGAGTTGGGTGCCTAATCAATTGAGCCATCCAGATGCCTCAAGTTCAATACATCTTAATCTCTTCTGTTTTATAAATGGTACAGCATTATTAAGTATTCATTTTTACTCTAAAAACAAAAATTCAGTAAAAAAGAAAAAAAGCCAGAGTTACATCACAGACCATAATTTTGACAAGGGGTATATAAATGTTTCTGTGAAATATAGGAAAATTAAAATAAACACCATGAAGCACATCTTCACATATAGGCTACTTTAGGAGTCAATATATTTCATCATAAATCATTACGGACTCTCTCCTATTTTTATTTTCATAGTACTGACTCCTATCTAGATTTGGATTTATTGAAAGGTCAATGAGGCCATAGGTACACTAGGGTCAATAAACACTATCATTATTTTAAATACACCAATAATCTTATATTATTTTTAGGGTAGCAAGAAAGAATCTATCAACATGGGAATTCAACACTTATTTAAACATTCAGAACTTTTGAGAGAAATGTAAAGCTCACAATGTCACAAACATTCACTGATTATTATGTACACAAATATTCATTGAGGCAATTTTTTTTGAAATACAGAAAAATTAAAAACACTTAATATTCAATATTAGAAGAAAGGTTAATCATATGGATAAGATGCAACTATTAAATTGAGAGCATTATAGCTTTCTGCATATGAGGCTGTCCTTAATATTTTATAGAATTGCAGAAATATATGCATAACACACATACACACACACAGAAGCACATTTGTAAATGCAGAGCAAAAAGTTTGGAAAAAAACTATCATTAAGTGCTTTCTACAATAAGTGGAGGGAAGTACAGGCAAAGAGGGAATTTAGGGTTTGTTTTAATTCACTCATAATATATTAAAACACAATTTATATGGAGACAAGACTAAAGGAGGAGATTTGACTCCAAAATGTACCTCTAACCTTTATTTTCAAAGCTTCTCAAATTTATACTAAACACATTCTTTTGTCTTTCTTTATTAAACCTTCCCCCCACCTCAGGATATGAAAGAATAGTGACCAGCACTGATGAATGGCTGGCTTCAGAGCAGTGATGTCATGTACAACAACCTAGAAAACCATGAATAAAATCTGAATATAACAATAAACTATTTATTTTTGGCAATCTTCTGAATTCCAAATTAGATATAGTTCTCTAACTTTAGTGGAAGTTCCGTGTACGTGTCTGAGAGTGTGGGAGCCAACAAAGAGCAGTGTTTGTCCCACTGAATTTAAATGTCTCTGCACATTATCCTCTCGGCTGGCCACATGACAGAGGCCCTTGCCAGTCCTACTCTTTAAATAGAGACCTACACTTTTTAAATAGAGCTTACTTGTTCCAGAGAAAGGTTTTCTTTCTCTGTGCTCAAATTTCACTCTTTAAGGAGCAAATGGGCCTCTCTGCCATCAGCAACTCTTGTACGTACCCAAGATGCGTCTGGCTTACAAGCAGGTTTTTGTTCAGAAGGTTACATTAAAATCTTCTTTTTATTCTCTGCTTTAATTTCCAGCACCTAATGAAAAGGTCAGACCATTTTCAGGATATCTCCAAATATTGCTGTCAACTATCTTTTCATCCATTTAACTATCCATGCATAAAAGGAGTATTTGATTCACAAGAGCGGAAGTTTCAAAACAATGCCTTCATCCCGAACTGTCTGTAAACAGCTCACCTGCAGGCATTTAAGAACAGACAGGCCTCGTTCTAACACAGAAAAACAATTACTGGCACTGATGAATAGTATTAGGTTAAAATTTTCTTTAAACAAGGCTCAGAAAGCTCTGTGAACATCAACTCGTATTATCACAGGTACTTCCTTTTTCCAGGATGGCGTGGCATGTGCCATCAAAAGCACATTCTAGGAGTCATCCAGGCCTATGTACTTTGGCATTATGTATACCATGACAATGTAGTCCCAGCAATTATGCAGTCAGCAGGAAACGGGCAACTTCTCAAAATGCGAAGTCAATTAAAACCATCATATAGAACATAATGTAAATATATGAACAAATTACCCAACTCATTCAAAATATATTTCAATGGAAAACAGGGAAGTATCCACCAAAAAAGTTAAAGGAACTTGATTATAACTGAATTTACATTATTACTTAAAGTTGTGACTTGAGCTAATAGAACTAATTTTACCTTCTGTGAGTAGTGAAAGCTGATTACAGTCGATGAAGTACATAATCTGTGCCCAGGATATGATTATTGTCTTAAGGAAATGCAGAATTTATTTTTCTGTAGCTCTGAATTCTTATATCATTGATATGGTGAATGCAACCTCTTGTTTCTTATAATATACACATTGGCAACGAGGCATGACCTTCTAAGGTCATAAAATGATTAAGCTCTTGAGTAATTTGAGAAATTCAATAAAGGTAACATTTCCAGCCCTAAATCTTACATTGCTTATATAAATGAAAGATATGAGAAAGATAATCCTTAGTGCATACGAATTAAATGGATGAATGTCATGTTATGACAAAGATTATAAATGATACTGGATGATAATGAACAAGAAGAGGGGTCAGCAAGTCCCCACTTTTTGGAAAATGACAGCAGAACAGCACTAGCACTCACAACTTATATTTTGGTACCAAATATCTATCTTAACAACACAGTTGACACTATTTTATTTATTCACTAGTGCCTCTTTTGGACATGCCACAATGTGAAGAACTATTAATCTTCAAGAAAAAAAGACATTATGGCAAAGTCTAATAACCAGACTCTATTGTATTGTATCTATGATACCATCATCTCATTCCATATCCTTAAAAAATGAATATATTTGGAAATAGCAATTTAAATACTAAAATAAGTATGAAATACACAGTGTTCAGAGGATAAAATACAGTGATCTAGTTTTCTTCTTTTAGTTAGAAATTATGCCACTCAGTATGTGGAAAATATATACTGAGGCACCTACTAGGAGATTTCATTACTGCTGTTGATACTAAATCACCATCTTCATTAGTAGCTACAACAGCCTGAATGAAGCTTTTCTTTTCTCCTTTTGCTGTATAGATACATACATACATACATCCACAAATCACAGCATTTGCACGCATGTGTTCATGTGTGTCCATATAAATCCAAACTGGGTTCTATTGTCACCCAAAGCATTTTTAGATTCTGAATTCTATTTTATACATGAAGGATGGTGTTCTGCTGATTAACACAGACACTAAACACTAGTTTTAAATACACACACACGCACACGCACACACACACAACCTTGAAAATCCATGACCATTATTAAAAAAAGAAAAAAAAAACGTGTTTTGGGGGTTCCTGGCTGGCTCAGTCAGAGGAGAATGTAATTCTTGATTTGGGAGTCATGGGCTTGAGTACCACATTCAGTGTGGAGATTACTTAAATAAATATTTTTTTTAAAAAATAACATGTTTTTAAAAATGAACCATAATGAGCACCTGAAAAGCAAAGACTTTTAAAAAATGATGTTCAATGATAATACTAGTGCTTATTTCTGTTTATTTAACTCTATTCCCTTCTTCGATGTATGTTTGTGTTCTCTGTACCATAACTAGTTTTCAAACTGGTTTTATGAGGAAGGTGAGACTTTTGTAGTTGGTCCTCTTCAGTATAGTTTTCTGTCGGAGAAAATACAGTTACATTGAATTTCTAAATAATTTTCCCTACTGAAAAACGTTCTTGAGACAAACGAAAATGGCAACACAACATACCAGAACTGCGGGATACAACAAACGCACTCCAAGAAGGAAGTTCAGAGGAATAAACACTGACATTCAAAAGCAAGACAGGCCCCAAATAACCTAATTCCACATCTTAAGAAAGTGGAGAAAGAACAAACTGAGCCTGAAGTTAGCAGAAGAAAATATGAAATGCTAGAACAGAAGTTGAAAACAGAAAAACAGCAGAGAAGATTAACCAAACTACAAGTTGGTTCTTGGAAGAGATAAACAAAACTGACAAACCCTTAGCTAGACTAACCAAAAAAAGATTGAAAGGACCCAAATCAACAAAATTATAAATGAAAAAGGAGACATACAACTGATAGAGATGTGCAATGGATCTTTAGAGACTAATACAGCTATATGCCAACAAACTGGACAACCTAGGAGAGATGGAACGACTTAGAAACACTCAATTTATCAACACTGAATCAGGAAGAAATTTTTAAAAAATCTGAATAGATAACTGTGAACAAGGAAATTGAAACAATAACCAAATATCTCCAAAAAAAGAAAAGCCCAGGATCAGATGGCTTCACTGATAAATTTTATTAAGCATTTGAAGAAGAACTAACACAAACCCTTCTCAAACTATTCCAAAAAACTGAAGAGGAGGGAATTCTCCCAAACTCATAAATACAATAAGAAAAGAAAACTAAGGATAACTGATTATAATAAAGTGAAATTTACTCCTGAGCAGCAAAGATGATCCAAACATATGCAAATTAGTAAATCTGATATGCTGCATTAATAGAAAGAAAAGAATCATGTAATCATCTCAATGGACACAGAAAAAACATTTGACAAAATTCAACATTCATTCATGATAAAAACATTTTAAAAATTGGCATGGAAGTAACATATCTCAACATAATAAAGGTCATATATGATATGCCCATAATATCATACTCAATGGTGAAAGGCTGAAAGTATTCCTTTAAGATCAGGAACAGGGGCGCCTGGGTGGCTCAGTTGGTTAAGCAACTGCCTTCGGCTCAGGTCATGATCCTGGAGACCCGGGATCAAGTCCCACATCGGGCTCCCTGCTCGGCAGGAAGCCTGCTTCTCCCTCTCTCACTCCCCCTACTTGTGTTCCCTCTCTCGCTGTGTTTCTCGCTGTCAAATAAATAAAATCTTAAAAAAAAAAAAGACCAGGAACAAGATTTACACGTATGTTGATAAGCAATGAGCAATGTACAGAACTGTAGAATCATTATATTGTATACCTGAAACTAATATAACACTGTATGTTAATTATGTTTCAATTAAAAAAAAAAGACAAGAGAGACGTATTTAAAGAGAAAAAAAGATCAAAAAGAAGACAAGGATCTTTAATCTCACCAGTCCTATCAACATAAAGCTGGAAGTCCTAGTTGGAGCAATCAGGCAAGACAAAGAAATAAAAGGTATCAGAATTAGAAAGAAAGAAGTTAAATTGCCTCTCTTTACAGAATGATACGATTTTGTATATAGAAAACCCTAATAATTCAACAAGACATTAGGATTAATAAATGAATTCAGTAAAGTTGCAGGATACAAAAGTAACATACAAAATCACACATAATTCTACACAATTAAATTTCTAAAAAGGATATGAAGAAATTGATCTCATTTACAGTAACATCAAAAGCAACAAAATTCTTAGGAATAAATTCAACCAAGGAAATGAAAGATCTGTACTCTAAAACTGTAAGATATTTATAAAAGATACTTTCAAAAGACACAAATTAAATAGAAAGATATCCAGTGTCCATAGCATGGGAGGATTAATATTGTTAAAATGTCAATTCTACTAAAAGCTATCTATAGATTCAATGCAATCCGTACCAAGATTCCAATGGCATTCTTTACAGAAATAGAAAAAAAAACAGTTCTAATATTTATATGAAATCACAAAAGTCCCAGAATAGCCAAAGAAATCCCAAAAAAGAACAAAGCAGAAAGCATCACATTTGCTGATTTCAAGATATACTGTAAAACTATAGTAATTAAAACAGTTTGGTATAAAAACAGACAAAAAGAAGGTAAAATAATTAAAAGCCCAGAAATAAACCTATGAATACCCATTAAACTAATATTTGACAAAGGAGTCAGGAATTCTCAATGGGGGAAAGGATAAGTTGTTCAATAAGTGGTGCTGGGAAAATTAGATATTCACATGCTGTTGGTTTGGGTTTTTTTAAAATTTTATTTATTTATATTACAGAGAGAAACACAGCGAGAGAGGGAACACAAGCAGGGGGAATGAGAGAGGGAGAAGCAGGCTTATTGCCAAACAGAGAGCCCACTGCATTGGGCTCCGGGCTCAGTGGGGAGCAGGCTTCTCCCTCTCTCACTCCCCCTGCTTGTGTTCCCTCTCTCTCTGTGTTTCTCTCTGTCAAATAAATAAAATATTAAAAAAAAAAAAAGACCTGAAACTACAAAACTCCTAGAAGAAAACATAGCTGAAAAGCACCCTGACGTTGGTCTTGGTAATGAATTTTTACAAATCACACCTAAAGCACAAGCAACTAAACCAAAAATAAACAAGTGAGACTATAGCAATCTAAAAAGCTTCTACACAGCATAGGAAACCATGAACAAAGTGAAAGACAACCTATGGAATGAGAAAAAAAATGTATATGTAAATCAAATCATCCAGCTGTACACATTAAACTTATTCAGTGATGTACATCAATTATTTCTCAGTAAAACTGGAAAAAAAATTTTCCTGATGTCCTAGATGCAAAATTAATGCTGAAATGTAACTTATCTTATCTCTGTGAAAATTTATAATCAAATGCAATGAGAAGAGTTTCTTTCAGAAAAAATTCTCAAGTCAATAAACCACTTTAGGTGAAGGAAGACCTTGCCACCCCTGGCTAGTCAGTGATTAAGGAGATTCTATCTCATTGCTGTGAAAGCGAATGTGTATCAGGGCAGGGACTGCTGTGAATTCTGTTTCTATCTGTAATACCCTAGCAAATCAGGGGCTCCCACTAAGGTGTGCTGGTTCAGGATAATTCAGATACAAGGATTCAATCAGCCATCAGTCTGCGTGCCTGGGGCATACACTGTAGCTGAATCCCCAAATGTGCCCCCTTGTGAATCATATTAGCCCCACACCGAAGTCACCTTCTCCAGTCTGAAGCTGCACTTTGTGGCTGGGATGGAACTGAAGGAGCCTCTGGGGATGTGGACAAACCAACTGCTAATTAACTAGACATTGTCTTGACTCTCCGACCACTGAAAACTCTAGAGAGAAGGACAAAGATACAGATTTCCCATGGTACTACAGCACAGATCATTATAAATAGATATTGCAAAGTGATAGCATGGTGTCAGCTACTTCCACTCAAAAGGATAAAACCTATTACAGACATAGTTTAGTTCGGATTACTCTGAGAATTATACTATTTCAGATAAAGCAGGCTCTTACATTTCCATTGAAAACACAAGGTATTCAACTGACTGTGGGCCCTCTAATGGAGAGGAAGGTGAGCACAGGAATACATTAAATGAAGTAGGGGTGGGATGATGGAGAGGACGATGTACCGTGATGACAAGAAATACAAGTTCTACCTCTGGAAAGTAGGCTAGTAATTAGAGGAAAAAAGTGTACTTGGCTTTTTTTACTGTCTCCAATTTCTTATTTATAAGCATGAATGTGAATGTTAAGGCTATATGAAGTAACATATCTTCTAAGAGGGTAAGTGTGACAGGGAAAAAAATTACAGTTTTTCTCATCCAATCCCCATAGCTTATACAGGGGTAGAAAATGTTAAATGTTAAATGGGAAAGAAATCCTCTGCATGATATCAATGTGCATTAACATAATCATTGGTGGTCATCCATCATCTTTAGTTTGCTTTCACTTTGCAGAGTCCCTGAATTGAAAATCTCTGAAAATTAATTTACCCTCCATGTATCTACAGCTCTTCTAATGGTGTTAAGTTCCTCTCTTGGTAGAAGATGGATGGAAGAAGAATGGAACCTTGATATAATTTGCCTTCTTTTGTTTCAGGTTTCTAAAATGAAGTCTCCTGAGATCCTCATCTCAAAACAGGTAAATATCGAAAAATATCTTGGGAATGTAAGATAATTTGCAACTTATATAATGCAATTAGAAAAGTAAAAGCTGAAATAAATCACAAAATATTATTTCCAAGCAAGTGTCATACCACTACGTAGAAAAAAATACAGATCTTTAAAAGATTTTTTATTTTATTTTATTTGAGAGAGAGAAAGCATGAAAAGGGAGAGGAGCAGAGGGAGAGGGAGAAGACTCTGGACCCTGAGATCATGTCCTGTGCTGAAGGCAGACACTTTACCAACTGATCCACCCAGGTGCCCCCCAAAATACACATCATACATGTGCATATATGTGTACATTTGAATACTTTCAAATCCTTCTAAATATATATACTTAAAAATTTAACATCTTGTATTATCTAGTAAGTACTAAAATATTAAAAACTTATAAAATGTAATGGTAGGGACACCTGGGTGGCTCAGAGGGTTAATCCTCTGCCTTTGGCTCAGGTCATGATCTCGGGGTCCTGGGATCGAGTCCCACATCGGGCAATGTGCTCAGCAGGGAGCCTGCTTCCCCCTCTCTCTCTGCCTGCCTCTCTGCCTATTTGTGATCTCTCTCTGTGTCAAATAAATAAATAAAATCTTTTAAAAAAATGTAATGGTAAACCCAAAATGGAAGGAAAGACAAATGACAAATGCCCAAGTAAAATATTACAATAAGAGCTGACAGATGATATGGGTGTATGTGATGTACTACATTAAAAAAAAAAAAAAGACTGGATGTCTGGATGGATTGCCATGAAAGAGCATATGATGTTGCTCTGAGCAATAACACAGTCTTAGATCTATAAATGTTAGATCTTGAAACAGCTGAATCATGATCTGGGTGACTCCTCCAGCTTTTATGAAAATCTGGTATCACTATACCTACCCTATAGATGGAGGAACAAGGTCCAGAGAAATTCCTTGACCTGCTGCCAACATCTCCAAGAGCAAAGAACAGTAGTAAGGTTGGAACCAAAAGCAAGGTCTCCTTTCCCCTAACACACTGAATGGACTTAATTAACATTAATCAGGAAGACTGAAGGTCAAGCAGTTTTCAGGACAAGGAGTATTTAAATATAAGATGATTGAGGCTCAAAAATATTCCTATGAAGCTGCAGTAAGAAAAAGGATCACAAAGATTACGGAGTTCTACAAGTTTTGTCATGTCTGGTGATTATGGCAAACACAGTTGTTAGACTTAGAAAATTACCAGCATCTGAGAGAAACAGAGACAGAGACAGAGAGAATGAATTGAAAGCTTTATAGATGATACTTTTCTTACTATGTGCTGTGTGCACTCTGATACTTTCAATCCTGTATTTAAATGCTGGTTTCAACCCACTAAGTTGATTTATCAATTGGCTTCCCTGTCAGTGAGAAAACACTTGTAATGAGGAGTAGGACCTCTCAAGTTGCTGGACGAAGAAGTTTCCAGGGTTTCATAGAAGAGGGAAGAGGAAGGTAGTAGAGAGCATGTCATATTTGGGGGAGAGCCTGTTGGGAACCTGATAAGTAGAAATGAGATGGGCAAGAGATTTTGAGCCTTTGAATGACTGAGAGATTATAAGACTGACAGCCAGTCAGGGTTTAAATTTGTTGCCTTGATTTAATCTATTTTAAAAATTACAAAGTTTAACATTATTATGAGGAAGTCAAACTATAATCTGCTCCCAGTATTTATATAAGACTATGTTTAGAATTTATGAAAATGAGAGATGAAGAAAGAGGCAGAATGGAAGAAAGAGTCACAGAGAAAGAGAATGAGAAATGGAGAGAGTAAAACAGCTCCTGTTCATGGCATCCTTCCCATTTTAATTCTCTGGGATTACCAGAAGAGATACACTTAGCTTTATTCAAAACCAACAGATCTAATAAATAATGAGCCATGCAAGATAAATTAACCGCTTGTTAAATGGGGCTACTATTTAAACTCCTCCAAAATCACATTCGATGTACATTCTGTGTAAGTCCAGATACTAACGATGAAGAACATGCAGGCACACACTTTATGTGTGGTAGCTGCAGTATTCAAAAGTAATTTTTGCACTCACTTAGATTCCCTTACAGCCTAACATCGCTGTGATGTAGGCAGGGATAATTTAGAACTTCTGTTGGTTTAAAAATACTATTAAAAGTTTAGCCCCTTAAGTTAAAGCAATTTAGAAGTTTAGGGAATAAAATGTATAAGTAACTCGGTATCCCAGAACTAACAACTGTTAAGAGTTTGCTGTGTATCCTTCCAGACACACTTTTCTATACACACACACACACACACACACACACACACACACACACACACAATGTATGTATGTATGTATATATGTATATATAGGATATCATTTCTTTTCACTTTTGCAATCTGTCTTAGACCTTTCCATGTCTAGATATGTCTTTATCCCAGTCTAATGACAGATATACCATAACTTAACCCTTCTCCAATTGTTTTGTGAATATAAATAAAAAGCCTATAATGCATGAGTATGAAGAAATGTATCAATATTTCCATACCATAATTAATTCTACAAATTTGGACTGATTGCACAATATCACATTTAAAATTTTGAAATGATAAACTGGCCCCCAAAATGTTTCCAATAATATATATGAATGCCCAGTTCCCTATACTATTACCAATACCGTGACACCAATATTCCAAAAACTTTTACCAATGTTTCAGGGTGAACAAGAATAAAGTATTAATTTTTCTTTTTAGACATATGTCATATGTTTATTGGTCATTTACATCTCTTCTATGAATCACGTTTCCATATCCCTTCCTCATGTTAATACTGAGTTTGTGATCTATATGAACACTTTATATATCTTATACATTTATGATACCTACTTACATATTTAGCTAGTATCTAATATATGTTACATATATTATCTACCAGTCTACAATGTGTGAAATTTGCAATCTTTTTTTTTTTTTGGCAATCTTTTTCTTTATGCCTTCTGAAGTATGTATTTTGGTGACAGGAATTTAAAACCGACAAGCAAACAGATCACAGGTGAGCACATACAGACTCAAGGATTTAACTGCCGTGGCCATTTTCACGAAGGTATATAATGGTGATTCTGAGAGTCTGACTTTAGTTGGCTGAAGTTTCTCTGGCTAGAGCTCAGACAAACTACAGTAACAAAAAAGCTGTATGGTATTTTTGGCAGGCTTTATTTCAAGGTTCTTGAATATATTATACATATATAAACACGCACACATACCACACACACATAACCATACACTCTTTTAAAATTCTTCTTTTATTCTCACACATAAAAGGCTACTTTCCACAGATTGTTTTAGCTTCAGATGAAGTGAAATTGAGTCTAAAATCAATTTTAATTAAAATCAACTCAAAAAACTTGATACTGGATTGCCAGAGCTAGGAGGAGATTTGCAGTTTTAGCTAGTAAATAAAACCTCCAGTCCCACTGAAAGAGAGCCTTAAAAATCCCTCTTACCTCACATTAGCCTCATCCTGAAGAGGATCGTTGATGCTAATAATATGTATGTAAGTGGAACCAGTATAGTGAGATTTGTTCATCAATAAATGATATGAACCAGACGACCAGCATGCTTACTATTTCTATCATATCAAATCTATCCCCTACCCATCCTGTCTTTCCTCCATAAATAAACAATGCTACACCATCATCTACATTTCATTATCTGGCTACTGCTAACACAAGGATAATGTGGAGCTATAAACTGTGTATTAAAATAAAGCCTCAGTTGGCAAATGCAAAATTTTTTATCAAAACATAATCTACTGAGTTTACAACTCAAAAGGTACAACCACTCTTAGCAGATGTTAAATGTTTTACATTCTTTTCCTTGCAAGGAAGTTAAGTGAAATATTTGTTATACGTGTAAGGCATCAAATAGTCCCACATGACAATTCCACAACATAAAATCAGTAAGACAGATGAATTCCTAAAGGTCTGTTTATCTTGAAATTAGGGTGAAAACAAACAACTACATATGATTTTTTAAATGAAAAATGAAGAGAATGAGGAATTTTCCCCCCATTTATCATACCATTTTTCACAAGAGTTCCTAGCAAGATTATACCAACTTTTAACAACTACAGATTTTTCCCACTGAGATTATTTACCTAATCATTTGGAACAGGTAACCAAAAAATAATCTTTGCACAATTTTACTTGAAGTAGAAATTCTTCTCAAAAACACAATTTCAATCAAATTTTGAATTAACATGAACACTTAAGACTCTAGCAGTAAGAGAGCCTATAAAATTTACTTTTTTTATATATATTGCTTTAATATCTTCAGAAAATAAGACCCATCAATAGAAATATCATACATTTATCACTCCTGGTACTATTACACATAGTGTGATAGACTGCATTCCTATTAGTATATTATTAATAGTACATAATATTAGCACTAATTAGTATAGTACAGATATTATTTATTTAACTCTAGTTTATATAGTCTATGTAACCACAGATTTTGATCCCATGCATAACACAACCCTTCTTTTCCAGATGTTTCAAGCGCACAAATTAAACATTCAAATTTCCAGCATAATCCTCAGTGTTCAGTAGGTGGAAAGTAGCATTATTTCTGACTCCAGGTGAAGATGCAAAGAAGCACATTAGATTGCTTTAACAAAGACCCCAAATCTGAGAGACTGGGGATAGCTTGCATCACCAGACTTGTGATGAAAAACCTATGTCAATTCTCACAAGTGTTTCTCCACTCAACAATACAGCATTCACTGAGCATCTGCCACCTGCCAAGCCTCAGACTAGGCTCCAGAAATCCAAATAAATAAGTGAAAATATATGTCCTCACAAGAGCTCACAGTCTATCAGAAAAACAGGTAAGTATAACAGTTACACAAGGACACGGTTCTAATCGACAGAGGAATGGATACGGAAACTGGCAGGGGGTACAAATAGCAAGAAGGCATGGATGCATATTTTATCCAGGACCCTCCAAATAGCACTTGCCCACAGAAAATCTGAGGAGGACTATGTAGGAGGTGAGGATGAAGAGGTAAAAAGGACACACACGGAATTCTCACTTTATGATGTAGGCAATGGTGTTCTTTCAGCACAGTGTTCTTTCTATATATACCAACTTCTCAATAAATGCTTGCTGAATACACTGAATGATTTTCTCATAATAGGTGAAGAAATTAATGCTGAAGTATAAAGAGATACATAATTCATGGTCATACTCAGTATTGCAAGTATTACACAGTATTGAAAGCAGAACATAACTCCATTCTTGAATACAGCAAGCAGCTGTATGTTTATTTATTAAGTCATCATAGGAGTATAAAAGAATAATAATATTGGCAGCAATAATATATACAGCATCGAGGATTTATTATATGTATTTAAGCCTTCTGTTTTCAAAGCCCATCACAGCTATGATCTTAGTTGTTCTTCCTTAATTTGGAGTTTACATTGTTACTGGGGATATAGTGCATGTACTAAAAATACCCACAAAATTAAAGCATGTCATCTTTTGATTAGGTATCAAAATTGGTGTCATCGACTAGGAAGAAATAAATGGTAAAATTGCACAGACATGGTACGACCATATCATGGAAGTCTAATTCTCATGGCTTTGTCAGGGTGGGGCTCTTGAAATGTAAGAGGAGGTATCCAAGGAATCTCTCCCATTTTTGCGACCTCACTGAAGTATCAAAGTCGAAGACTTTGACATTTAATATATTAGTTTGTGTGATTGCTACATCTAATCATTAATTTATTTCATCCCTTTGTAGGTTCCTTAAAGTCTGATACACTAGTTTATTTATTTATTTTAAAAATATTATTAATTTGTTTATTTGACAGAGAGAAACAGTGAGAGAGGGAACATAAGCAGGGGGAGTGAGAGAGAGAGAAGCAGGCTTCCCGCCGAGCAGGGAGCCCGATGTGGGACTCGATCCCAGGCCTCTGGGATCATGACTGAGTCGAAGGCAGTCGCTTAACCAACTGAGCCACCCAGGCGCCCAGATATACTAGTTTAGAAGGATAAGTATAAGCATTAAATTCAGACTGGGTCAACTTCCGGGTTTAACATGGCTGGCCCTATGGTCTTTCCAAATCACTTGGAAGCCTCAGTTTCTAAAACTGAAATAAGGATGTGAAATAAGGATGATATTCTTTAGATTATAGAACTGTCACAAATTTAAAATTTTAGCGAACTAATGTATAGCGAAATACCTATAAGAATTCCTAGGGTGCCTGGGTGGCTCAGTTGGTTGAGTGTCCTGACTCTTGGTTTTGGCTCAGGTCATGATCTCACAAGCCGACCATCAGGCTCAGTGCTGGCATGGAGACTGCTTAGGATCCTCTCTCTTCCTCTCTCCCTGTCTCCTTGGCCCCTTACCCTCTCCCCCTGTCTCCTTGGCCCCTCACCCTCTCAAAAAAAAAAAAAATTCCTAACACCTCAGAAGTAGCAATAAATCATCAATATTATTTTATGGTAGCCCCTTAGGCAATTTTACTTGAATGAAACTGAAGTAATTCTCTCAACATTTCTGTTAATAGTGAAAACATAATCTAAAGAGAAATCTAGCCTACTGAAAAGAGTTTATATTTGATGCTGGCTCTCAGACTCACTGGAAATGTATCTGAAGAGCATAGCAATTCCATGATTTGGTTCAGAGAAATTTTGAATTTCTGCCTCTACAAGTTTGCATTTGCATTAATTCTTGAATTACCCGCAACGACTTGGGAAAGTTGTATCAAAGATGTAATCTATATCTCCTTTTGTTTTTTTGCAAACATTACATTGTAAAGACAAGCTTAAATATACACACACTTGCACACACACACACACACACACACACACACACACACACACTTTCACTTGTTATCTGCAATTGAGAACACGAAAAGAAGCACCAGTATTCAACGGAAAGTAACTTTCCTGTAAAAATGAAAGGATGGATAACATATTTATAACTAAAGAAAAAAAATATTCTTGAGACATAAGCACTTGCCTGAGTTAAGAAGGTGGTATGGAAAGAACTTTCTTATAAAAATGGAAGGATAGGTAACACATTCATAACTAAGGAGAAACAAAAATTCACACTCTGAAGACATAAGCACTCACCTAAATTAAGGAAGGTGGTAGTGGGAGACATAAAACAAAGGAAAGAAAAAAAGGAGAAAGCAGACAAATTCTTATTAATTTATTATTCCCTTTTTTCATTCAACAAATTGGAAGTTTTCATTGAATCCCACCTCATGAAAGATAAAATTCTAGGCAAGGGCAGGGGGATGGTACACTGATTCCAAAATAAAGTCTCTGCCTCCATGAAGTTTATGTCCTAATAAGGGACAAGAGACTACAAATAACTACATGAAGACATACCCTGCTGGTTGGCGGTAAGAGCTGGGAACAAAGCCGACGGGGAAAGGGAAGGTGGGGTGGGGTGCAGCGGGGTGTAGTAGGGGTAGGATTGCTGGTTTATACAGAGTGGTCAGGAAAAGCCTCCCTGAGAAGGGGACCACTGAGCATAGATCTGAAGATTGGTGCAGATATCTGGGAGAGCATAGATCTGAAGATTGGTGCAGATATCTGGGAGAGCATAGATCTGAAGATTGGTGCAGATATCTGGGAGAGATGATCTATGCACCTAACTAGGAGCAGCAGGAAGTGCAGAAGCACCAACATCAGAGTATGCTAGGCATGTGGACAACACAGCACAGAGGTCAGAGTGGGAGCAACGAGTGGCAGGGGATGAATGAAAGCAGGCGAAGCACAGATTCTCAAGAGGCCCTGGGGATGCATTTCTGCTTCTGCTTTGAGAGAGATGAGAAACTACTAAAGGGTTCTAGGCAAAGTTGAGGCACAGGATGACTTCTAAAAGATCACTGGGGCTGCTGACTTCAGAATCAACTAGGGCAAGGTGGAGGCCTTGGAATTTGAAGCAGAAGCAGGATCAGTGAGAAAGCTATTGCAATAATCCAAGAGCCACGGTGGGGGCCAAGATCAGCAGGATTATAGTAGAGGTGGAGCTGCCAGGATTCAGGGATAGGAAGACTGGTGTGAGATGGGCAGAAAAAACAGCCAAGAAAGATTGCCTGCGTTAAGACAGACACAGGAAAGTGAAATTCGAAAATGAAAGAATGAATGAGTAATTTAAAAAATAAGGAGGGAAAGGAAGGAAAGAAAACAGAATTGAGAAAAGGAGACTTAACATGCAAATATTTACACTTACAGAACTCAGAGTAAGTTTTACCCCTGCTAAAAACGAAGCATTCACTGGCAGTTGCAGGTAGGTGGTTAGGCAAGGTCCTGCACAGGAAAGATGAAGCTCTGGACATGAACGAGCACCTATGTTTCTTTAAGTTAAGGGCTTAACTTACTACAAGAGCAATTTAGGAATAGAACAGCACCTTCAATTTGAAATAGTTATTAGAGGCAAAGCATATTAGGATGTTGTCGTGCCTGCAACAATCGGTTGTTACTCTCCAGCTGGTTACTGCCAGCCAGGCAATGAAGGTAATTGTAAGGATCAAAGAGTTGAGCTCCTACCGAGAAGCAAGTGCATACGTTGCCAATATTTCATCATTCAGAGCTACATTCCTTCTTCTCCTAATATGAAAGCTATAAAAGGAAAAGGGAAAAAAAAAAAAGCCTCTCAAAGTGCTATTGTTAAGACCAAAAACTAATTAGTCATTGCTTCCCAAAGTGTTATGTGAAATGTCTCCAGAAATAATGGTCTGCTTTCTCAGATTTTATAGGTTTGCTGAGTCTAGTGTTCTCTGGAATTTCCTGTTTCCCTTGCTAGGGAAGATTGAGTAAACTTTACAAGTCATCTTGAGTAACACAAACCTTTCAATAAAGGCAATCATTTGTGGATTCATAAAGTATACAACTAGCCTTGAAATAAGGATGAGAAGGGTAAATAAAAGCAATCCTAAGATTGTATATATGAGTGTGACCAAACTTTTTGGTTATTATAAGCCTGAGGTAGTCATTTTATACTCTTTGAAGATGATGAATGAAAAATTCACATTTCCTTTCAGGGTGTTCACATGTCAAATAAATTATGGTCTAAATATGGCAACCCAATGCCCCTAAAGTTTGTAAATAATTTGCAACAATTCAATCGTTAATTACATGGCTATCCCTGGATTAAAAAGTTGCCATTTGATATTAAATACCATTCTCACTGTATGTTAGTAAAATATTCGGATACTAAGCTTCTCACTAAGGTTTAAAAACAGTATTAGTTAGCATTTGTGTAAATGCTGCCACTGATATGGAAACTCACTTGGAGAGTGACAAATGACTTTTGCACAGCAGCTGCCTTCAGAGGTTCCCACGTAGAAAAAATAATAAAGTACTGACATTTCTCTTCTAAAGCTTTTGATGTATACCAATCCACTCCCTGAAATTACTCGACCTGATTTAGTCACATGTGACTCATAATTATGCCTGACTCATTCATAAGAAGTATTATACATGTGTTAATATCAAAAATCAAGTGCAAATAATGAGTCTTCAGGTCTGCAACTGTTGTATCTACATATCATTGCACTAATATATAGGGAGTCTATTCCCCACTGAGAATTAGCAATTAGAGCCCTAAATGAAAAAGTATTTCTTTTACCAGAGTTGAACAATATATGCTGGCTTGGTGGAAGGCAAGTTGATTTTAATTCATTAAAAAGGGATATAATTAGTTAGGTACAAAATAGACCTGTGATAAGACATATGATGATTCCATCTACATACATAGAATCACAAGGATAGTATTGAAGAGACTTGTAGTTTATTCTAGAACCAGCCCACACCGTGAGGAAACTTGCCAGGGAAAAACGTTCTTTCAAGATTTTCTATAGATGAAATGTATAATGAGTATTTACATGTTAACGGTCCAGAATCACAACCCCTGTACCACTTTCTACTTCCTGCAAAAGCACCAATGATTTAGTAATGACTGGAAAAGAAAGACCCTCCTTTGGAGCCCTAAGACTTGGTTAAATGTTAAACTGTGCCACAGAGGTTATCCACTCTGTATTTTGAAAACACAAAATTCAATTTAGCTGACAAGCTTTATCAGAGGAAAATCAGAAAGCAGCTCTCTCCCCTACACGTGGCACCTTCCCACTCAGCTGTGAATGGAGAAGGAAGTCACACCACCTTCAGCTTTGTATTTTTCTCTTTCATGGAGAAATACCTGCTGAATAATCTTCGCTCTTATTTGATAATTTTCACAACAGAGTTGTCATCCATTTGAGATGCAAACTGCCATTCTACAACTATTTCTACATTTGCTTGAACAAAATTTTCCCAATTTTGTTAATAATTTTTTACTTAAAATTTTTTTAAATGTTTTTGAACACAGTTCTACAACTTGTCTACAAATTCATGTCCAAGTAATTTTACTAAAACCAAACGTTTCACTTACGACAAAAAAAAAGATGGTAATAAAATTATTTTCACAATCTTTTCTAGGTAACCCAGAGACATCTCTGTCACATAACACAAGTACCATGTAATTTGAATACACAATAAAATGATCATAAAAATTATCATTATCATTGCTATTGCTTCTTAATTAGATGGTCATAAAATATATTATCAATGCTATTGCTTCATTTGGCTTCTAAAGGCTAATGAAGGAGAATACTCCTTAGATTTTTTTGATGACCTTGTTGTGAAGGTCATATACTCATGCAATACCTAAAAGGCAGAGAAGAAACAGTGCTAAATGCCTCCCCTTTCTGAGGAATGTTATCATTATATAGGATAAGGAAAACAATTTTGAAAAATAAAATTTCCATATAAACACTATAGATCAGTAAGCATATAGAGCTATAACTTCTAAAATTTATATCAAACTTTATGTTTTTCTATTCATTCTGTCCTCCAAATATTTAAAAGAAGATCAGTACTTTTGCTATTATAAAACGTGATTTATAAAACCAAATTCAAAGTGAAGGAAGGCCCTATTTCCTCAAAATATTCAAAAACAATTTTTATACAGGAATTTAATTACTATATTGATGGAAAGCAGAGAAAGGGAAAATCTACTATGTCTCAGTAACTGTTACATAATTTATATATAATTACTTCACTTAAATCTTCATACCAACCTGATGAGATAGATATATTATTCTCATTATACAAATGAGGAAGATAAGACCCAAAGAATTTAAAACAATGGGCCAAAATGTACAGAGTCAATAAGATGTAGGATTGGTATTTGAGCCCAAATCCATCTAATTCCAACTTCTTTTCACTACACTATGATGAAGGGGGATGTTTTAAAAAAAGAACTCAGTGTGGTGCCTGTCTGCCTTTGGCTCAGGTCATGATCCCAGAGTCCCAGGATCAAGCCCCGCATTGAGCCCTGCATCGAGCCCTGCATCAAACTCTGCATCAGGCTTCCTCCTCAGTGGGAATCCCTCTTCTCCCTCTCTCAATCCCCCTGCTTATGTTTCTGTCAAATAAATAAATAAAATCTTAAAAAAAAAAAAACTCAGTACATTGTCAAGTGAATAACAGTGTACATTTGGAAACTGTCTGACTTGGGTGAGAAGTACAACTTTTCATTGTTACATTAAAGATCAATTAAGTAGAATATCATAATTCCAAATCAAGGAATGACAAACTCACATTTCAAGATTAAAGAGTGAGCATAAAATTATAGCATGATATTTATAGGTAATATATATTAAAGGAGTTTCATAATTAAGGAGTTTTCTTTTCAGTTAATTAATTAAATTTTTAAAGTAGGCTCCATGCCCAACATGGGGCTTGAACTCATGATCCCCAGGTTAAGAGTAGCATGCTCTACAGACTGAGCCATCCAGGTGCCCCAATTAAGTTTTCTCATTCTACTCAAGGATATATTTATATTTTGATAGTGTTAGATAGTACCCAAATGTGTTGGCAAATTCCCTTCCTCCTTGTAAATTGTACACAATTCCTCCCAACAAGAGGTGGAGTCCATTTCCCCTTCCCCTGAATCTGAGTTGGCCTTGTGACTTGCTCTAGCTCATATACTGTGGTGTGAGTAGTACTATGAGCTCTGGGTGAAGTCGTTAAACACTTCTAGACTTTAAGATGCCTAGTACCACAGAATTCAGGGCAAAAAATAAATAAATAAATAAAAGATGCCTAGTACCTCTGGCTTTCACTCCTTGAGATCCAGCCCTATGTATAAAACTTGGACCTATGAATGATAAGAGGTCACGTGGAAAAAAGCCTGTGGAGAATGAGGGGCCTTCCTAGACTTGCCATCCTCAGCCCCAGCTGAATGCTATGACAGCAGACAAGCCATCCTGCCAAGAACTATCAAAAATGCACAACCATGAGCAAAAATTGATCGTATTTTAAGTCACTATATCTTGGGGTGATTTGCTACACGTAAAGGGAAAATGAATATAATGGTTAATTAAATCTGTTCTTTAAGCTACCTCTTCAAGCATCTTGTAATATCTACGAATAAAGCTTTCTTCTAAAGGGACCTTACCATTTACAATGATGTGGATGAAACCGGAGGGCATTATGCTAAGTGAAATAGGTCAATCAGAGAAAGACAATTATCATATGATCTCACTCATATATGGAATTTAAGAAACAAAACAGAGGAGCATAGGGGAAGGGAGGGAAAAATAAAATAAGTTGAAATCAGAGGGAGACAAACCATAGGAGACTCAACTCTAGGAAACAAACAGGGTTACTGGAGCGGAAGGGGTTAGGGGATGGGGTAACTGGGTGATGGGCATTAAGGAGGGCACGTGATGGAATGAGCACTGGGTGTTATATGCAACTGATATGTTACTGAACTCTACAGCTGAAACTAATGATACACTATATGTTAATTAAGTTTAAGTAAAATAAAATTTAAAATAAAATAAATAAAGGGACATCTAGTACTTAGAAATGAAATTCTCTCAGTATTGTAAGAGAAGAAATAAATTAGAATTACTGATTTTCTAAAAGAGGTAAGCTTTGAACTAGATAGGATACTTAGATATATATATACACCAAAAAAGAGGAAAAAAAAATCAGAAGTTATTTGTTGGAGTTTTTCACTAATAAGCAAAGGCATAGAAAGCTATGTTTGAAACACTCATAAAAATAATCAATGTCTTTTTAAAAATAAAAACAAAGATAACTGTTCTGAATAAACTGTAGTACTCCAGGTAATTGGTTGTAAAAAACCCAAAACAAGTATTAATAAAATCCACTAGTTTAAACCTGTTATAATTTTAGTAAAGTGTACCTCAATTACCTAATAGTCGTCTGCTGTAAAGTGACTTTTGATAGAAAACTGATGTCTTTCCAACTTTGAGCTCAGTAGAACCTTTCCACATTAGTCTTTGGAGGCACCCACAGGACTATTAGATTGGAAGTTTTAAGACTTTAGCCCTTCCCTCCTCACACTCAGGGCTGGGAAGAAGTGGTGGAATTATTAACATGAAATTCAGAGAGGAAACGAAACGAGTCTAAAGAGAGGAAAAAATAACCTTCAACCCCATCCATTTTGAGGTTAGTGGCAGTTTTTTTTTTGTTTTTTGTTTTGTTTTGGTTTTTTTTTTTTTTTTTACACTAATGACAGGTTGGGCTGTAGCCTGCTGCTACTTCTTTCTCTCCAAGTCCAAACCCCATGGTGATTCCTTCCTTTCCCATGACCTATTGCCAGAATTTTGCTTTCTTTCCCCACAGGCTTGGTTTCCCCCTCCTTTGAAGATTCTGTTTTATAAAATCAATGCCTCATTCTTGCCTTTAAGAGTGCTCTTTGGAGACCACCGTTAGTAGTCAATTGACGGAAACTGGGCAGAGGAGAGTTGATTCAGATTTCCCACACGTGTAGAAGGGTTTGTTTATAATCTACTCACAATTTGCATATGCATTCTCCAACCAAGTCATCTCACCTGCCAGTATTAAATCTGTTAGCTGCCGATGGCTTCACCTTTCTATCCTTTCTCCTACTGATCACTGCCCTGTATTTTTTTTTTTTAATAAAATGGTCTAGGATTGCAAGAAGTGATTACATGGGGGAAACTGAGGGGAATGAGAAGAGCTTATTTACAGACTGTTTCTTTCCATTTTACTGTCTGCTAGAAGATGAACTCTAGGAAAAGAAAATGTCTTTAGTGGATTTGGAGAGAGAACATACTAGAACTAAAGCATGCACTTCCAGATGTGAGAATGTGTCCTCTTTCCATCATCTGGAAAAGTAAGCAGAATTCAAGTAGAATGAAAAGATCTACATTTAGACACAGTGAGAAAATGCAAGAATATTCAGTGGCTCCTGAAAGTAGATTACAACAGAGAATGCATTATGCCAGTACAGAAAACCCAGGGTCAAGGCATCAAAGATACACCCAGACTGGGAGCAACCATCATGGGGATCCCTTCTTGGGTCGGTCCATGGCTCAGCCTCCACAAACAGTAACAACCAGACTTTCAAGATTTAGTGCTGTCCTTACAAGAGACTGTTTTCACTCAGAGCCCTCATTAATCTTGTGCATTCACCCTGAGCCTAATCACGTGGCAAGCTAAGGTTAAGAGTCTGTTCTCGGGGAGCTAACTGCTTACTTGTGAGGTAAACTCACTCATCCATGACACTGAGCTACCAAGAGGGCAGTGAAAGAAATAATTTAGGAAACTATTCTGTGGAAGTTTCACATTATGAAAATGTGAATCTGTCTTTCAGCTTCAAAGTTTGGAAAAAAGTTCCCTGTATCTTTCCAGACATAAAAAGAACTGTGCTTTTCTTTCTTTGCTGTTTTTAAGAGATGTTAGATGAGCTAATTTTAAGGTAAGTTTTGAGATATAAAATTTGGGGGGAACTGTTTTGAAATGTACCCATTTTTTAAGTAACCACTTTTAAGCTAATTCATTTTGTAAAATTATTTCATGTGTGGAATAATTTCCTGAAAACACTACAGAATCAATTAGCTGAAAGCTGAAATTAGTCAGAGTCTGCAAATAAGATAGTTTGCAGTCAGAATACACAAACGTGAAGGGTATAGTGGAATGGGAGAGAGTAAAGAAGAAATTTTGAATAGGAAAAGCAAATGCAAACCAGGTTAGCAAGTAAAGGTGACAGAATGGGTGCCTAGCTATGTCCAGATTATAGCAGTATCTTTTTTTTAAAAAAAGATTTTCTTTATTTATTTGACAGAGAGAGAGAGAGAGAGAGGGAGATCACAAGTAGAGAGAGAGAGGCAGGCAGAGAGAGAGTAGGAAACAGGCTCCCTGCCGAGCAGAGAGCCCAACATGGGCCACGATCCCAGGACCCTGGGATCATGACATGAGCTGAAGGCAGAGGTTTTAACCCACTGAGCCATCCAGGCGCCCGATTATAGCAATATCTTTGCATTAGGTGTCATCTCTGCTTGGAATGCTTTTCCATCAGATCTTTGCAGAGCAGCCTGTTTCTCATTCAGGTGTCCGCTTCAATGCCTCCTCCTCTGAAGGCCCTCCTCTGAAGGTCCATCCCTGCCTTATCTAGAGCAGGCTTCCGGCCACTCCTGATTACTTTGTTTGAATTTCTCCAAGTAAGTACTACTGCCTGATAGAGTTTGTTTTATTCACCTCCACCTCCAGTTCCCAATTAAAACATAAGCTCCACAAGAGGAGAAATCTTATCTTTCATTTTTCACCACTGACGTCCCCAGAATCCCTCGGAATGTCCAGCAGAGATTAGGTATTTTATAAAATCTGTGGAATTAACACATAAACAAATGAATGGATGCCTTCAGAAGGCTTACGTTGTTTGCTGCATAAATTTTATGAGTTTTTAGTATGAAAAATCTGTATCAAGAAGAAACTTTGGTATTCCTGACATAAAGCTGTAGCTAAACCCATAAAAAGAGCAGGAACTCTGTTTATTGTAGATTGTCATGCCATACTTCAACCCAGAGTGATTTACTAAGATTTTACTATTACAGATGACATGAGCACACTAAGCCGATATGGTTAGCTCCAGCAATCACAAAAAGTAACACAACAGAAGTCAGTGATTTCTGCAAACAAAATCACTACAGGAAGTACACCTATTCCTGGGCCTGAAATTCAGACTTCATGTCAACAGTCTAGAAAGATAAATAAATCATCCTGGGTAATCAGATAGTGTGCTTGTCCCAAGTGCAGGAAAACTACATTTAGGGAGAGAATGTTTGTTCCTGCCTGGCCTCCCAAACAACTCTGGCAATTTATCTCATCTCGGTGGTTTACAGGTTTTGTTTATCCCATTGAGGTCCACTTCTCTGTCCCAAACATTTCCGCAGAACAGCAGATCTTTTCGTTTTTACAAAATCGGGGCTGCTCTCACGGTGCTTGCGCCTAAGGCTGGAATCTGCAGGTGCAGGCCTCCAAGATTCATGGGCAGCCATCCCTGGAAAGCTGCACCCTTCCCCAAGTGCAAGAAACAGGCTGCAGAAACTTTTCACAGTAATGGCGTATGCTTGTAATTTTTAATGAACCTACCCAGTGACATACCCTTACAGCTATTTTCATAAAGAAACCAGAACATTTTTATAAAAATGGAAATATTTTTAGGAGATCTTAGCAAAAGAAAAGATTTATTAAAAAGAAAAAGCAGGTTTCCAACCCTCTTCAAAGTTTTAAAAGGCTTATTTTAACAACAGAGTATAATTTATCATTAGCAGCATTCTCCTTTGTGTAATAATGGGAACAATAAATAGTACACAGAATGGAGTCACTGGCCCATCTTTGGAGATTCTGAAGTGTGTCTGGAGAGGGACATATTGCCACAATCTTGAAAACACTAAAAGCCTCTTCTCACTTGGGGTCAGGGGAGCATCGTCTTTTCCTGACACAGACCAGAGTCTTGTATACAGTACAGCTTTCCCTTAGCTGTGACATTGTGAGCAATCGCTTAACTTCTTTCAGACTTAATTTCTTAAAGAACAGTGATAGCCACCTTAGAGTTGTAAATCTTGAATGATACAACATATTTCTTAGTACACCAATAGACACTTGTGTTTATTATTATTACCCTGATTGAAATATTATCATTATTGATATCATCATTAAAAAGGCATTTTTCCCACTAGCTGATTACTAGTTTTATGTGTCGATCTGACTGGGATGAAGGGTGTCTAGACTGCTGGTAAAATATTATTTCTGGGTGTGTCTAAGAGGCTATTTCTGGTATAGACTAGCATTTGAACCCGTAGACTGAATAAACTCACCAACACTGATGGGCATTATCCAATCTGTTGAGACACTGAACAGAACAAAAGGCAGAGGAAAGATGAATTTGCTGTTTTTAGCTTCTGAAGGGGTATCCATTTTTTCCTGCCCTCATATATCCTGATTCTCAGGTCTTAAGACTCGGACCACAGCTTTCACCACTGGCCTCCCCATTCTCAATTTCTCAGACTCAGACTGAATTACATCACGAGCTTGCCTGGCTCTTGGGCTTTCAGACAGTAGTTGAAGGGGCTTCCTACCCTCCATAATTTAGTGCACCAATTCATATAATCAGTCTCTCTCTCTGTACCTACACAACATTATACAAAGCCATATATATTTAGTACTCTGTTTAATTTGAAATACAATTTTACTTTTTATTTTTATAATGCAGTGTTCAGTATGACATTTCAAAATAACAGATTGCACATACAGGGTAAGAGAGTCCAAGGTTTCGTGTGTGTGTATGTACACACACACACACACACACACACACACAAACATACAGATAGATATATATAGGGAGAGATGACAGAGAGAACATACATAGATCTCCTATTGGTTTTGTTTTTCTGGAGAGCCCTGACTAACACACTGGCCATATGTTCATGACAAAGAAGGAAGGGACCAAGCCAATTCCTATTTTCTGGTCATACAATAAAGAGAAATAATATTGAGAAACAGTCCAAATGAAACATCAGTTTTCAAATAATGTTGGTAAGCAGGGACAAAAAACCAAGTTTCATAGCTGCTATGGGGTAGAGAGAAGAAGGAAATATAAGAATGGCCCAAGCTGGTCATGGAGATACACTCCACTGTCACAAAGATTCTATGAGTTGTACAGGGCAGGACACACTATACTCAAATAAAAGAATGCTCAAGAAGAGAAATAATACTTGCTTTCCTGAATAAAGTTTTATGGTATTCAATATTTGTAAATTAAAAAAAAGAAAATAGGTAGAGTAACATATTTCAGCAAGCCAAAGAGTCATTTTCAAACTGTTGGCATAGCTAGCAGAGTAAAACAACAATTTTATGGGGAATTAACATAGGATGGACTACTTGTATGTACACATACCAGATAATGACTTAAAAAAAATCCTTACCTTCCATCTGCTATCACACACACACACACAAAAATCAATAAAACATGGAATTTTATCACTAAAAATGTAGGAAGGACATGGTCAAAAATAAAGTCTTTTAAAAAGAATAAACTTGGTTTAAAAAAAAAAAAAAACAAAAAAACCTGTATGTTTCCAAGATCTGGTGAAGTCATCCTTAAACGTAAGTACTCATCCGTGGATATCAATCTGGGAACCACCCACATAATCTGTTAGATTGCAGGCAAAAAAACTGTTTCATGAATTTATTAGAGAGAATTTTACATGTTTGTATGGCTGTAGTTTTTTGGTTTGTATGTTTGTATAATTTTTATGAGCAATTTTTTTTATGAAAGGTAAAAAATAAAATAAAGCTTTATACTAGGACTTCTTCTCCTGAGTTTTACTCTCTGAGGCTGAAACGTCAATAACCAGCTCTAAAGTCCTCTCATTCCAGCTCTCCACCGCATCAAGGAACTTCTGCTTTCAACTTAGATGGAGGAACAAGAATGGAATTTACCCTTCTGCTTCAAATAACTAAAACCCCGAAACAGACAAAACCCACAAGAAAAGTAATGGTTTTTAAGATCCCAAACTCAAGGTAACACAGGATATGAATGCTAAGAGACTGTAAACGAATGAAGGGAGCCCTACAGTTGTCCATGTTTGTTGCCTTGAAAGAGTTTCTAGGTGGCGCCTGGGTGGCTCAGTTGGTTAAGCGACTGCCTTCGGCTCAGGTTATGATTCCAGAGAACAGGGATCGAGCCCCACATCAGGCTCCCTGCTCAGCGGGAAGCCTGCTTCTCCCTCTCTCACTCCCCCTGCTTGCGTTCCCTCTCTAGATGTGTTTCTCTGTGTCAAATAAATAAAATCTTTAAAAAAAAAAAAAAAAAGAAAGAAAGAGTTTCTAGGTGACGGCACAGGAAGTAAGGCCCAGGAGGAGCCTGATGGTCCACCTGACATGAGGAGACAGACCCGAGGTTCCAAGAAGGAGAGCTCGAGTTTTCAGGACAGAGTACCAGAAGGATGAGGGCTGAACAGAGCTAGAATTCTGAAAATTGACAAAGGTTTCTACCAAATATTCAGCTGAGTACAGTCACCGGACCAGCACGTATCTGTGAGGAAACTCTTTGAGGCACAGGAAAGAGCCACCTGAAAACCTGAGACATAACTAACCAGCACATACAAGGGCTACAAATACTGCCTGTTCCCATCACCCAGGCCACTGTTGTATCAGTACTGAAAATAATTACTCTGAAATGAAATACTCATCTAATCTTTATTTAACTTTTTTTATTTTTTAAAGATTTTATTCATTTATTTGACAGAGATAAACACAGCTAGAGAGGGAACATAAGCAGGGGGAGTGGAGAGGGAGAAGCAGGCTTCCTGCCAAGCAGGGAGCCTGATGTGGGGCTTGAACCCAGGACTCGGGGATCATGACTTGAGCTGAAGGCAGACACTTAACGACTGAGCCACCCAGGCACCCCTAATTTAATTTATTCATTTGACACAGAGAGAGACAGACAGGGAGAGAGCCCAAGGAGAGGAAGAGGGAGAAACGAGCTCCTTGCGGGGATCACGACCTGAACCAAAGCCAGACACCTAACCGACTGAGCCACCTAGGTGTCCCAATACTAATCTGATCTTGCCAAACAAATCTTAAAAGCAATACCCAAAAGAATAAAACTCTTTACATGTAACTGTACTGTTTCCCAGAACAAAGCAAAATTTAAAAGAATATAAAAATATCCAGCACCCAACAAGTTAAAATTCACAATGAATGACTTCCACTAAAAAGTTAGCAAGCATTCGGGGTGCCTGGGTGGCTCAGTTGGTTAAGCGACTGCTTTCAGCTCAGGTCATGATCCTAGAGACCTGCTTCTCCCTCTCTCAGTCCCTCTGCTTGTGTTCTCTCTCTAGCTGTTTCTCTCTGCCAAATAAATAAATAAAATATTTTTTAAAAAATTAGCAAGCATTCAAAAAATACAAAGAAATATGACCCATGTGAGAAAACCAACTAACTGAAACTGACACAGCACTGAAAAAAGATGTTAAAAAGCAGATAAGAGATTAAGACAGTTATTAAAACTGTAACCCATATGTTAAAAAAAAAAAGTTAAATGGAAACATGGAAGATATGAAAAAGACAGGAACTGAACTTTTGGAGGTGAATATTACAATGTGTGAAACAAAAAATATACTAGATGGGATAAATGGCTTAGCACACAGTGCAGAAGAAAAGATGAGTAAACTTAAAGGCATAGCAATAGAAATCATCCAAAAAGAAAGAGAGAAAAAGAATAAAACAATAATAAAACAACCAGTGAGCTATGGAATAATGTTAAACAGTCTAATAGAATCCCCAAAGGAGGTTGGAGAAGGATGGACAAATACGTGAAAGAAATTATCCAAACTGATGAAACCTATAATCCCAAGAAGATCCAAGAAGCTCAGTGATCTCCAAGCACAAGAAGCATGAAGAAAACTAAACTGAAATACATTAAAATCAAATTACTCAAAACCAGGAGTAAAGAGATTATAATTTACTAATCCAGAGTAGAAAGACCGTTCATGTACAGAGTAACCAAGAATAAAAGCAACTATCTCACTGGAAACAATATGAGCAAGATGATAGTAGAACAACTTGCTTAAAATTTGGGAAAAAGAAGCTATAAAGGTGACATCACGAGAGATTCTATGACTATTACAAAAATAATAAGGCAATATTATAAACAACTGCTTCAAAAAGCTGGATCATTTATAAAGGAAAGGGACATATTCCTTGAAACACTAATGACCAAAGTTCACTTAGGAAGAAATGAGTAATCTAAATAATCCTATATCTACTACAGAACAGACCACTTTGTTTAAAACAGTCCCACAAAGAAAACTCAAGCCTACATCGTTTTACTTGTGAATGCTATCAGAAATTTAAAGAGAATTTACTATCAAGTCTATACAGCTCCTACAAAAAACTGAAGAGGAGGTAATGCTATCCAACACCTTTCATGAGGCCAGCATTACCTTCATACTAATGCTTGATAAGGACATTACAAGAAAAGATAAAGATTAATATCCCTCATGAAAAAAGTTCAAAAATTCTAAATAAAATTTTCATAAACTGAATTAAACAATATATAAAAGGAATAATAATATATCATGAAGGGCAGGGTTAATCCCCAAAATGCATGGATGGTTTAACATTTGAAAATCAATCGATATAATTCCCCACATTAACAAACAAAATTTAAAGTTGAATAATACATTAAAGATACAACAATAGTATTTCCATGCTGGGAGTCCACAAAATATGTACAGATACACTGAGCTGCTTTAGGATCAAAGCTTTTAAATGATGTCTGAGAGGAATGCATTTGTAAAACTTTGAGTAGATATAACCTCTAGAAAAATCGAATACTGATACTATAAAAGTTCCTTAAATACTGCTTTCAGGCAGTTCCTAGCAAGCAAGGAAGGGAGGAAGGAGGGAGAAAGGAAGGAAGTGGGGAAGAAGGGAAGAAGAGAAAGAAGTGGGGGAGGAAGGGAAGGAGGGAAAGGAGAGGAGGGAGGGAGAGAGGGAGGGACTCAAAATAAGAAAAACCTTGAATAAGTATTCTTTTAGGAGATTCAGTATTTCCTCCAATCATTATGAGAATGAAAGAAACCTAAAAGATAAATAATGTTAGAGAGTGTATAAAAACCCAAAGTGCCTTACTAATCATTTTATCTGTCAGCAGCTAAGTGCCTCCCTTCGATTGTTACTGGGCCAAGGTGTGAGGGCTGTACAGACTGAGCAGTGGTCCCTCAAGTGTGCACGGGAACCAGTGAAGCAGGAGGTGCATTTGAGAGGGCCTAGCAGTGGTTAATTATTAATCATTGTGGAAATATTTCAATATTTTAACCAACGGTCCAATAGCACCAGTGTCAACTGGCTGAATACGGGCCCTATGAACATTCTAGTTTAGACTGAAAAACATACACATTAAGCCAAATGAGAACTACCCCACAGTCCATCAACATCACTTCTGATCTAAGAAATAAACCCCTTAGAGAGTCAGGAAAAGCAGCATTCCAGGAGTCAGTACACTGGGGCTCCTGTCCAGCCTAGCATCAATTAGCAGCTGTGGAAACTGTGGCAAGCAACCTGATGCCTCTCAGCCTCACTTCTCTCAGGAGGTGTAAAATTAGGAGAGAGAGACAGGAAAACAAAGAGAAGAGAGACAGGGAGCTACAAAGTAAGGAGAAAAGAAAGAGGGGAAGCCTTTACAGAATGCAGAGGCAAGGGAGAAAGGCTTGGGACTCATGGCACTGGGAGGAAATCTGAACAGATTCAAAAAAGACTGTTCTCTAAAGAGAGGAGAGAGCAAGAAGTTGAGATAAAAAATATCGACACCAACCATCCTCTATTTTCCCATTAAATAATAAATTTAAACAGGGAAGTCCACAAAAATCACAAATAGCCTTTCTCCTCCTTTTGTCTTTTTTTTTTAACTCCAGTTTATTTCACTTAGCATGGTTTTTTTTGCAAGATTCGTCCACGTTGTATTATGTATTAGAACTTCATTCCCCTCCTTTTTTTAATTCAAGAGAGAGACAGAGATAGGGACAGAGAGCACACGTGGGGAGGAGAGGGAGAAGCAGACTCCCCTCTGAGCAGGGAGCCCGATGTGGGCCTCAATCCCAGGACCCTGGGATCATGACCTGAGCTGAAGGCAGCTTCTTAACCTTCTGAGCCACCCAGGTGCCCCAACTTCATTCCTTTTTATGGCCAAATAAGATTCAATTGTATCTATATATCACATTTTATTTATCCATTCTTTCTCTTAAAATTTTTTTTATTGAGATAAAATTAACATTTACCATTATATTAGTTTCAAGTGTATAATATAATGATTCAATATTTTTGTACCTACTGTGAAACGATCACTGCAGTCAGTCTAATTAACATCCATTACCATACACAGTTAAAAATTTTCTTGTGATGTAGCCTTTCTTCTTAATTCAAGTTATATTTTTTATTTTTTCTAAGAAATGTATTCACTATAACAGTATTTTTCTATATATGAATCAATGTCAATATTTTTAATACAATGCCCGCATACTTTGTCTCCTCATTAAAGATTAGACCATGTAACTTAGTAAATAAAGATGCAGAAACTTGTGCTATCTCAGAGGTCACTTCTACACTTAATAATTTATTTCATATACATATCTTAAGATACTTCAGGTGACCGACATTTTTGGCCAAGGCAAAAAAAAAAAAAAAATCAAGAGTGATGGAAAAGACATACTTATCTCCCATTGTTTCATAAGAATAAGTACAGGGCGCCTGGATGGTTCAGTGGGTTAGAGCCTCTGCTCAGGTCATGATCTCAGGGTCCTGGGATCGAGGCCCACATAGGGCTCTCTGCTCGGCAGGGAGCCTGCTTCTTCCTCTCTTTCTCTGCCTGCCTCTCTGCCTACTTATGATCTCTCTCCCTGTCAAATAAATAAATAAAATAATCTTTAAAAAAAAGTAAGTACAATAGTTCCTTTGTTGTTGTTGTTGTTCCTTTAATGGACATTGTCCCCAACCCTAAACTTAAGAATTTATACTGTGGATCTTAGAAAAGTGACATTATGAAATATAATGCTCATATCTTTGCTACACTTTAAAAAAGTACAAGGAGGGGCGCCTGGGTGGCTCAGTTGGTTAAGCAACTACCTTCGGCTCAGGTCATGATCCCAGAGACCGGGGATTGAGCCCCACATCGGCTCCCTGCTCGGCGGGAAGCCTGCTTCTCCCTCTCTCACTCCCCCTGCTTGTGTTCCCTCTCTAGCTGTGTTTCTCTCTGCCAAATAAATAAATAAAATCTTAAAAAAAAAAGTACAAGGAAAGTAAATTTTTTTCTTTAACAAATGAAAGAAGTAATGAAAGTTCTGTTTAGCTCAAATATTTTTCAAGTTTTTGTTTCAGTGCATTTAAAAAGTATAAACCACATTTTAAAATACTTAAGTATTTTAATATCTAGGACCATTCCAGTTATGGTACACCTCAGCCTTAAAATATCATTTATTTACTTCTAATTTCTTCCCTCTAGCCTTCTAATTTCCTTTGAAATGAAGTTTCTCATGTGTGGTCTTAGTCTGAAGTGAGTTTATTGGCAGTTTCATTTAAATCTTATCATGACAAGCTTATATGAGACTCAAGGCAAAGTAGAGTATTAAACCACACTCAGCTTAACACTAAAACAGAGCATCTTCCACAGAGTTAATCATTATTATCTTATAACACAAATATTAAATATCTTGGGTTTTAGTCTGCATAAGCATCAGCCTCAGTTCTATACTGGGATAGGAAATGTTATTTTACTCACTTAGGTGTCTAAGCAGAAAAACGAATCCCTCGCCTATTCATCATACCCTTTATTATTATCTAAGTATCCATTTATTTTGAAGATTTCCCCAGCAAGTAAATTTTGTAACACAAGAAGTAACATGGTTTCATACATTTTATAAACAAAGACACATGAAATAGCCAACGGAGCTTCTAATATACATGAGAAAGGTTATCATACTCTGTTAATGTAGCAATAAAGAGTGAAAAAGCTCAACAGGTTAAGCCCTGTGTAGCCCAGCAGGAGTCAAGGTATTAATGTTAGGGCCTTTAAATATCAGTAAGAACATACAATTTTAAGCTAGTACACTCAGAAATCCAGAGACGGACTTCAGGTCCATTGTTACTTCTCAGAATTCTGTTCTTTTTCTTATAGTTTTTTAAAACTGAATCTAGAGAATCGGTAGTGTATATTGTAGTCATCTCAACTTTTTCCTCAAATTAAATTTATTATGTCTGCAATTTCTCCTGTTCTGTCTTCCTTTTGTGATCTCACTGTATGAAATACCAATTCACAGTGGAAATATTTATAGGAATTACATACTATTATTTTGCATGTTTTTCAAATTATGGTAGCACCTTCCCTATTTGGTTGACAGTTAAAACTAATGCATGTTTTCAAATAATACAGTAATAACCATATATTATTGACTCAGGAATTTTATAATTTAGTTAAACCAGATATTTTTAATTAGTTAATCTGAAGATGGCCATATTTTAAAACCTTGAGGTGATACTTTTATAATGTGGTTGAAACTGTTACATACTACATAGGTTTCTAACGTTTTTCAAATCAATACTCTTAAGTATAAAGAAAGAATCCATTTCATTATACTATTTCTTTTTTAAAAAATTTTTATTCATAGCACTTACCACAGCAATACCCTCCCTAATGTCCATCACCCAGCCACACTATCCCTCCCTCCTCCCCTCCAGCAACCCTGTTTTTTTCCTGAGATTAAGTCTCTTTCATTATAATGTTGTTTCAAATCCTCTCATGTTTTCACTACAGTCTTCAGTGTCCTTTCTTCTAATGTGTATATAACTTTTATCTCACAGTCGAGCTATGAAAAAATGGGGCTATAATGTTCCTATTGTCTATAGCTTTATACACTTTTTATTTTGAGTAACATTTGTTTTGTTTTCTGCCGTAATAGTGAGGATCTCAAGCTTTGGAGCAAGTCAGACAGGAGTATGAGTCTCTTAGTGACACACTGCTCCAGTAAGTTACTACACCCACCGGAACCTCAGGGTCCTCATCCAACAGGAAGATAATCATTTCTCCATTGTGGAGAGTACCTATAAAACTAAATGGTCAAGGGTACATGGGTGGGTCAGTTGGTTAAGCACCTGCCTTCAGCTCAGGTCACGACCCCAGGGTCCTGGGATCGAGCCCCACATCTGGCTCCCTGCTCAGCGGGAAGCCTGCTTCTCCCTCTCCCACTCTCCCCGCTTGTGTTCCCGCTCTCACTTTCTCTCTGTCAGTTAAATAAATAAAATCTTTAAAAAACACACACACACACACAAAAACTAAATGGTCAAACTAAAGCATTGTGAGGCACATAGCACAAAGCTCACCAACAAAGCTGCAAGCAAGCACTATCATTATCCATTATAATCTGAGGAAGACTTCCTTTGCTGAAACCCATGCCTCACCTGGTATACTCCCGTTTACCTCTGAGGAGTGCACTCCGCCTGTATTTTATTTATGGTTATTAAAGTGTTCTCGGTGAGCTCTTTTCTGCTCATTTTTAGTTTTTCTGGCTAGGAAATAAAGAATATATACATAAGACATATCCCTATTACTTATTTTTAAATAAATGCTTCTCGGAGACAGGCATCTAATAAAAGGCCAAATACTGAAAGTAGGTTTCAGTCACTCCTGTAGAATGACTGGGGTCTTTTCTGAAAGGGAGGTTCCCAGCAGCACTCTGTGGCCATACCACATTCCCCAAGCTGGAGCTCCTGGCTGCTTAGCTTACCAGCACTCTCACCAAACACTGACAGACAAGCCCATGCTGCCAACTGCCTCTTGCCGAGCAGCTTAACGCCTTTTCTTTTGGCAAGAAACAGATTTCCAAAACGAGGCTTTGATTCTCAAATACTTCCTTGACTGAATTATAATTCTCTAGAGCTTCCTTTTTTTTTCTTCTTTCTTTCTTAACATCTTCCCTACAAAACGGAGTCTGCTTCCTTCACTAAAACAGTGCACTTTTGGTAAGGATTATATTTACCACAGTTTTAAAAAGACTATTTGCTTGGTAAGAATATCATTTGGAGTACCTTTTTCAATTAAAAAAAACTGAGATACAAGCCTTGCTATGCATTCCTATTCCCAAAGTCTTACATTTCATTGGGTCAAAAGAAACTATAATTTTTCCTACCTGAAGAAAAATATACTTAAATAAATATAAAAGTAGGTAAGGTGAAGAGAACAAATATTTAAGAGTTATATTCTTGGGGCGCCTGGTAGCTCAGTTGGTTGAGCTACTGCCTTCAGCTCAGGTCATGATCCCGGAGACCTGAGATGGAGTCCCACATCGGGCTCCCTGCTCGGCGGGAAGCCTGCTTCTCCCCCTCTCACTCCCCCTGCTAGTGTTCCCTCTCTGGCTGTGTTTCCCTCTGTCAAATAAATAAAATTAAAAAAAAAAAAGAGTTATATTCCTTTCAGCTTTACTGTATGTCTGTTGCTCTTTTGTCATACACTTGAATCTGAGATTTTAAAAACTAAATTATTTTTAAAAAGCCATAAAATTGATTCTTTAACCCTTATGAAAATAGTTTCTTAACAGTGTGTGTGTCTGTGTCACTTCCTACTCAGGAAGCATTCTCGTTCGAAACAAAGAGCTACAGGTTCTTAGCACACAGAGAACTTATCTTATGACTGATGTCAGAATTAAAAGCCTGAATAGGATTGACCATCCAGTACAATTTTCTTTCTTCATCGTTAACAATGACCAAGTCCTATCATATTTTAAAGAAATACAGATGAAGAATGTCTCTGTTTTTCTTTCTCCACAACAAATGGATGCAGTACCTGATCTGGAACATTAGATATTCAGTAACAGAGTGAAAAAACTAACATAAACCAGTATTTTGAAAGAAATATTTTTCATTATCATTTAACACTCAGAGAAACCAACAGAAATTCCCCCAAAATAAAATGTTGAATTAATAAAACAGGATAGAAATAAAACCTTTTCTATCGTTAATTTTTCCCCTGTTCTTAATTAAAACTAATTCACTTCATTATGTCTCTCTGTTAAAATAAGCTATGATCCTAATTACAGAGAGCTACTAAGATTTTGGGGGAAATTATTAATTTAGCTAGTTTTTGTGGGTTTTTCCCACCTCCAAAACCACACAGAAAACATATGAAAGTATAGCTTCCAAAAAATACAATCATATCACTTTCTCCACAATTTATTGTGTGGAATCACATTCCTAACCACAGCATATATGTTTATATTTGCTGATAAAAAAGTAGACACGGAAAGTAAATATGCTAACATTTAAATATAACACAAGTGTAATTAAGCAAACACTGTCTTCTAAGGGGAAAGATTAAAACATCAGATCTATAGCATTTCATGTGGTAGAAGCAACTTCTGAAATGAGAGCAGGTTCTGAGGGCTGAGAGGTGAATGCAGACGGTGTCACTAAACTTTCAGTTAGTCTCAAAGAGGTACCACAGTGGCTAATTATTTTCTTCTATGCTTCTGTCTTTAAGCATTACACTTTTCACTTTTCTATGAAAAAAGACCCATAGTTAATGAGAACCATAAAGATTCCTTAATCAGCTTACATTGTGAAAGAGTATTAAAGTCTCCATTTTCACAACAGGCACATGAAATACACACTTTTATGATATATTACTAGCACAGGAACTTACATCTCTCTCCCCTTGAACCACCTGCAAATTTTAATAGTCATGTATCGCCAGGGTACCAGAAACTCATAAAAGTTTAACCTGCTAATTAACAAGTAGGTAAAGTTCCAGCCCTGTACCATAATTCGCTTGCTTCCAAGGCATAGTCAGCAAAACCTAGAAAATATTCCCTTGATTTTTTTTTTCCAAGGCAACTATATTCCAGGCGTGATGTGATGCCTTACCAAGGTCCCCAAGAAGTAAAAGCACACAAATACATATCAAAAATCATATCTTTATGGAGGGCATAAAGTTAGTGAAAATGTGGAGGTCTAAAAATGGATTTGATTATCTCCAAAAAATCGCTACCTGACAGATTTTATTTGGACTTGGTCACTCTCGTTCCACATTCAGTTCGTTCCTTTCCTTCTGTGGCTTCACTATAGGTCTGTGCTATTTGTTTTGTTCCAGTCCCTAAAGGCTGCAGTAGAAATTATTATACATTTACTAGGACTGTTTGGTCTCATGTAAATATCCAAACCGTGATCCCAAATTTGGGGCCCACAAAACACAGAAATCTAAAGAGAGTATTGCAAGAGAGAAAAAGCCTCCCAATTCTTTCCTGTAACAATGGTGATGGCTACTAACGACATTCCGATAAGATGACTTCAGGCAATGTAAGTTTCATAAACGGCCCATTAGTGTCAAGCCCTTGGTCTCGGTCCCAGCACAGCTAGCCATACAAGGAATTACTACCATATTAAGAAATTGGTTATTTTTCTGAACTTACAATACCAGGCAGAGCTATTTTCTTTTTCTAGTGTTTTATTTATGTGAACTAGCCTCCTAAGGGGATAATTAAATGATTTATGCCAGAAAGCTAGTGGAGGTATTAGATGGTGTCTGACTTTTCTGTAACTGAGAGAATATCTACATACGTAAAGGCCAACAGGCAGACAAAAGTTAGGAAGTGGTTCATTCGTTCTTATTTTATTGTGTCCCTTCTATAATGTAAGAACAAGGTACTGTAAGTATGGTGATTAAAAAAAACAACAGCATACTCCCACCCTTATGTATCTGATCATCTAATGAGCACAAATCATTAGGCTGGTTCTTCAACATTTGCTGATTTTTAACAGAATTCATTCCTTTCCAGTGTCAAATTCACAGACTAAGGATAATAATAACAACAATAACTAGCATGTATTGAGTATAATGTTGTGTCGTGTGGAATGGTAAGATTTCTCTTTAAGCATCATCTCATTTAAACCCCCAATCAATCCATGATGCAAATACTACTCAAGTACTATTTAAGTACAATGCTGAGTAACCCGACCAGTAACACACAATTGAATACGACCAGGACACAAGCCTACCTCTGCTAGACTCCAAAACACTTATCCAAAGCATTTGTGCTTATGACTTCATTATATCTATCTGAAAAATGACTTAGGATCCAATCTTCGAAGATCTCAATCTATCCCAATAAATAATTTTTCCTATATATCTAGACAAAAGGAAACATAATCAGATTTCCTTTAACAACTGAGGGTAGCAGCATCATTTTCCTTAACAATCTCCGGAATATAGTCCTAACTGATGTCTAAAAGATCATTTTACCAGCAAATACTACTATTCTATGAAACCAAGGCATCCCTGGTGCTCTAACATTCAACTCATAATGCTTCATAGAACTTTGAGAATTTGAACCACATATAATTTACTAAGTGCCTAGCCACATTGTGCTGGGGATCTTGTGAGCCATAGGACTACTTTCTGCTTGGAGATTTACTCCCTGAACTGACCAATCATGAAAGGATGAGCACGGACTTGAATCTCCTGTTCTCCTATTGCCTGTTCACCCATTTTTAGATTCTTTGTTTGCCTAAATATTTGCCATTCCATTTTTAGGCTGTTAGAGCAGCTTGAGACCTCAGAATGGAATCAAGAGAGAAGCAAAATTTAAATGTACAATGTTATTTATCCTCAGTAAACAAGGGATACCTACTGCAGGGGATGTTCAAGGATTCAAGGAACTTTAATCTTTGGCAGGGAAGAAGTGATTCTTGCGTTATCAAAAGAGATAATCAAACAGAACTCAGAGGTCATTCCAGAAAAAGAGCAAAGAACTCAATATGCAGGTCAGTAAAACCTGTAGATTAGGAAAGTTGAGTTTTCTATAGTAATTTGATTAAAATATATCTTGCCCTGGAAAGCAAGAAGTTTAAAGGTAAGAACTATTTCTGTCTTGCTTATCATTGGTACACCAACTCAGAATTAGGACATAGTAGATACCCAATAAATGCTTATGATGGAGGCCAAATCGCCTATAGTTCATTTACTTATTCATTTATTCATCCATTTATTTACATTTTCTTATTCATTAACTCATTTTGCCATTCAATTCTAACACATATATATGCAGTAATTACTGAGATGAGGCACTGTATTTGACTTTGGGGCTACGGAGGCTATAACTAAATACACAGCAGGCCCTGCCTTCAAAGTACACACAATCTAGAAGAAAAACACAGGAAAGTAATGAATGTAATAAGGTGCTTAGGTTATATGGCAGAAAGAAATATAGGATCACATGGAAAGAAACAGTATAAAAAATAGTAAAGCCTGTTTTTCCTCACACCAATAAACTATTAGCAATCAAATCATTAGATTTATATGCCACTCTATAGTAGTAATGATTTAACCATAGGGGTGGCTAAATTTCTTTACTGTATCTGCTATATGTCTCTATCTGAGATAAAATGACAAATTAGCAATATCTTAAGATGTAAGGCTATACCTCACAGTATTTACACAGTTAACTGGAAAGCTTAAGTCTGTATGAACAGTCAATATAATTCCTGCTCCAAATTTGTAAATAAAGAAATTTTGTATCTGACTCGCAAAACATGCAATCAGATGTACAATAAGAAATGAAATGTAAACATATTTCCCTAGCCACTAATTTGCTATCAAGCAAGGGACTTTAAGGACCAAGCCGGCTCTGACTCACAGCTATGCAATTCTATGATTGTGTTTGCTTAAGCCACAAGCCAGTGTTTTATATAATCACTCCGTTTAGAACATCAGATTTCCCGTGGATTTTTTTTAGATTTGCCATGCCACCCAAAATTTTCTCTCTGAAAGTTCATATAATGTATATGGTGTTATTGAGCTTGTTCTTGAAAGAGGTGCACAGCCAATGAAGAAGGGCATGAAAGCAACCATTCACTCAGCAGTCTTAGGTGCTGTTATACACATACAAAATTTATTCTAACCATTAGCAATCTTAAATATTAACTAGTCCCCACCTCCAGATTCATTATCCACATTGCCACAACAGTGAGTTCTCTAAACAGACAATCTGGGGTGCCTGGGTGGCTCAGTTGGTTAAGCGACTGCCTTCGGCTCAGGTCATGATCCTGGAGACCTGGGATCAAGCCCCACATTGGGCTCCCTGATCAGCAGGAAGTCTGCTTCTCCCTCTCTCACTCCCCCTGCTTGTGTTCCCTCTCTTGCTGTGTTTCTCTCTGTCAAATAAATAAATAAAATCTTTTAAAAATAAATAAATAAATAAACAAACAAACAAACAAACAGACAATCTTATCACATTCATCATATATCTGAAAGCTTTCTGATGATACTTCAACATCCACAGGATAAAATTCGGGCTCCTCAGCTTAGCAAACAAAAGTCTCCCTAAACTGGCCTCTGTCTTCTACTCAGCTCACCCCCTACCTCGCCCAATTTTGCATTAAGATCCTTAAGGAATTTACCAAAGAGACTGTCCAAGAGGAATGAGACAGGCAATAAATAAGTGCTGCAGAAGATTACATGAATAAAGTCTGATGGAAGTTGAAAGAGGAAACAACAGATTGAGAAAATCAAGGGAGACTTCTTAAACATAAGTTTAATTTTAATTGGGTCTCTCAGAATGGGTAAAATCTGGATGGGAGAAAATGGAAAGAGGGATCAGAGGAACACCTGTATAAATAAATCCCAGAAGTAGGTAAGGACAGATTGTGGAACTAGGAGCAGTAATCCTGGCCAAGGGAAGTGTAAGGAACTGAAGAGGGTGGAATGAAATGACAAGGAGGATAGGAGAGGGCTTAGTGCGTAGGATTCTTTGAAGTGTCAGGCATTTAATGAGTGTAGTCCAGAAATGCACGTAGGGCAGATTTTCAAGCATGGCTTTGACAAGAGGAAAGAGTATTGTTTGTTGCTGATCTAGTGCTGATGAGGCATTAGTTTTTTCCTGGCACCGTCATGCCCATTCCAACTCCATTACTCAAAACATGGCTAAATGGGAGCCACTAAGTATTATGAGGCAAAGCATAAAGAGCTCAGGTTAGAGAAGGTCAGGAAGGGCTGGGTGTGTTGCAAGAGAATAGGGCCACACCAACCCCCAGCACTCCTGCTCCCACCTCTTCCCCCCCAACTACCTAATGTGATAGACATCTGTAGACTCTTGCATTGCAATCACGTCTAATATATGTGTGAAGATTTAAAGAGGAGCTGTCCTTTCTCTGAGTACAAATGTCTTTTCCCCCATTTTATTTGGGTGAGTTAGTCTATAAATTCATTTGCCTATAAATTCATATCTGGGTCACATTTTAAATAAATGTGCAATCTTTCATAAAAATTCCAACCCCAAGTAGTGTTCAAATAGCAAATATTTGACATGCCACAGGCAAAAGGGACTCAAGGTAATGAAAGCTGGGCAAAATACAAGAAGATTTATTTCCTCCAGAACAGCCACAAAATGATTAAGTTTAGATTTAAGAGTTTCCCATCATTTTCATACCACAACTAAGGTTTCCCAGCCTAGTGTACACAAATTGGACTGCTGTGTTTATTTAACATCTGATAGCTTAACCTAAACACTCAGGCCTGCTCCATCAGGAAAAGAAAACCTAAGAGGAAAGTTACTTTTGCAAAATGCAGACTTGATTTACATGACACAATCCCCAGTTCTTGAAGCTCAGTGCAAGGCTGCTCTTCCTTTTCAGGGCCTCAGGGCTACCTGCTTTCGTCACAGGGCTGAGTTCTCCTTCCTCAGCCTCACCCATCCAACAGAGCCCTGATCCAGCTCCAGCCTCCTCTACTGGAGTCACAGAATGCCATGTATACGTCAAAGCAGGGCTCTCAGATTTGTCTGAATCTCTCCCATTCCAGAAACTGGCCCCTAATCTCTTATCTACTCTCTTTAGCTCCCATCCACACCTTTTGGACACTCTCCTGGTGAATAGTCACACGTCCAAGGTCATGGGATGTGCCGAAACAACAATGCCAACTTCAGGGCTCCCAGAGAAATACACTTGCCTGAGTCCACGCCCATCCCCCACACCTGTCTTCCCAGATCAGAACCGGATATGCCCTTCCTGTCAACCACCAGCCAGCCAATCCCATGGCAGCGTCCTGGTAACAGCAGTGTACTGGCAACCAATACATTTCTACCCTGATGATCCAAAGTATCTCACAATGCCACACCACACACCTTTACTTTTTGGTTATGGTTGTTAAATTGAGTCTAAAAGTAGGAAATTGGTTCTTTGTCTACGACTGCCGGAAGTCTCATAATTGTTTTTGTCTTTTTGCCTTCATCTAAGACATGGCTCCAAAGCAGCACATTCTTCCGGCTATCTAATGTTGTCATCTCTGAAGAGCCAGACCTGCCATTGAAATAAAAATAATCAAGGAAATGGGGCACCTGGGTGGCTCAGTTGGTTAAGCGACTGCTTTCAGCTCAGGTCATGATCCCGGAGACCCGGGATCGAGCCTCACATCGGGCTTCCTGCTTGCAGGAACCCTGCTTCCCCCTCTCTCAGTCCCTCTGCTTGTGTTCCCTCTCTGGCTGTGTTTCTCTCTGTCAAATAAATAAATAAAATCTTTTAAAAAATAAAATAAAATAAATAAAATTTTAAAAAAAATAATCAAGGAAAGACTCACCCATCACCTCTCCAGATTCCTGCAATTTCAGATTCTTCCTTTGGCCTCTGAGGGGAATAGGCCCATGTAAGGGCGGCCGTCAAACAAGGGTGGTAAAAAGGGGATCTGTGACCCTCTAAACAACATCGCTGCTGTGTGGCCTTGACATTCCCCAGCCGGGAGAAGTAGAGAAAGGAAAAGGATGCCAAGCCTATTGGGTCAGAGTTACCCGCTACACAAGTGCCTGGCCGTGTAACGCAGCCCTGTTCCCATTTCTTTCCTGGAAGGTGGCCTGTTAATATCCTGGAGAAACAGAGGGAATTCCGTGTTCTTGCTGTCACACTCTGCAAGACACAAAGCCAACACTCTGCTGAGCCTCAAGGGAAGAAGCCTGATTTTTCTGGATTAGAATATTCTCCTAGTGCCCCTCTGAGAAAGTATGATGCTTGGGGAAAAGGAGGCTTGTGGAGGAGCACATCTATCTGAATGACAATGGCGTTCTGGGCTGCTATGCTGTGTGCTGCCCCACGCGCACGTTTACTACTAGGAGGGGCCCTTGTCAACAAGACAACAAATAAAAATTGAGCTTTACTGTGTTTTAAAACAATGAGTGCCATTGGTGACTGGATTTTAAATCTATACTTAACTGAAATTTTCCATACACTTTGGTTTTTCCTTCTGTACCTTTTATATCTCAGAATTTTTTGTTGTAGTAGTAGAGATCTGGAAAAAAAAGTGTCATCTTTTCCATTTTGGTGATGCTGGGGATAACTCTTATCCTTGTAAATTTGGTAGAGAAGGGCGGATTTCTCGGTTTTCCCATACTGTTTTACTCAGTACCACCTGATAAAAAGCTTATAGAAATTAGCTTTGCCACACACCACTGACCTGCAGTCATTTTTCAGCTTCATGAACAAGTCCAAAGGAGAGGAAATTATTTTTTATTAACCAGGTACTAAAAACTAAAGCCTTTTATAAGGGTTTCTTGCTTCTTTCCACTGAGACCAGTAGGCAAAGGAAAAGAAATCCAACTGCAATTACTTTGCCCATAGGCAGCTTTATTAAAATCTATAAGGTGAAATTTTTAATAGAATCAAATCATCATAAAATATGTTAGGTATTTATGGTAAATACAATTATTATTATACCCTTCCTCCTGCGACACCACCCTTGGGAGAAAAGGATTTTGTATGTTTCAAAAATGTGCTATTGTAAGGTGCACTTGGGCTCCTCTAGTTAAGGTCAAGTTGCATTTTCCATTATAAACCATTTCCAGGGGTTCATTACTTTGTCATAAAAATCTGCTTGGGGCTGAAATATGTCATAGAGAGTCTGAGCTCAGCAGCAGAGTATTTTTAAAAATGTATCAAAATTGGCTAAACTCAGTTTAGTCACACTTAAATGATAAAATGATGATGGAAATATATCTTAAAGAATTCAGTGGGCCAACACAGCTCAACCATTGAGCTGAGCAAAGGATCACACTCATAATCTTATGTCTTTCCACTTGTCAAATCTAAGAACCTATAAAGTCCACCACAATGCTTATAAGAAAGGAAGCTGGAAAATATTATAAGCTGTTAAAAGACAAAAGAAAGAAGAAAAATAAACAAACTCAATTCCAAGGCAGTGTTTTATTTTCTGAGGTTTAAAGCAAGAGTTTTCCAAGGACAAAATCTTATTTTGGTCATAAGAAATTATCTGAACACTAACATACCACATAATCACTCTCTTCTGCCTCTATTATCACATTCCTGCCCCCATTTGTACCTGCATGCACCTGTTCTATCTCCATTCATGTCTATTAGCTCCCTGAATCACCTACTTTTATCCGTCTAAAACCTATTCCCTTTGTTCCTTTCTTGTTCTGCCCAAAGAGAGGAAACACAAATATACTTTCTTCCAATATAGCATTGACTTCTCTCCTAAGAAGGGGGGGGCAATCAGGGAGGGGAGGCATTACATCATAAGCCAAAAAAAAAAAAAAAAAAAAAGAAACCAAAGGAATTTGGTTTATGGTAAGATGACAACCATCAGCCTAAAGTAATTTTACCATAAAAATAAGCAAAAATGAATCAGGAAAGCTTCTATTTCCAAAGAGAACATGCTAACTAAAGTACTTTTCCTAAGTAAAATTTCAGTATTTAGCAGTCTTTAATGTGTTGGCTGAATACAATTAACACCACGAATCAGACACCTGGAATTTTTCAGCCTGGTCTCCATAAAGGGGTGTGAAAATGAAGGGCATCATCTCTTAACAGTGCCAGTCAGGTGTAAAAATTAACACCTTGACCTCTATCCTTTAAAACAATTTACAGGGATAGACTTGGTTTCAAATAAAAAGGCAAGGGAAGCCTCAAAGGGTAAATAAACTTACAGTAGAGAATGCATGGGGAGGGAATGTGAGTGGGGAATATCAACTCCCCTTTGTTTCTGAACTGTTGAGATAGGAATAACCTATCTGCACATTCCAAGTCTCATGCAATGAGGTCAGTCCACCTGTACTACTTCTCATTCCCTCTAAAACAGCATCTTACTAACACCTGTGTAGTTCTTACCATTTCAGCAATCATCTTACATTTGTTCTTAACCTATTTATTGTTTGACTCTCTCACTAGAATGTAAGTTCTATAGCAGTGACTTTGTGTTTCTTTTTTGTATCTATTCCCAGTGCCTAGTGCCTGCTACACAATGTCCCTCAGTAAACACTTGTGGAAGGAAAAGAGAAAAGGAACTGGGAATGAGAAGGAGTGTGGGAGAAATTAACAATTTGATAGTCACTGTCAGCATAGTCTACATAACTAGTAGTAGTGTTAAAGACTGCCTTTTTCCTACTACCCTCTCAATAGAATAAAAAGTACATTTCAAAATATTATAATTCATCATGTGAGAATATACAATCAAACATAGAATCAACTACTAGAACAATATATAAATTTTCAAAAGGAGGTATCTCCCAATTTTTCTCACCCCAAAAAATTTTTATTAAATGTTACAGAATCAATATGAAATTCTACAGCTCTAGAATCTTTGAAGAAAAATTAAAAGCTTCAGGCTTCTTCTCTGAAATAATATAACAGCCTTGGGGGTTGCAGTGGTTGAAAGTTTCATGCTAAAAAAGTTTTATATGTGTTGGCAACATCAAGTTTTCAACACATAGAATATATCTTTTATGTCATCATAAGCATTATCAAAGAAATCCAGTCTCTGGGGACAATGATCACACCTGAGAATGCTCTAGCAAAGAATGCACTCCTTCCCAAAAAAGTGCAGAGATATGTACAATAATTCCCTTTGGGAAGGCTTAAGTTGTAAAAATATAAATGTGAAAATGTTTGGTGCAATTCTTCTGCAATTCCACCATCTACATACACAAAATTACCACATGAAATAGCCACACACATATGTACCTCAGTTTCCAAGAGAAAAAAAGGTACAAAGTGAGTCCCAATCAAAATAAGTAATAATATTGCTTTATATTTATATAGCATTTCACTCACTGTCTCATTTAGAGAACATAACCTTGTAAAGTTGATAAAAATTAGCCCTATTTTAAGGTTAAATTACTTGCCAGTAACTGAACATAATCAAAAGTAAAAAATAGTAAAATAAAAATATAAAAAAGTATAAATTACTTGCCAGGTCATACAGCTAGTGGTAGAGCCATGGTTCAAAGTCTGAACTTACTTCACATACTATGTTCTGTCCATTTTATCATAGCTGCTTCCATATATGATAACATTTCCACAAAAATAATTCTCTTGGTAGGATGTCAAATACAGAGTAATAATCTATTTAAATCCACATTGTAGTCAGAAAGATCAATGGAACAGAAGAGAAAACCCAGAAATGGACCCACAACTCTATGTGAACTAATCTTTGACAAAGCAGGAAAGAATACCTAATGGAACAAAAAGACAGTCTCTTCAATAAATGGTGTTGGGAAAACTGGACATTGGGCAATGTGCGAAAGAATGAAAATGCATCCCTTTTCTTACACCATACACAAAAATACATTAAAAATGGATGAAAGACCTAACTGTGAGACAGGAAGCCATCAAAATCCTAGAAGACATCACAGGCTTTGACACAGGCTGTCGCAACTTCTTTCTAGACACATCTATCAAGGCAAGGGAAACAAAGGCAAACATCAACTACTGGGACTTCATCAAGATAAAAAGCTTCTGCACAGTGAAGGAAACAATCAGCAAAACTAAAAAGACAACCCAGGGAATGGGAGAAGATATTTGCAAATGACATATCAGATAAAGGGTTAGTATCCAAAATCTATAAAGAATTTCTCAAACTCAACACCCAAATAAACAAATAATCCAGTTAGGAAATGTGCAGAAGACATGAATAGATATTTTTCCAAAGAACACATACACATGGCTAACAGACATGAAAAGATGCTCAACATCACTCATCCCTGGGGAAATACAAATCAAAACTACCATGAAATATTACCTCACACTTGTCAGAATGGCTAAAACTGACAACGCAGCAAACAACAGGTGTTGACAAGGATGCAGAGAAAGGGGAACCCTCTTACACTGTTGTTGGAGATGCAAACTGGTACAGCCACTCTGGAAAACAGTATGTAGGTTCCTCAAAAAGCTAAAAATTGAGCTACCCTATGATCCATTAATTGTGCTACTAAATATTTACCCAAAGGATACAAAAATACTGATTCAAAGGGACACAAGCACCCCAATACTTATAGCAGCATTATCAACAATAGCCAAAAATATGGAAAGAGCCCAAATGTCCATTGACTGATGAATACATAAAGAAGATGTGGTATTTATATGTATGTAGGTATATACCACACACAATGGAATATTACTCAACCACAAAAAAGAATGAAATCTTGCCATTTACAAGGATACTGATAAAGCTATTATGCTTAGTGAAATAATCAGTCAGAGAAAGACAAAGACCACAGGATTTCACTCATATGTGGAATTTAAGAAACAAAACAGATGAACACGGCGGGGGGGGGGGGCAGGGAGAGGGGCAAACCATAAAACAGACTCTTAACTATGGAGAACAAACTGAGGGTTGCTGGAAGGGTGGTGGGTAGGTTAAATGAATGATGGATATTTGGGAGGGCACTTGTGATGATGAGCACTGGGTTTTTATGTAACTGATGAATCACTATATTCAATTCCTGAAATGAATTTTACACTATCTGTTAAGTACCTGGAATTGAAATAAAAAGGTGAAGAAAGATAAACAAATAAATCTACATTGTAAAATTACTATCATTTTGATGGAAATTTTTCTGTAAATCACGTCGACTGTCACATTAATCAGATTATTGTTAAATTTCCCAGCATTCACTTCAAAAAGTGAAGCTTTTATCTTACCTTGTTAAATCATGGTAAATGAAATTTTAAAAACTAAGATACATAACAATTTAATAAATCCACAAATTACTCTTACTGATTGATTCGTAAAGTGTTCTCTGATATAAGAAATTACACATGCTCACACATTCAGCAGTTCTCTTAACCCTTTACTTTACCATCTCTTAGGTAACAGCCCTGTTAGAACTTGGCCTGTTAGAAAGCTGTAGAGTATAATTCTTATACAGTGGGTTTCCAGAGAAAGAATTGAGTTTAGTTTAATAATCTTCAATCCTGGAATCTGCTTCTGAATAATCTGTGGAACTTTACACACACGTCCCATTCCCTTGAACTCCTGAGTCAGAATTTCCAAAACATGGCCCTTACATACATATTTTTAAAAGAACTCCACAGGGGATTTCTGATTAAGAATCAAGATTCAGAACCATTGCTATGAAGTATAACATTCATTTCCTCTGACAATTTTTTAAGAAAATATTTGATGGCATTAGAGAAAGAGGACACCGAGCAGTATCTCCAAGATTCTCAGACTCTGCCCCTCCCAGAATTACCGGATCTCCCCTCTCGATAGGGACAACGTTCCCAACCTCCATTTCACTTTGTTAAAATCAACAAGGCACTTACAGAATTTTAGTAATAAACGTAGGACGGATCCCCTCCCTGAAGCGTCCCTTTAACAAACAAGGTATGACTGTAAAGGATGGCTTCCTCTGAAATACTGAAGGCCACCTGTAGAAATGCGAAGTGAAGATTATTTAAAGACAAGTACACAGAAACCTGACACACTCGTTTTTAATGGGAAGGTAGGCTGTTGTTTATTTAGCTTTTGAAATCTATCCTAAATTTGGCTTTATGGAACTAAAAAAGCCAAGCTTTAAATTAACAGACTGCTTTCTACTGTCCAAGGGATAATTTGAACTTCACTGAGACATGTCTATGAATGGAAATAAAAATAACTCACATTAAACTCTAAGTACTTCCCCACACGCACTTCACTTGCCACGAGGCCCATTGTTCCATGCGTTGCTTTTAAGCAGCCTGTAGGAAACTTTCACTGAAACAATTTCCCATAACCAAGAAAAGGAAGGCCAAAATGATTTCACTTAAAAATATATATACTTCCGAAGCTTTCAGCATCTAGGGTATTAAAAGCAGCTCTGTCAGAGTGGCAGGAATGGAAAATGGGAGGCTCACATAATACTCTAAAATTCGTAGCTTTAATTTTAGCTCTCTTCTGTACTTCTAAACAAAAATCTACTCCAGATAAAGTCTTCCACTCCTTGTTCTCTCATAACGTCCTCATCTCTTCCATTCTTTTAAAAAAATGGGAAGTAGCGTAATTCAGGGAGAAAAACAAAACAAGAGAGACTTTGGACCCAGAAACAAACTGAGGGACTTGGAGGGAAGGGGGTGAGGGGATGGGAGAGCCTGGTGGTGGGTACTGGGGGCACCTATTGCATAGAGCACGGGGTATGGGGAATGGGGAGTGAATCTTGGAACACTGAAAAAAAATTTAAGTAACAATAAAAATAAATAATTTTTTAAAAAAACTTTTCTAGTTTTATTGGGAAATAATTGACATACTTCACTGTGTAAGTTTAAGGCATGCAACATAATGTTTTGATTTACCACCCTCTATAAAATGGTCCCCTACCATTGGTTGGGCTAACATCCATCTTCTCCTATAGATACAATAAAAACAAAGAAAAAAAGGAAAAAAAAATTTCCTTATGATGAGAACTCATAGGATTTACTCTCTTAACACTTACCAACATATTACACAGCTGTGTTCACTTGAGTCATCATTACCTCCTAGTATTTAGATATCTTTTAAGTGGGAAGTTTGTACCCTTTGACGATTTTCCCCTAATTCCCCCTCCTCCACCCTCCACCTCTGATAACCACAACCCTGACCTCTTTTTCTGAGTTTGTTTGTGTAGCTTCTACATGTAAATGAGCTCATACAGTACTTTGTCCTCCTAGGACTTGGTTCACTTAGCCTTCAAGGTCCGTTCATGTTGTTGCAAAGGGTAGGGTTTTCTGGTAAAAACTTAAAATTTTTTTTAAAGATTTTATTTACTCATTTGACAGAGAGAAACACAGCGAGAGAGGGAACACAAGCAGGGGGAGTGAGAGCAAGAAGCAGGCTTCCCACCAAGAGCAGGGAGCCCGATGCAGGGCTGGATCCTGACACTCCAGGATCACAACCTGAGCCTAAGCCAGACGCCCAACAACTGAGCCACTGAGACACCACTAAAAACTTAATTTTAAACCTAGAAACATTTCAAATATCCAGAAAAGAAACAAAAATAATGAGAAGCATGCCTGATTTAAAATAGATTAATATTTTGCCTTATCTGCTTCCAATCTCATTTGCCGCTCCTTCTCTTCACTCTTCAGATGAGCAAACCCATCTTATGGAAATGGCCCTGATTGTATCAGGCCAGAAGGTCTCTCCTCCAAAATTCTTTCCCTCCTATTTTAGTTTTGACCAATTTAATGTTTTATGTCTTGTACAAGATAGGTCTTACAAACTTTACTAGTTTAATTCATTATGCACATTGCCTTGAGTTAATTTCTTTACTGCTTGCCGACCCTCAGGTTTTCTCTCTCATCTTGAATCAATTTATGTTTTTCTTTTTGAAAACATTCATTTTATCTAAGTTTGAGAAATTACAGTACACAGTTTTATGTATTTCCTTATTATTTTAAACCCCTAGCAAAGCATTGTTAGACCCATTCCCATTCCTAATAATGTTTATATATGTCTCCATGCTTTTTCATATAAATCTTGGCAGAATTTTAGGTATTTTCAGTAATTTTTTGTCAGTCATGTCCAAACCTACATTTAGCACCTTCCCATCTGTCCTGCCTTTTGAGCCTTCTAGTGGACTGTTGACTCTGAATGTCACAATCTAGCAAGTAAAACAACAGGAAAGGATGTTCAATTGTTTCTTTTAGCCCTCCTCTGACTCTTTTCTAGGCTACATTGATTCAGTTGAGGCCATCCGATGTGGAAAGTGAAATGCCATGTCTGCTAGCAAATTAAAAGCATGAAACTAACTCCAATGACTTCATTATGTGCCAATAACAGTAAGGCAGAATATAAAAAGTGTCAATAATAAATGGAACAGTTATCGTTCTGCAGAGAAGCCAGAGCAACTGAGTCTTCTGTATGTCATGCAGCTGATTGTGGTGAACTGGAAACCAGAACTGAAGCTCTCTAGCTGCCAGGCCCGGACTTGTCTAGGCACAACCAGTGGAAGAACTTAAAATGTGTCTTGCGGAAAAGGTAAAGCAATTTCAGTTTTTATGAGCAGGAAAAAGCAGGGTACAGAATATACTGAAGTGGAGAGACAGCAGCAGCCATTACAAAACTACTGCAGGAACTCAGAAATGACATGCACAGTGACTAGCCTAGGGGGTGGCAGAAAGAAAAGGCAAGAAGCAAGACTACAATCAAATATTCAAGAACAGAAGTAAACCTTGAGAATTGCTATGAACCAGTAGCTCCTGTGAGAGACAGTTCCTGTGCTAACCTACTAGGATCTTATCTCAAATTCTGAGAGGCCCAGGCTGGCCCAGAAACCCCTCTCCAGTTCTATCTGCAGATTCCAGGGAGCAGTTGGCTTACTAAGAACCACATGAACATCATCTCACTATTACTGGAGAATTGCTTTTAAATGTAGCTCTATTTTTTTTCCCAACAAAGCCAAGAAAATCATGGTCAAATATCTGAACAAATTTTTGGTTCTCATGATTGCCTCATTCCTTGCTGCCTCTCTTCTCAATTGTGTGTGTGTGTGTGTGTGTGTGTGTGTGTGTGTGTGTGGTCGTCTCTATTTCTCCAGGGGCAAGCACAATTGAGATCTAAAAATATCTTATTTTTTTTAAAACAACGACACTAATTGATATGTGTAGAGAACATGTTATTCACGTTCACAAAATGCCAAAATAAATTTAAAAACTATATCTTAAGGAAGTCACAGTCTTTAAATCATGCAACCATGGAGACCAACTTTTACTAAACCCCTCCTTTCCTTTGCTACCCTCAAAAAAACCCCAAACAAACCAAAAAACCCAGAATTGTTCTATCTTCAGAATAACACATGATACTAACATTAGTTCACATTTCCTTCCTCACCTCTGGCTCTTTGTCATGGAGTCACTGTGTCCAATTGCCTCTCAGGTACGCCTTTTCCTCTTTCTCATGCATACCATTGATCACATAAATTGCTTTCCACCATCTTGAGGTGGAGACCACTAGCTAACTACTAAAATCTTCTCTCCTCTTACACCTCCCAGCCCCCATTGCAGTGAGGTAAAATAACAGCATATCTAATGGCGAGTGCACAAAAATGACCTGTGCTACTCCAGATCCTGCCTCTACAAAATAACCATGAGCACCCCTCCCTATGCTGCTCCCTTGGAGTGCCTGGGCAACATTGGAAGCCATATGCAGACCATCTCGAAACTACCATCCATATGGATCCGTGAGGGACTCTGGAGAAGAAAGCTGTTGTGCTGATTTAAACTCCTCTAAGGAGGACTGTTATGGACTAAAGACTGTAAGAACTCATATCTAAGTGAGAAATAAATCTTTACTGTGATACTCCACTGACATTGTGTGGTCTCTCTCTTAGCACACCGAGCCTAGCTTAACAGACAAATGAATTGACAACTTGAAACAGAATGAGACCATAACACAGGCCCCGCATTTTAATATTAGCTTAGTGGTCAGAATCGGGCATCAAAAAAACAGATGTATAGCAACTGGAAAACTGGAGATCTGTGCCACTGAAAGAACGTTTAGTAAAACAAAAGCCTACAATGACTCGAAACACTCAGTACCCAGTGCACTTACCCCTCTAGGGGAAGCAGCCCCAAAGGGCAGGACATCAGCAGGAGTTATTTGTTCCTGGCTGCTTAACACAAGGTATAACAAGAAAGAGATGAGCCTAGGCAAAATAAACTAGCTTGGAGACAGAAATGAAAGGGAGTAGAGAGTCTAGAAACTTGAGACTTTGCAGGACTAAAAAATCAGACTGCTTCTGATCCCCAAATGGCAAAAATAAATAAAAGTACATATTTGACCAACGCTTTGAACTACAACATCCATTAAAAATTCACAGTTGAGCAAAAAGACTTTGTGACGGAAATAAGACTACAGCAAATCCACCCCCATGATTTGCCCCAGCCTTTGTTCCTGATGGATTCAAGGTGGCCACCACTGAATTGAGAATGCAGCATAGGAGACCATAGCAAAGAAAAAGAACAGAGTTAGGAACTGCATTTAGAAAATCACGGAACTAACTGGAAGCAGTGTATCAGAAGCCCACTACATTTCTGAAAGGAGTGCTAAAGCAACCAGGAGCCGACTGTAAAAGACCTAAACTATCCGATTAGAATTCCCATAATGCACTCTGAAGCCAGTGGCCAAACACCTGTCTTCCTTCATTTCTCTCTCCACAGAAGCCGTACAAAACAATACTGGGCCTCCAAGTGTAGGCTTGTGGGGAGTGAGCTTTTAAAGCTACATGACCCTCACAGTGGGCACCTTCCTCACTGGTCATTGAGGATCATGAACATGGGAGAGCTTTCCAGAGGACTGTGGCAGGGGCCACTAAGAATATAAATAAATTATTCTGGGGATAATTTGGGGAGTAGCATCAAATGAGTTTGTTAGTACCACAAACACACCAGGGTGATTTTGGTCAGAATATCGATTTTGTTTCTGTAAAACATGCTTAATGTAGTTAAATGGAATAAAGTCTTTTCTCCTAGACAAGATGAACCCCCACATGTCTTCTATGTATAACGTAAAATAATATTATAAAATTTAAAAATAAAATTTTAGGAATATTTTATTTTTTATTTTTTTTAAAGATTTTATTTATTTGACAGAGTTAAACACAGCCGGAGAGGGAACACAAGCAGGGGGAGTGAGAGAGGGAGAGGCAGTCTTCCCGCCGAGCAGGGAGCCTGATGTGGGACTTGATCCCAGGTCTCCGGGATCATGACCTGAGCCAAAGGCAGTCGCTTAACCTACTGAGCTACCCAGGCAACCCAGGAATCTTTTAAAGTACAGAAATCACTCAGTTACTGCAGTCAAATGTGAATGGAAGTTTTCTCTTCCCTTTTCCCCCCATGGAAAATTTTTGGCCCCTACAATCTAATTTAAAACATACAAAAACATGAAAGTGTTTTTCAAATAATGAGTTGATAGACTGGTTGTTTTGCTCACACACACATATAGTCCCTAACAAAGCATATAACCACCTCACACTATTTGGATTAGTATGTAAAATAGCCAAGAACGGAAATGCTTTTGTTCAATCATTTATCCCAATACTGATTACCATATTACTGTCTTATTTATTTTTGCCACTGATAGGAAAGATTTTTAAAATTCACACTGCCTTACTTATTTCTAAAAGTCTAAAGATAAGCAATGTTCCTACAGCATTGGCTTGGCTAGGAGTACTATTTCAGTTGGAATTTCTCTCTGTTCAGCCTACCTCCTTCCTCATTTTCTACAAGTAGTCAAAATAGCAGAGTATCACTTTTGGAGTGACATGGCATTTCAGGAAAAGCCCACACGACAACTGTTTAAAATATTCTCTGCAAGCTTGAGACTGAGAAATACAACACAGGCAATTTAGAAAAAGGCTTTAATTGTGCTAAGATTCTATAATGGCAGAAGAGAATAAGAAGTGGGAAATTTTTTTTATAAAAAAAAATGGACAGGATTATGGATTCAGCATTTAACTGAGCACCTTCTATGTGCAAGACTTCTCACTAGGTCCTGGCTGGAAATATAAACTTGAGTAGAGCAAGAAGGGTTATGAACAGAAAAGATGTCACAGGATATAGCATGTCACAGACCCATCCCACGCTGAAACAGAAAAGGTTGAGGTTATAAAAGCAGATCTTCTGAAGCAAAGATAGAGATAGACACTCTCCCTCTTTAGGTCTTCTATCCTCAGCAACTGTGGGTCACCATTCCTTACCTATCAGCACAAACAGATCAGAGACTAACAATCTCCATAGAAGGCCAGACACAAGAGGGGTGCAAAGACATGAAAAGATTGACAACTGCTGGATTGGGTGGGGGACGAAAGAACAGGGTAAGACTGCTAAATGGAGAGAACCCTGAGAGACATCTCTGCCAAAAGCAGAGAATGGATTTGACCACGTGGTGTGTCCCAAAAGACTAGTACTAAAGTCCCTGAGCAGAACTCAGCAAAACAGCTGAAAAGGCTAAAGAAGGCAATCTAGAATCTTCTTCACTCTGGGGACTGAACCCGAATGGGAACAAATTGCTTGAAGCTAAAGAGACTGAACACTCTCTTTTCCAGCTGTGACTTCATTGCAATAGGTCACTTCAGTTCCCCAACTAGGATCCGTGAGAGGGTTGGAGGAACCACCTTAGACAATGCAATGTTAAATGGGATATTCTGTTTAACCTCTCTCCTCCAGTAGATAAGGCCAAGGGCAGGGTGTGCTTAAGATGAGGGTGACCTGGGTCTCAGGTTACATCTCAGATTCTTCTGGCCTCAAAAGGTACCTTACAAGCATAGGGTCAAACACTCAGAGAATATTTAAAAACAAAAATCACAAAATAAGATTCCCAGTGCAAGGGACTCAATGACAGTAAGATCCCATTTACAGATGTAAAACTGCAGTTAATGTTAAGTAGAAATCAAGGGAGGGGAGGAATGGGGAATTCTAGGGAATGAGAGAGAGAAAGGGGGGTGCCTGGGTGGCTCAGGTGCTGAAGTGTCTGACTCTTGATTTTGGCTCAGGTCATAATCTCAGAGTCCTGAGATCGAGCCCTGCAATGAGCTCCCTCTCTCTCCCTCTCCCACTAAGGAAAGAAAGGAGAGGAGGGGAGGGGAGGAGTGTGGAAGGAAGAGGGAAGGAATGAAAGAAAGGGAGGGAGGGAAAAAGGGAAGGAAGGAAGAAGGAAGGGAGGGAGGGAGGAAGACAGACAGACAGACATAGGAAAATTGCAGACAGAAGCTACAAGTACTCAGACAATATTATGAGGCTGCCAAAGGCTCACCTGGACTGGCAGGAGAAATTACAGAGTCTGCAAAGTGCATGGTGTCAGAGGTACAAACAAGTGATCTCTAGGAGTTCAGAGTTAGTGATGGGGAAAGCTTCACTGATGAGTTAAGCTGGGGCCTTAAGGCAGATAGGCTCTTACCAGAGATAGGAGGAGGAAGATAAACCAGGAAGTCAAAAACAGGATGAGCAAAAGAAATAGAAAATGAGTAAGTATCATCAGCTGAATATTTAGTAGTACAATTTTGCTGGAACAAAGGATACATTAAATAATAAAAGTAGCTTGAAATGTAGCCTTGGACTATATGGACTGTGACTCTTTTTTTGCCAAGCAATGGGAAGCTACTAAAAATTCGGAAAGAGGAAAAGAGCTCAGTGGAAGGTCCTGTGACAGGGAATTCTTTCCTCCAGCTCTTTAAGGATATCAGCAATGGCTGTAATGTTATAAAGGATGCTTAAAAAAATAAAAGAATCAGAGGCTTCAGCACATTGGGTTTGTTTGTGCAGGCTGGGAAGCTCTGAAATTCATGATCATGCTGTTTAGAAGTATTTTCTAAAATCAACTTAGAAGAAACTGTCATCAGCAAATAGTTCTAGAGGAACAGTATCCTAAATATAATAACACTCTTCAGTCATTTGAACTTTGCTCTAGCTAGTTAGAGATTTTCAAATACTACTCCTCTCTGAAAAGAAGCAAGAGAAAAGGCTCCAAACTCAGGCCAGAGAGCAACAAAACATATCAATCGTGATATACACAAAATGTATTTCCAAAATGCATGCAAATTCACTTTAGTACACTAGCACACGCTAGACCCAAACTATAAACTGGCTACATTCACTAGCATACTAACATAAATGTATTCATTTCTTACAGCGCCATTATCCAAAAGGGAAATGATGGGATTTGAGAAGGATACATGCAGAGAGAAGAAAACTTTATTGGACATACACCTATCTGGCATAATTAACAGTCTCAAAATACTTCTGCATTTGAGAGTGCTTATTTCTTACCTGGAGCTATAATGCATATATTTGATTCCATCGCTTTGCCTCTTTTTGCAACAAGAGGCCTGTAATACATATAATTAAAGTCTCCAGAATGTCTATAGTAAGAAAATACACCTTTTCTGTTTCAACATTAACACTCTTTGCAACCAAAACTCAAATATAAAATTTACAAGTTGATGGGCCAAAAAAAGAAGGATCAAAGAACTACCTTCAAGCACAGACTCACATATGTGAGTGGTAAATAAGAACAAAAAGAGCTCACTTTTTACCCAACCCTGGTGTTTTGCCTCCAAAAGCCTAACATCACCTGTAAGGAGAAACGCATTTATCTTATTATCCCCTTGAAGGACTGAATGGGAGATACACAGAAGGAATCAGAGACAGGCACAGAAAAATAACCCCCTTTCTGTTATTGAAAGATACTGAATTTAAACTTAACCTTTTTTCTTTCTTTCTTCCCAGTTCTGACATCAAGCAGGAGAGATCCAAAACTAATGTTGGTTCCCCTACAGAATCTCTCAAACACACTTGGGACCCTAGCTTTGCCACCCCTACCAGACTTCCTGCGGGACATTTCTCTAATCTCACTGAGCCTCAGATCCCTGATGTCTAAAAGTGGAATATTATTACATATTTCAAGAGACTGTTATGGGAATTCAGAAATAATGTATGTAAAAAGTATCAAATATTAGGTTTTTAAAAAATCTGTTTCCTACATTTCCCTTCTTTAATGATGCATACTCCTTTTTAGAATACATGTTTACTGTAGAAAAATTTTTAAAAATTATCCATAATCTCCCTATCTTAAATGAATGGTTATAGTTTTATATGTTTCAATTTTAGTATGTATATGTGCATAGATATACATATTTTCAAATAATATTTTACAACAATATTGTAAAACATACCCAATATGTTTTGTAACTAGTAGTTTTAAGATTTAGAGGAATGAAAGTCTGCAATAATTTCATCTCTCCATCCTTTTACTGATTTCTTCCTTCACTTTCATGCTAAAAAGACCTTCTTTGCTTTGATGTAGGATAAATATCTATATTATCTTCAAGCTCTTTCCTGCTTTCTTTTTTTACATTCAATCTTTTGATCCATCTGGAATTTATTTTAGTATATAATGTGAAGTAAAAAACTAACTCTATTTTTTTCCAAAGAGTTCGCCAGTTTTTTCCAGAATCATTTCCGAAATAATCTTTCCTTTCTTTACTAATTTAAATGCCTCTTTTATCCTATACCTGAACAGGGTGCCAAAATGTTTTAACCCATGTGGCAACTTTGAAAGCCTAATAGTGCCTGTCTAGCGTATTCTGAGCTCATGTCCGGGCCCAGAAGGGAAGGGTGCCCAGGTCACGTAACAATGGATGCCTGCCAGGGCAAGGAAAATGGGAGGAGACCGTAGCTCTGCCACAAATGTGCCATCACTGCACTAGTTAATTGGCTGTGGTGTTTTTCAGCTCAGTTCTATTGCAGCTTCATGATATATTTTGACATCTTGTAACCCAGATGCCCTTTTATTTCCCTTCTTAATCAAATTATTTATGGCTGTTCTTTAAAGTTTATTATTCCAGATGAATGTTATATTCTCTTTACAAGTGTCCCAGAGAATTTCATTAAGATTATAGTAATAGTAAATTTATAAAAAACATGAAGATAAATGGCATCTTTACAACGAGTCTTTCTAGCCAGAAACTTAAATTGCTTTCCATTTATTTCGTTGTGCATTCTCTAAATCAGAAAAGTACATGTTTATGTATGTATATTCATATACGTTATTCATATACATGCGTATGCACACTCACATCCAGATTTTGCATTATATGTATAGCACTTTCTTGTTAAGTTTTCCCTATGCTTTTTATATTATTTGTTGCTATTGTGAATGGAGATATCTGTCCATTACATAATCGATACATTTATTCTAAAACTGTTACACATATTTTATATCCTCCTAACTTACTAATCACCATGCTTTTTCTAATAATTTTTCTGCTGATACACTGGCTTTCTATGTAGGCAATGATGTATCTGAATACATAAGATTGCTATCTAAAATCTCATTTCCTTAAAAAGAAAAAAAAAAGGTGTGAGGGGATGCCTGGGTGGCTCAGTAGGTTAAGCATCTGACTCTTGACCTCAGCTCAGGTCTTGATCTCCGGGTGGTGAGTTCAAGCCCCACACTGGGCTCCACACGGGGCATGGAATCTACTTAAGAAAAACCAAAATAATAAAATAAAATGAAATCTAATTTCCTTCTTTGTTATCATCACCCATTTACCATTCTAAGTGGTATACTCCATATACACAGATGGATTCCCAGTGCGTAGAGCAGTGCTTGCCAAGGACAGATGTTCAATAAACACTTGGTGACTGGCTGTTGCTTGAAATGAAATAATCCCCCCAAAATACTGGGACTGCCCTCTTCATATTTCTAAGAGTTATATCTCAAAATTCTGGTTCTAACTTAATACCTTAGCTAGGATCTGGGGTTAGATATTTTTTCTTGCTCTTTACTGAGAATGTCCATGGTAGTTCACTACTACATATGACTGGTGCTTAAAAATTTGCTTGGGAATAACTTGTTACTCTTAAGAAAACATTCTGCTACAACGAAATTGTTTCCTTTCTCCTTTCTCTCTCTCTCTTTCTTTCTTCTTTATTTATTTTTTTAAAAGATTTTATTTATTTGACAGAGAGAAACACAGCCAGAGGGGGAACATAAGCAGAGGGAGCGAGAGAAGGAGAAGCAGGCTTCCTGCCGAGCAGGGAGCCCGATATGGGACTCGATCCCGGGTCTCGGGGATCATGACCTGAGCCGAAGACAGTCGCTTAACCAACTGAGCCACCAGGCGCCCCTCTTCTTTATCTTTGTTTATTTGTTTTGAAATAAAGAATGGATATGAATTCCATTTGGAAGATTTCTTAAAAGAATACCATGGAGGTTTTCTCCTTTCATCTACCGAGGTGATTTACTATTTCACTGAAAATAATTCTGGGGGGTAGGGGGTTTTCAAACCACCTTGAGATGCTAATATTAACACTTCCCAGAAAAGCACCACTCACACACAAGTCTGTATCTAACATCAGAGAGCCATAAGTTTGTATATAAAATTTGTATAAAAACAACTTTGTAGGGCGCCTGGGTGGCTCAGCTGGTTAAGCGACTGCCTTCGGCTCAGGTCATGATCCCGGAGTAACGGGATCGAGTCCCACATCGGGCTCGCTGCTCGGCGGGAAGCTTGCTTCTTCCTCTCTCACTCCCTCTGCTTGTGTTCTGTCTCTCGCTGTGTTTCTCTCTGTCAAATAAATAAATAAAGTCTGTAAAAAAAAAATTTTTTTTTAAAAACAACTTTGTATTTAATGTCTTTAGAAAAAGGCATTAATTTTTTTCATGAACTATCCAAGACTGCATGTACCTGAGGGGGGGGGAACATGAAACAATCAAACCAAAACATGTAAAACATTACAATATTTTCTAATATTAAACATACTGTCAAATTCTGAAATAAGACCCATAATATCAGGGTGTACTTTTCCCTAAAATGAACTCTTCAGCTTCTCTGCTCTATTAAATTTATTTCTAATCAATATTTTTATTGAAAATTACTTCCTTCATACTCTTTTCATAGCATTATACACTTAAATTTTTAAATTGAGTTATTTTTTCTCTTTCTTGATAACAAACACTAGGTCTGAAATTTGCCTATTAATTTTAATTTTATCCTATCCCATACATTTTGACATATGATCTCATCATTGCCACTATTTTCTTTTGATTACCTTTTGAACCAAAAACTTAGAAAAGTGGTTTTCTTTTGTTGTCTCCAGTATTTTTTTTATTTAAAGCTGATTAATTTCTACTTCATTACTTTGTGTGAAGATAATGTACACTGTGCTCTTCCAGTTTGAAATATTTCTTCAATCACATTAATTCCTCCAAGCTTTTTCCCAAACCATTTGTCAAAGACCCAGAATAATTGGGTTTCTGTCATTGTTAATCTTCTTTTTCAAAAGCTTTACTTCATAAATATGAAGAAACAGCTTTATAGAACCACAGAGCTGGAGGTAACGGTATTTGGGGGACCCCAGGATACTCAGCACTCTTTCTCTCCAGATGAGGATGGAGTTTTGCAAACATTGCATTTGTTTAAAAAGGAACTAAATAAAGTCCCTATTAGAGAAGGCTATGGATCATTAATGTGAGTTCTTCTGGAATGGTGATGAAAACCCATCTGTAAACAGAATCCAACAGAGCGAGACTTCAGCCTTCCTTTTTACTCTGTGAGGACCTATCTGTGCCAGGAGAGTCCACGGGCAAAGGCAAAGTCCTGCAGTCATTGGCTGCATGGTTCTTCTCTGTTCAGACAGCTCTCTTCTATTTACTCATAGACCCCTAGCAAGGTTTATGACAAACTTGTAAGAGCTAATATCTTAGTCTCTTCCTTGGTACTCTGAATTTCCACAAACTGCTAACAATGCAATATAATCAATGCAATTTAATTTGCCGCTCTTTCGTTTTCAGTATATCAAATGTCACAACTGTGGTTTCATTGTGGTTGTGCCTTTAAAGTCTATAACATAAGCTGATTTTTCTCATTTAATGCTTTTCTGATTTATAGTCTATGAGTTGTTATAGCAATTACCGTATTTGTACTTAGCTGATACACTGTAACCCATCATCATTTGATTTTAAACATACTGCAACAGGGGGACCTGAGTGGTGCAGTCTGTCCAACACCGACTCTTGGTTTCAGCTCAGGCTGTGACCTCCAGGTTGGGGGACTAAGCCCCATTTGGGCTCCACACTCAGCGAGAAGTGGGCTTGGGGCTCTCTTTCCCTCTCCATCTGCCCCTCCCCTCCAGCTCCCTCTCTCTTTCTCTAAAATAAATAAATCATTAAAAAACTAAAATATACTATCATTTTTGTTTTAGACCTTTTGAAAAGAGGCTATTTTTAAGACTAATCTGAGAGAGACAAAGAGAGAGCCTCTTTGTCTAAAACATGGAAATGCAATGCATCTGTATTAACTGGCATAATTTATTTATGTAGGTACCGACAGACTGATTTTTAAGTTTATTTATTTAAGTAATCTCTACACCCCACATGGGGCTTGAACTCAAGAACCCAGTATCAAAAGGTATACGCTCCTCCAACTGAGCCAGCCAGGCACTTCTAACTGGCATAATTTAATGTCTGACTTTACTGAAGGATTAAAGACTTTATTTTAGGAACTCAACTGGGTTTAGAACAGACTAAAATGACTTATTTTACTCATTCTACTCCAGATGGGGAAAAGCATGAGGGATACCATCCTAGTTTTTGGTGACTTTCTTAGTAAAGAGTCCTACAAGATGCAAGTCCAAGGGTGTTCCAAGTAGTATGAACCAATCCATCAGGAATTCCACAGAGTCTATATGGAATGGAGACTCCTCAGGTCTTTTCAAACCATAGGTGAGAGTCAAGAAAGAGAGACACTGTGATTATTTCCAAGAATGCACTGTGAGCCCCAGAGAAACAATCACACAATAAACAAAGATAACAATCCTCCCATTGAAAGAGAAAAATATATACTGAAAAAACAGTAACCTTGTGACAGGTTTTGAAACTAAGACAGAAAAGAGTTGCATACTTAAAGTCAACCTTAAATTTTAAAAACTGATCGTGAAGTTAGATTTTTTTGTGTCTCTGTTCAATAGAACATAATTGGTGGGCTACCCGATGCCCTACCTAACTCAGTTTAATTTCTGATACACAACAGAAGGCTACCAAGAGCTACAATAGTGCAATGTGGTCAAGGATCCATGAAAATCTCATATTAATTTCCCTAAGAAATTATGCTCACAAAATAAGCAGGTTTCTTGTTGCAAGACAAAACAAAAACTTGTTTCTCCAGTATATATGAAAAGGGGGCCGATGTGCTACATTGGCAAACTTACTTCTCTGCTCTACTGAAAGAAATGCTAGAAACCAAATAGCAAACACTATTGCAAGACAATAAAGTTATAGTTTCAATCTAGACATCTATGAATCAATATAATCTTATTAGTAACATTCTAAAAATAATGTAGCTGTTAGATTCATTATTTCAAGCGTATCTTCTATTATTCAGAGAACCAAATTATTGAATGGTGATTGTCCAAAAAAGAAAAAAGAAGAGAATCCCATTACTAAAGAGAAAAGTCATTTGAGTTATGAAGTTATAAATTTCAGTAACTGTACCTCTACTAAAACACAGATCTCGATGTGTAGTAAGAATAATGATTTTTAGATTAAATCTTTGAAAACATAAGCTTCAGTTTTATTTTGGTGTTTGAATAAAACTGATGTGCCATAGATCAAATAACCAATTAGTTTTAGATAAAATTGAATTAAGAGAAGGCTTTCCATATCTAGCTCTACTAAAAACAATACAGATGTCATTTAATAAAAACAAGTTCCCTCTGCTATCTGCTTTATTGTTTCAGTTGCTCAGACATACTGAAATAAAGCCGTTTTGTTTTGTTTTGGTATGAGCTCTGCTTTTATAAAATTCATATGTTTACTCTAAAATAGAGATTATGCATAGACATAAACATATTTATATGATATAAACACACATGTATAAATAAATATATATCCATGTTAGATATGGATATATATAAAATTTACTTTACTCAGGTAAACATCCACAGGAAAAAAGATTAGATTACTAAAATTTAACTATCTGTGGTTAGGATATTTTTCCCTAATTATTCTTAATGTGCATTTAATCCACTCTTAGGTATTTTTATCTGGCATTATTATGAAAACAGTATACTGTAATATGATCAGCAATGAAAAAATAAATATTATCTTCTAAACATATAAAAAGTTTGGAAGATGTAGTATTATATGTAGACACACATATATATAATACCTACACATCAACATTTAAATATGTATCCATATACATACTAAATGATTTATTTTCTCAGAAATTTAAAGACTTCTTTTTTTGACAGAGAGAAACACAGCTAGAGAGGGAACATGAGGAGGGGGCGTAAGAAAGGGAGAAGCAGGCTTCCTGCCAAGCAAGGAGCCCAGTGTGGGGTTCGATCCTGGGACTCCGGGATCATGTCCTGAACCAAAGGCAGGTGCTTAAAGACTGAGCCACCCAGGCACCCCGATTCTCTCAGAGATTTAACTATGGCATTTGTGTTTATGCTAAAAATTACATTTATATTTGCTCTGACATTCAAACAGTTGAAATTCCTTTGACTTTTCACCTCCTAGTTACTTTAATATCTTTTGTATTTTCTTAAATCTGCACGAAATCATCTAGTCATATTTGCTGGTTCCTGAAAGCAATCAGTATGAGCTCACTAGACAAAGAGTGGCATTTAATTTAGCTAATAAGTCTCTTTGTTTTTCAAGTCTCCAGATTTACTAGTTTTGTTCCACCTACTGAGATATTTGAGATCTCCTTTAGGTTTTCTAGAATGACAGAATGAAAGTCAAGTATTTCTCAACACGTAAAACTTCCATGTTCCCCTGTCTATTCAAAGGACCAAGTTTCTACTCCAAATCTTAAGAACAAAAGGTGAAATAATAAAAAGAAAAATCCTTATCTTTATATGAATAACTAGATTTAAAAATGCTTAAATATAATGACATCCTTAACAATGAATCATTATTACATTATTATCCCTGGAGGGTGAAGCACGAAAATTTGATCAGAATAGCTGCTCAATATATATCTGTAGCTTGCCTGATTTACTGAAAGAATAAAATATGCTGAACTGTGGAGGCTGAAATTTAAATTTCAAATCATACTTGACACCTTTACCACATTCACTCAGATAAGAGGATTTAGGACTTAAACTGAAATTACTCTTTATTACACTTAAACTTCAACCGAAACAAGTATCATACATATATGTGGACACTTGAGTATATTTTCTATTCTTAGAAGAAAAAAAAAGGGAAGGAAATTTTCCCAAGTGAATAAGGAGTTAACATAATTAGTAAATATTACTGACTAGTAAAAGACCCATAACATGAACTAATGCTCATTTTAAAAGGAAACCTCTAAAAATCCAGATATCAATATTTTTAAACTGTATTTATTTATTTGAGAGAGAGAAAGACAGAGTGAGCACAAGCGTGGGATGGGGCAGAGGGAGAGGGAGAAGCAGACTTCCCACAGAGCTGAGAGCCCAACCTGGGGCTCTATCCCAGGTCCCTGAGATCATGACCTGAACCGAAGGCAAACAGTTAACCATCACAGCCACCCAGGCGCCCCCAGATATAAGTGTTTTTTAAGAAAGAAAGCATTATTGATGAATTCGAGTGACTATAAAAATGAAATTCTAGGTCAGAGCTGAGAAAAGTGTGGTCCCACCCTAAATTGCCATGCAATTGATGGATCTTAGCTTCAGCATCTCTGGTAGCTCTTTCTTGAATCAAGCAAAGGAAAAAGAACATTGCATTAACATTATGGTTAATAGCCAGAAGCTAGAGTCAAGGATGTCAGAATTATTTCACAAATTCCAGGATCCCATAGCAAAAGAAATACATAATAATTCATTTAATAATTCAACAGTACAAGTGGAAACATGTATCAGTTTAGGGTGGCAGGGTGTGCAATAGCTCAAAGATGATCACTCAAGGCGTTCTGCGTGTGAAGCAGGAGGGAAGTACACATTCATTCTATGGTCAAAGTTGTGGCATGAGAGCAAGTTTAGTATGATTTTTTGGTAATATTTATGTCTCAGATGCAGAATGACTACAAATTTACACATTTCATATCATATTTAGAAGAGAAACTGTAACTCTACTTCCAGATTGAATTTATTTGATATGATTTGTGATTGAGCAAAGCACAGCGTCATTTGGCCCCAACACCAATGTCCTACTCTCCTCACTGCCTTCCATAGTGACCTCTCCCCCCAGAGCCTCACTTCTCAGACCACCTCCTCCTGGGGCTCATTCCCAAACATTGCTTGCTTTTCACACACTGCAGCTCTGGGCCAGCAAAGTCACAAAGGTCTCTTGGTCTCTTCCTGAAAAAGTCACCCCCCCTTATCAAATAATAACTCTCCATGTCAATAATGAAAGCATTTTTTATGAATCTGTCTATTCTACATAAAAGTTAAACTGTGTTACATAGATATTCATATGATATAGTCTTTTTATAGGTATTTTTATAGCCATTATTTTATTTTGTCTTCAAAAAAAATGGCATAAGGATTAGGACTGGAGGACAGATACTGATGCCTTTTGTTGATATGAGGGAATAGAGTGACAGTAGTGAAGTGGTTCAATTAGGGTCATATAGCTGGTTAGGGCCAGATAAGATTCAATCACAGGCTCTCAGGGGCTAAGCCTCTACCAGCCCAGGGAAGTGTGAACACAGCTCTACACCAGGGCTTGAGGGCGATGAAAAGGATGCCAGGCAGGATTAAAGCATTCACTCTCCCTCAGTAGGTGCTGGGTCAGGGTCCCGTCTGCAGCACCTGTGTGCAGGCCGGGCTAAACAGAAAAAGGAGGGAAAACTTATGGATAGCCTGCCACACACCAATCCCATTATACAAACAATCCACTGTATTCTTGCAAACAACGTTACAAAGTGGCTGCTATCATACTCACTTTACAGAAGAGGAAAATAAACCTCTGTGAGGTTAAGTGATCCTATCCAAAGCTACACAGCTAGTAAGTGGAAAATGAAAACTCAAAACCAGGTAAGCCTGTCTAATTTCAATGCCCATCCTCTTTCCTTGCAACACTGCTCTTTCCTACTACATATGCTATAGGGGCAAAAAATATAGAAAGAGACTTGGGGTATAAGTAAATATGTAAATATACAATACTATTTATTTATGTTACAAATAAACATCTAAATGTGCTTATATAAAATAAACTCTATTTTCAGTTTATATAAATAAATATATATGAAAAATGCATAAATAACATTTATAACATAAATATATATAAATAAATATGTTATAAAGATAAAAATTATATATTTATATATACTTATATAAATATACATAATAGAGATGTTATATGTTAATAAATTATTAATTATATATATTATTACTATATATAAAATACACAGAGAGAAAATAGCTTAGTGAATAAACATTCATTCAAATTAGAAGAAACAAGGGTGCTTGGGTGGCTTAGTTGTCAAGCGTCTGCCTTAGGGCTCAGGTCATGATCCTGGAGTCCCGGGATCGAGTCCCACAGCGGGCTCCCAACTCCACGGGGAGTCTGCTTCTCCCTCTGATCTTCTCCCCTCTAATCCTCTCTCTCACTCAATCTCTCAAATAAATAAATAAAATGTTTTTTTTTAATTTTAGAAGAAATACGAGAATATGACTAACGAGAATTAGTCATATTTTAATTCCACTTAATTTTAATATTTTTTGTGTTCTAAAAAATTTATATTACTAATCAACAAATATCTGTCATTTTTTAGAAGTACTCAGGTTAAGTATCCAATTATGAAGTGCTTTTCATATTTCTAAAAATATCAAGTATCTACCACCCACACAAAAAAATTCCAAGGTTTACAAGTATAAGCTTACTATTTCTCTTTAAAAGTTAGCAAGTCTTAAATGCCAGAAAAAATATATTATAAATTTTTTTCCAAAACAAATGAAATTTCAAGGCAAGGCTCTAAAATGTCAATGATTAGTAAAGAAGTTACCTCAAGAGTTCAGGTTTTCATGTGTTTCTTTCAAAGCTCCTTCAGTTTCACCTGCATTTCAAGAGAAGCGGCGTTGCAAATGTGGCACTTACTCCTCATTTCCTGGCAAGGAATCTTTAACCTACTATGAAATCCCATTAAAGTAGAAAAATGCCTTCAATATTCAAATAAAAGAAAGTCCATCAGAACTGCTGAGTTACTTGGATATAAAGCTCAACAGAACAGTTGTTCATATCATTGTAAAGACCCTCCAAACCTGAGTACTTATGTATCCTAACTATCATATTAGAAAAAATATACTGCAGGCCCTCACTAAAATTCTTCTGAAACAAGAAAAACTTTGCATAAATGATAACTTTAAATAAACACTCACCTTTTCTTACTACACTACAAGAGCAACATGCTCATTAGAGCTCAGCTAGAAAGCACTACAACTGCAGGTGAAGACTCCAAGTCTTTTGACTCCAATACATTCATGTTTTGAACCAAAATTAAGCAAATGATGATGTAGATATGAAATTTCTAGTTTATTAAAATCCACTGTTTTGGATAGAGGAATCAGTTATATTGCTCAGAACCCCAGTGCTTACACAAAATGCCTTATCTCTAATTTATAATACATAGCTACTATCATAGCATCGCCAACATGATCACCAACGCCGTTCAACACAACCAGCTCTGCCAAAAGCTATTCAGCTGGTCAAGAAAGCATTTCTACAGGCCCTAAGAGATCATGGACTAGAGGAGGTCTGGTCTGGGCCCAGGTGTCATGATTAAAACTGTGCCGGAAATCATTACAGCTCTGTCCCTCTTCTTCTTCTTTTTTTTTTAATAAAAATTTTAAAAATTTTTTTTAAAAATTTTACTTATTTATTTGAGAGACAGAGAGTGAGTGAGAGAGAACATGAGAGGGGAGAAGGTCAGAGGGAGAAGCAGACTCCCCCCACGGAGCTGGGTGTCTGATGTGGGACTCCATCCCGGGACTCCAGGATCATGACCTGAGTGGAAGGCAGTGGCTTAACCAACTGAGCCACTCAGGTGCCCCTGTCCCTCTTATCTTTGATAAAAATGTTCTCAACCTTTCAAGAATGATCCTAAGAGTGGGAAAGGTTGCCTATACTAAGTCAAAATCTTTAAGGGATCAAAACTTTTAACTGTTGAAGTGATCTTTAGCTACAGGGAAATCCAGACCTGGCAATCAGGTTACTTGTGCCTCACAGGTGCTCTGTGGCCGGTTCGTGCACAGGATTAAAAAGCCCTCTGAAGAAAAGCCGGGCAGGCTAGCACTCTAGATGCCTCACTGGTGTCCATGTAATTTGTTCTGTCTGGACACTGATATTCCGACAGGTGTAACCACTGTGCTCCATCTCCCTAGACCACAGTGGTTCTCAAATCTGCCTGCTTTTTGGAATCAGCAGGAAAGCTTTCAGAAATACTGATGCTTAGGCCTCACTGAAGACTAAATCAGAATTCACTAGGTGAGAGCTACCTTACTGGGCTGCCTGAGCTCATTCAGATTCCATGAATGCTTTGTTTGTAATGAGAAAATAACTAACACAAGATCATCAATGTCTTCATTGGCTATGGTTCAGTTCCAATTCAAAAGGGTCCCAGAGCTGCCGTAAGATCTGCCCCTACCTCAGGAATCCCAGGACAGCAAATAGAGAAGTACCAATATTTCAGTATCCAGATTAAGCAACGACATATGACTAATGTCAAAAGATCTCTGAATTCTGGTTTTGGTCACTACCAGGTAAGTTAGTGTGGGAAATGGAGGCAGTACGTATTTTCTTGGCCTTAGCATCATGTCAGGGGAAATCGAGTCACAGTCCTTAAATTATCTGAGGTTTTCCAAGGCGGAAAAAAATGCCTTCCTTCCATAATTATTAAAGAGATATGAGAAAGGAGAGGAAGGTACACTGTGACAGAATACATCAATTCACCCACTTTTTTAAAACTTTTGTGCCTATATAGTACTTTCAGTGCAATTAGTTCCTAATTTTATTTGGGTTTGTTGTAGAATTCCAAGTACATCATGGAATAACATGTATAACAAAAGACATACCAGATATTAAACAGACTTGCTATCTTATATGAAAATGATCGATGAGATTGTATATATACAAAAATGATACTTCATCCCAAGCATTCATTTAACTCCTTTAATCAGACTTTTAAGAGAAAAATTTCATTAAAATATGTACCTTTCTTCTCAACATTAATTTTAACAGTTAATAATAAAGGTGCTAGACACATTCTACAGGATAAATAAATAAAATCTTCTGCACCAACACATCCACATTAAAGTTGTTTTTGAAGGGGAAAAAAAAGGTGTATCTACATATTGTTAAACTGAAATCCATACCTCGTTTATCGCCGCCGAGCAATTGGCAAGGTTTGTTTAGCAAATTTCATGCCAAGCTTCTGAAGCAGGCACCCTATCCCTCTCCACACATAATTCACTATAAACACTTTTCTTCTGACAGACATTTTGAAAGATCAAAGTGCAGAACAAAGGCAAAGAGTGACATGAAGCGCAAGTTCTGGACCATTGAGATGAATGGATGGATTAGCCAGAAAATTCACAATGACACCCTGGACCTGCAGAAGTAGTTCTGTTTATGTGATTACAGTTTCAATGCTTAGGAGACCCAAAGCTCTAAACAGCAATTTTCCTCTTTGCCCCTACAGGAAACCCTGCAATATTTCAACAAGCTCATCCATCAGTGTCAATCAGTGCAATTCACCTGACATCTCATTATAGGTTTTAAGCAACTGGATGTCATCTAGAAGAGGACAAATAGTTCATTACACAAACCATTATGGACCAAATAGAACCCTTATGCAAAATGCATCAAACAAAATCCATGATATTGCCAGCAAGGGCTAGATAAAAGTCAAATAAAATAAACGAACTATTGTGAAATATGCTTCTTATAGAGCACAATGATCCAATTCCCTCACACTTATGATTTACAGACTTACATTATAAGAAGCAGCGCTGATCTTGCTAAACAAAAAAATATGGTTTTATGCATATATACTTGAAATAGAGAAACAGATTAGGAGTGAAGTTTTAACTACACGGACTTCTCTGATCCAGGGGTAGAAAAAAAGGAAAATGTTTGGGTTCACTAGCTGGACTTCAATATTTTCAGCAATTTCCAGCCACCCTCTAAATTAATGTTTTCAGCAGTGTCGTATACCATCACCTTGATTCCAGAATATGGCAAAACATCAAAATCCTGGCCAGTGTTACTCCTTTCACTGCTAGCTTGAAAGGATATGCAATTAATTATATTGCAGATTTATGGGATTCTAACTAGAACCACACTGACTGGCTTGCTAGTGAGTACAGGAAGAAGGTAACCCACTTGGGGCTTGGAGAACCTAGAGGACTACATGCACAACGGTTTGCAAGAATAAATTACTTTCTTAATAGCTTATGCACCAGTCTATTAAAATTCATACTTTTTTTCCTTTTCAGTATCATTATCTCTGTGGACAAGTTCTACTGTAGTTATTAAAGAGAGGGGGAACTTTCTCATATATTTTTGAAAGACTTTTTAAAAGTCTTTAAGATTTAAAAAAAAAAAGAACTCTTCTTAAAGATGCTTTGAACCTACAAAAAAATCACTGCATTGGCAGGTGGAGGGAAAGTTGACCTTATTATTCCTTCCTATCCTAGAATGATTTAAAGATTCTCTATAAACCTTTTTTCCCCCTCGGAGCAGCAGTTATACTGATACAAACACTCCCATTTCAGGATGATGGCAAGGACAGACTTAGAGAGCGGCACACTTTCTCAATCATCCCTCTGAGTCTCTCCTTGATTGACCATGAAACACTTTTCATGACTTGCTCGGCACCACTGTGAAAACATTTTTTTGAATAAGAATCCTGACTATCTGGTGTTGATCAGTGTAGTGTACAGGCTCCTTCAGTGTGAAGCCCACAGCATTTGGGGGAAATTTATTCCACACACAATGAGAAATCCCACCAAAGGAGTCATTAAATCAATAAAGAGTAGATATGGAGCTCAAGATAAAACATTCTCAAGATTTCAGGGTAAGGCTATTAACTTACAGAGATATAAGAAAGAGAACAAAAGAAAATGAAAGTTTCAGCAAAGGAAAGAAAAAAGAACAGATCTTCTCTAAGTTAACCCTCTTGTTTCATCTCCAGGTAACATGATAAAAATGTTATTACAATATTCTCAATACTGCTACAGAAAATGATGACATAAAGGCTGCTAATTATTCTTTTCTTGCATCTCAGTTCACCAAAAGGGAATTTTTAAAGTATTAAAAAAGGTTTACATAAACATTTCAATATTCTATTTAATGAGAGAGAATGGGCTCAAAATAATTCATTTAGCAGTACCTTAAGATTTCATTTCTAATTCAAAAAAAAAAAAAACAAACAGAGGATCACATAGCATGATCTAGTCAACTGTTTTTATGGTCTGAGACATGGAAAACATGGAAGTATTTTTCACTTTAAACACACAAAGGAACAAAGAAAGATACCAGGACAAAGGGGTAAAAAGTTAAGAAACCTCTAAATGCCCCCTATGTAAATAGTGTGAAAGCACTTAGCCAGGCGGTAGATTTTCAGTGGTTTAAAAAGTGGTGTTAGTAGATTTTTAAACTAGTAACAGAAGAAAAAAAAGGATAATTTATCATCACTGTGTCTAGATATTTATAAAGATTCTTGCCAGTAATATAGTCAAGCATAAGGCTGTGATCTACATAGTGAGTTCAACAAGTACAACCCCTATTTCTTTTTTTTTTTTAAGATTTTATTTTTTTATTTGACAGAGAGAGATCATAAATAGGCAGAGAGGCAGGCAGAGAGAGAGGAGGAAGCAGGCTCCCTGATGAGCAGAGAGCCCGATGCGGGCCTCGATCCCAGGACCCTGAGATCATGACCTGAGCTGAAGGCAGAGGGTTAACCCTCTGAGCCGCTCAGGCACCCCAACCCTTATTTCTGATCAGAGGCACCACAGAGAAGCTCCTCCCTTTTTGGCATGGCCCCGTGTTATGTGAGGGCTTCTATAGTCACTATCCCTGCCTTGAATATGTTTGAAACCTAGATGTCTTTTCTTCTTCAATGTAACTCAAGTGTCTCATCATGAATCTCAGACACTGGAAGGACTGAATCCTTATAACCAACACAAAGGCGGGAGAAGACAAAAGGTATGAAATTAAACTGATTGTCCTTTTTTCCCCCATAAAATTAAACTAAACCTTTTTTTTTTCAGAAAATAAAGCACATCTTCACAAAATAATATGTTTTGCTTTATAAACAAAGAGTTTATGTGAGAGGCAAAGTTCCCATCAATGATGCCAAATAGAGTCCACATACAGAACCATGTGTCTGATACACAATAAATTTGATATATGGCAATGGTAGTATACTGGATACCACTAATTGCTGGGACACTTGATTAACCATGTGGAAAATGAAACTAAAACCGGGTCCCTACCTCATACTTTTACAACCAAACACAAGGACCCCAGGTGGATTTAAAGATAAAATATGATAGGTAACTTTAATTTTAGAATAAAACACAGAAAGACATCTTTAGGACCTTTCGTGAGAAAGAATTTCAAACAAGGCATAAAAAAGTATTAATTGATACAGTCTCTTTTTACAACAAACAAACAAAAATGTGAGATACATACTTGGTGGGAGTAGTTATCATGGAACTGGACTGGTGTAAAACACAGAGTACTGTAAATATTGATAATGTCCTTAAGTGGGGTCATGGGTTCAAGAGCAATCATTTTATTACAAGTTACATGTTGCAGATTTTCCTGTATGTATAAAACCTTACACTGAAAAATTACAAACATAATTGCAACATCTAATGTTAGATTTATACATATAAAAGAAAGAGTGAAAAATGTCTGCATACCTGCTCTGCTTGGTTTCTAGATGGTTTTTACTATGTTTTATGTCATTCAAACTTCAAGAGGAGGTATTAAAAAGTCTGATACTGTTATCTTGAATCACATAAAGAACTGGTGACCTTAGGCCCATCCTCTTGCATGGTGCAAAAATCAGTGGAACTAAGTAAAAACTGCTCCCTCTAGTCCCATGGCCCCTGTTCAGCTTCATTTGTTGTTATCACCCTGTCCCTCTAAGTATCTGAGCTTGCAATCCCTTGGAATGCACTGGAATTACCAATGGCTCTTTCAGAATGCTGGAATCAAATATGATTTTATTTCTTCTTTTTGCTTATCTGTGTGTCTTACTCTTCTGCAGCGAATACCTATTACTTATGGAAAAGAAACACAAGCATTATTTTGATGAGTACTGCAAGAGAAAATGAAGAAATTTCATACAGATGGGAAGAAATGAGGAACAAATTTTTGAGAAAGGTAGTGAATGCTGCATGTTAAGAACTGCATATTAATAAAACTAGCCAGGGGCGCCTGGGTGGCTCAGTTGGTTGGGCGACTGCCTTCGGCTCGGGTCATGATCCTGGAGACTCGGGATCGAGTCCCACATCGGGCTCCCTGCTTGGTGGGAAGCCTGCTTCTCCCTCTCTCACGCCCCCTGCTTGTGTTCCCTCTCTGGCTATGTTTCTCTCTGTCAAATAAATAAATAAATAAATCTTAAAAAAAAAAAAAAACTAGCCAAATTTATGACCTTTTAATAAACATATTTAAAACATTTTCTATATTTTTTCTTATTAAGCTAAATAAAGCAAACACTACATAGAAAATATGGCTATTTAACTAAAAGCATCACTAAAAGCATCACTTTTACATAAAAAAAGAGTCAATTCATTGGAATTTCAAACTGAGAATGGAATATGAGCTAGGTCAATAGCTATGAGCTTTTCTTTTAGAAACTAACTTTGTAAAAGTTGTAACTGCAAAGATGGAAAGCTGCCATGTAGCAAGGACCTAACAGCCCTGCCAAAAAATGTCATCTGTCAGCAACCTATGTTCTTAAATTTTCTTGAAGAATAAAAAGGAAAAGGTGGTTATGGAATTTATGCATCCCACCCTTTGGCTCTCAGCCCTGCTCTCTTGGAGTGTATTCATGTGAAAGTTCACTAGCCAAGGAGGTTCTTGGCCAAGTGTAACTGAAAGGCCAGAGCCCATCAAAGAGTAAGGACAAGTCTTGATTGACATTGTAGCAAGTTATTTTGGGGCAGGGATCTTCCACTGGAGCAAATTCTAGGTCTTAAATCCAAGAGAGATCTAGAAACCTTTATTCCCAAGGTCCCAGGCTGTATCAGCCATTACTTTCTCCTTGCCACTTATAGGATACAGACAGCTAATAACTGACCCTGTGTTCTAGGACTGAACCTCTACTTCATGAGTCACTTAGTAAAAAACTTCTGAAGAAGTCTTGCCTAAAAGTATTCTGCAAAGCAACATCACCCATGATCCCTTTTCCTTTAGTTTATCTCCATCATATGACATCTAAAGCAAAGGAAGTGAAAGAAATGAAGAATTATAGTACTGGGGAATGAGCATGGGAATACCAGTCTACCATTTTATTTTTCAGTCCTAATCCATAATTCTTGATTGCTTTGCACGCTCACAGAAAATTAAAAGAGAAGAAAGAGTAATTTACAGAGAAAAAAAAAAAAGCAACACGGGTGCCTCGCTGGCTCAGTCAGTGGAGCATGCAACTCTTGATCTCAGGGTTATGAGTTTGATCCCCATGTTGGGTTTAGAGACTACTTGAAAAAAAATAATATCTTTTAAAGCAAGGCAAAAGGGGGAAAAGAACTAATATGAGATAATGCATCTGGCATTATGTTACATTCATTCTATTTCTTTTGAACTCTATTTGGAAATTACTGCCATTATTCCTACGTTAAAGCTGAGGAAACAGAGTTTTTCCTTCTAGGAACAGATTAACTATAATTTACCTAATGACCAGCAACTAAGTAGTAAGTCTGGTGTTCGAATTCCACAGTATCTGTTTCCCCATTAGACCATCCTTTCTAGAATATGGAATTGTGCCAATCCAGACTTTATTTGCCTCTGCTTGAAATATGGACTTCATAGTCAAAAATTTTAAAAATAAACTCATTTCTTTTTTCCTTTGATGGCCTTTCCTATTCCTAGGCTAAGTATTACTAGGGAAAGAGCAAATAATCCTACAAAAAAATGACTTGCCATAAATTCATGTTAAAGTTGCTTCTTTATTTGTACTCAATAATTTTCATACAATTCCAGGAGATCTATACTGGGGACAGCAAATGTGTGGAACATATTCCACTACTTCTCCCTGATTACCCATGTCAGGAGCTGGTTATTAAGAGTAGCTCTGGGGCACCTGGGTGGCTCAGTTGGTTAAGCGACTGCCTTTGGCTCAGATCATGATCCCGTAGATCCGGGATCGAGCCCCACATCGGGCTCCCTGCTCGGCAGGAAGCCTGCTTCTCCCTCTCTCACTCCCCCTGCTTGTGTTCCCTCTCTGGCTGTGTTTCTCTCTGTCAAATAAATAAATAAAATCTTAAAATAAAAAAAAAGAGTAGCTCTTTCCTCTGCATACTAAGTTGGCCTCAGAATCCTTCTCAACACATCACTCCATGAAGCCACTACCAATCAGTCAGAGTTAGCACTGAGTTTAAAATTTACATACACTCCAGTCCTACCTCACTCATCACAATGAACAGAACACCAGTAACTGAATGTATCCCTGCTGTGCTTACTCCCAGAAGCAGCCTAGGAGGCATCTAATTAGAACACATTTATCTTTCCCCTTCTTCTTTTTTTTTTTTTTTAAAGATTTTATTTATTTGACAGAGAGAAACACAGCCAGAGAGGGAACACAAGCAGCGGGAGAGAGGGAGAAGAAGGCTTCCTGCTGAGCAGGCAGCCTGATGCGAGGCTCGATCCTGGGACTCTGGAATCATGACCTGAGCTAAAGGCAGAGGCTTAACCACTGAGCCACCCAGGCGCCCCTATCTTTCCCCTTCTTGATCTTAAACTCTTTCCAATCTTTGCGTTGGTCTAAGAAGAGGTGCTTTTCTCAAATTCACCAGTCATCCATGTTTCTCCTCTCTATCCCATCTCTCAGTCACCCATGCCTTCACATATTCATTATTCTTCAGTCTTTCATCCACTAGGTGCTACTCTACTTCTATGGGTAAACACACGTTCCACTCTTTCTTCCTCATAAAAGTAAACAATTTTCTCCTGAACTCTGCTGCATTTCAAGTGAACCCCCTGGGGATCTGGTTAAGCTGAAGATTTAGATTCCTTGAACCTGGAGGGAGGGGCAAGGGGAGCTGAAATTCAGAATTTCTAGCAAGCTTCCAGGTGAAGCGGATGCTGCTGGTCCATGGACCACACTGAGTGCCAAAGCTGTATATACCTCTCTCATTTTTGAATCACTCTCTTTTTCTAAATTTTTTTTTCAGATTTTATTTATTTGAGAGAGAGAGAGAGTATACAAGTTGGGGGAAGGGCAAAGGGAGTGGGAGAGGGAGAAGCAGGCTTCCCGCCGAGCAGAGAGCCCAATGTGGGGCTGGATCCCAGGACCCTGAGATCATGACCTGAGATGAAGTCAGAGGCTTAACCCATTGAGTCACGCAGGTGCCCCTCTCTCTTCTTTTCTAAGACACACTCCATGCTGGTTCCCTCTATGTTCTGAATGCCGTTTTTCTTCTTCCTTACTGACTTCTTTTACTCTTCCTTGGGTCAAACTTTATTTCTAATATTAATAAAAATAATAATATTCTTTTAAATATTTCTTATAGTGCCAGTCACTATATTGATTATCTTAATTCTCAGAATTCATGAGAAGTTTTTCAATGTAAAGATGGTAAATTGAGGTACCATCACCAACACTACATAGGCAGCTTGGAGTGGGGATTCAGCCCCCAGCAGTTTAACTCAAAAGTCTGGAACTTTATCTCGGCAATCCAGCCTTGAACCTGAAGCCATGAACAAGCCAGTGATGCCAACTTTTGCAGCTAAAAAGTACGTGGCTGAGAGGTATGATGAAGAAGGTGGCAAGGCTGCTGAAAGTCAGACTGTGAATTCCTGCAGGGCATCTGATAAAACACCGGAAGGGGACTGGATTGCTGTTGCAGAGTAACCTGATACGGCCCGTCCATTTAGAATTAAATTTCCAAACCTGCAGCATTTTTAGGAAAAGTTGGACTCTGAAGAAAAATATTCATAGTAAGGCATTTCACTAAAAAAATCAAACTCTGGGGCAGTTCATATCCTTACAATTCAAGTCACTGGCTCAACCGATAGGGTGTAATGTCCTTTGCAGAAAATGTGAAAAAGCAAGACTCAGAATTCAGATCAACCACACACAAAATGAAGAGACACCTGGCAATGCTGCCTTATGTCTGTATTTATGCCTTCCTCAATGCTCAGTCTACTGGCCTTTTCTAATTAATCCTTATAACAATGCACTTCTGAGAGGCAAATTAGAAGCAGAAAACATCTCCACTTTATAAATAGGAAGCAGATGCAGTGACTTAATGGCACTTAGTAAGTCAGTAACAGAACTTCCAGTCAATCCTAACTTAGATTCCACTGATTTATTTACACAGCACAACACCAAATGTAAACTTTAAAAGACAAAAACAAAAGCAAAACCCCAGTTCTTCCTTTCTTAAGAATCTGAACCACCAGAAGTCTTCAGAAATTCTTATTTTGTTAATCTAGGCCAAATTCTGCAAAACAGGCAAAAACTGGGTCAGTTCTTTCTCTAGGATTAATAATGTTTCTTCTGAAACACAAAATTACTAGACAGATGTCTTGCCCATTAATCCTCACAATTAGCTTTAAAAGTACCTGAGATCAGACACCAGGAAGTTACAAAAGATATATACCTCATTTGACATTAAGAAAACGTAAAGAAGGAAATTATATGAAAATCCACTGTGGCTAAAATAAAAGTCTTGGATTAAAGACTTCATGAAAAACCACCTTATTAAATTCTACCCTTCCTTAAAAGAGATAAATAGAATTAGTATAATTAATGGTTGTAATTGTTTTCATAATGTACTTTTCTTGACCTAAACTTTCTTTAATCAATCCAAAATGCAAAAATGCTCATTAGTGAGTTTACTATTATAATAACCTTTACCAACACATGTCTAAAACTCACACCTTCCAGTACTTGAATCAAACTAGAATCAATGTTTTTCCCCATAAATTCTACACTTTTGGTAACTGTCAGGCATAGATTTTTACTAGGAGAAAGACACAAACTAAACATAACAATGCATATTTTCTGACCTTTAAGAACATGTCAGAACTTTCACTATTCAGGACTGCTCTACCTTCAAATATAAGCCTCACAAATAAATCTTCCAAAGGGCTAAGTGCAATATAAGAACATAACCATGAAATTTAAAATCAACAGTGTGATTAATTGATGTATTATGTGAATAAAGAAAAGAGAAATGTCACCATTCCTAGGCCACTTCTTGCTCATTTCTTAAAGAGAAATCATTGCTTTTATACTTAACATTTGTACTCTTAATAATTCCAAGCTATTTATATCTGTATACCATTGTGTGTGTATATTGCTTTTCAAGCCTTTAGAAATGTGAAATCCTAAATCTCCAAATTCCTAAGTGTTGAGAATCTTTATCATGATTCTTGTGACTGGGCCACACTGTGTTTCCAGTTACTAAGAATCATATTTTTATTAAAAAACAAGTTTCTTCTACATACATAAGACAAACACATATCACTTGCCTCTAACACAGCCATAGTTGCAGCACATAAACATCACAGATTTCTATTCTATGACAACAGAATCCTTTAATTGCTTCAATTCTGAGGTGAAATTTGGAAATGAGGACTGGAATGTCATAAAAAAGTCCACATGGCCGGGTAGGAAAGGTTAGATCATTTGCAGCCTCACAGCTCATTCTGTTCTCCCAGAAACAATTCATAATCAGTGAGGAGAGCTATGGCTCCTAAGAGAACTGGAGAATTCACTGGTGCTCTATTTGCTCCCCCCAAAGCAACTCCTCCAGAGCAGGAAAGCTAGCTCAAGACAGTAGCCAGTGCTGAGTCAGCACTTGTCCTTGAACCAGAAATTCCAGAAGGGTGGGAAGCTGGCAAGCAGAGAAGGGAAGAAATAAGGAGGACTTGGAGGAAAAGAACATATCATATACTGACAATGGGTCTCCTGAGTGTATCAGTAATAAATTTGGCTTTCTAACAAAATGTTTTTCTCTTTCTCTCTCTCTTTGCAATAAAGGAAACAGTGCATTAAAGTGTTTTGTGGTCTACGGACAATTTGGAAAATCACACATTTGCAACACTATTGCTATATGAATTAAAGTTAAGGTCTTTTCCTTCAACAGAAGTAGTATTAGCTACATATTCAACAGAAATCTAACCCTCAGTGAAATTTTATGCCTATTGAAGCAGTTAAAGTGTTTCCAAATAAGAGAAATGAACGTTTCTTTTCGTTTCCCTGGTGTAATATAACTGAATGTAATTATTTACCAAATATACAGAATGAAAATGTTTAAATTGAAGTTTAATTTAAAAATGTAAGTTCTTCCTTGGGGAAGCAATGCTACCCAAACAAGAAATCAACATGTAATAGATGAGCTGTTTTAAAGGGATGGAAAGCAGTGGTTTGAATAACTTTAGGAAAGAGGTGTGGGTAGGGTAAAGGGGATCAGTCACCATCTAGTTTCACTTACCTGTGTGTTGTCTGAGATTGTCAATGAGCACCTATAATTTTAGTAACTTAATATTTTAAGAGAAGAAAACCCAGTTTCTCCCCTTGCTCTGCCTGACTAGAAAAACGAATAAATTCCTCCAGCTTTGGGAAACCTTAGTATATTCTATAAAATGCATTATGGTTATTAGTTATAAGGTAGAGAGACAAAGAATCAGCTAAGGAAAAAGAAAAAAAAAACTGCTAAACTGAAACACTTTCTTAGAGTTCTCAGAAGAAAAGAAACACCATTCAGTCCTTATGAACCAGGTTAGTTCTGAATGAGACTATGGAACCGAAAAATTTCTTTTTTCTTTTTTCTTTTTTCTTTTTTTTTTAAGATTTTATTTATTTATTTGACAGAGAGAAACACAGCTAGAGAGGGAACACAAGCAGGGGGACTGGGGGAGTGAGGGAGGGAGAAGCAGGCTTCCTGCTGAGCAGGGAACCTGATGTGGGGCTCGATCCCAGGACTCCGGGATCATGACCTGAGCCGAAGGCAGTCGCTTAACCATCTGAGCCACCCAGGCGCCCCCTGAAAAATTTCTTTTAAGTATGACATGGATGATACCAAACAAGGATGATCCTTCTGCTACATTTCAGGTAAAGTCAATCTACCAGTCAAGAATTATAGACCAAGAAATGTTCCAGACACCATGACAGTAAATAAGCAGAAGGAAATCATCCCAGCCTTTGGAAAGTATATACTTTTATTGGTAAAGCAAGACAAGTGAGTAAAAAATTGTTAGCAATGTAGTGTATAATAATTTTGAAATGAGCGGAACGAAGAGCACTCTACTAAGTAAAGGAAGAAATTATTCTTTGAGGAAAGAACATGTAAATCTTCAAGAAGAAGATGAGACTAAAGCCATAGAGACTTGGAAGAAGTAGAGACTTTATTTGATTAAAGTGATAGAAGAAGGGCACTCGACAGAGAGAGGCATGGAGGGGGGAAATGGTGATTCTGAAACTTTCCTTTTGTCCACAGCAAACGGGGAGCCCCTGGAAACTGTTGGCTACAGAGATGTTTTGAAGTTTATAGAGGAAAAGATCAAAATTGAGATAACAATCAGGATATTAACATATAACAGTCCAGGGCACCTGGGTGGCTCAGTCGTTAAGTGTCTGCTTTCAGCTCAGATCACGATCCCGGAGTCCCGGGATTGAGCCCCACCTGGTGCTCCTGCTCGGCAGGAAGCCTGCTTCTCCCTCTCTTACTCTCCCTGCTTGTGTTCCTTCTTTGGCTGTGTTTCTGTTTGTCAAATAAAAATAAATAAAATCTTAAAAACAAACAAACAAAAAATATGTAACAGTCCACTCAAGAGGTTCCTAAATGTTTCTAGAGCAGGGAAACAAAGTAAAGAGATGCAAAAATTATTAGCAATGAAAACAGAGACTGAATGACCAAGAAAATATAAAGGTAGAGAGAAAGAACTTCAAAACCTGACTTATGCAAAATGAGAAAAGTTATGACCCAAGGAAAGTCACCTGGTGTCAGATGTGATCAATCTGTTCAGAAATGTTTAAAAGTTGGGGCGCCTGGGTGGCTCAGTTGTTTAGTGACTGCCTTTGGCTCAGGTCATGATCCTGGAGACCGGAGATCGAGTCCCACATCAGGCTTCCTGCTCAGCGGGAAGCCTGCTTCTCCCTCTCTCAGTCCCTCTGCTTGTGTTCTCTCTCTAGCTCTGTTTCTGTCAAATAAATAAATAAAATCTTTTTTTAAAAAAAGAAATGTTTAAAAGTAAATGAAAATGTAGGAATATATTCAGGGCAGAAGGTCAGGACTAAAGATGAGAGTAGCCCCCATCTAAGCTGGAATTACAGTTGAGTCTAAGAAAGAACTTTCTTCAAACAATCTAGAGAAGAGAAGAGCCAAGGACTACGAAGTGAGAAGTCAGTTGATAGGGATCTGACGGTCAAAGGAAAGGGACAGCACGGTGGGTGACAGGCACTTCTGGCAGGAGGTGGGAGTGTCTGCAGACAGTAGCCTGTGTTAGGAGAGGAAAATGAGATAGAAAATGCTCTTAGGTTAGTTGGTGACTAACTTTGTTACTTTGGTAGATCAGTAGAGACAGACCGCATGTCCTGAGGTCATGGCTACATGGAGGGTCACTGTACCATACTCTTCTGTGCACTTTTGAAAAATTCCTTCTTAAGTTTTAGAAAATGTAAATGAGAGTGAAGGAAATGAAAGTAAAAGAATGAAGAGAATCTAGCTTAGGGACAAGAGCAAATATCTCTCCTTCCCCTCTCCCATACCCCACCACAAGCGTAAGGAAGTGCAGAAGAGCCACTAAAGGTGCAGGTTTTTGTGCCAGACTTTGTGGGTTCAAATATTAGCCCTGCCACTGATTACTGTTTTCTTGGGGCAAATCGCTTGGTCCTAAGTACTGACTATGAGAGAGTACTTTATTTCTTCAATATAGACTATATGGCGGGTCCTTTGCCTAGACTATTTTATTTAACCTTCACTTTCTTAGGACATGGTCTCACGGACCAGTTTGCTAGTTCAGGATGATCAGTGAGAGTGCATGTGCCTAAAGTAATAGCAAACGTCAGGAACCAAACCTAGCTCTGCTGATTCTAGAGCCTGTGTTCTTAAATGCTCAAGGATACAGAGAGGGAATACCTGAAGGGAGGATGTACATACATGGTACCCTCTTTTGGGTTCCTAAGCATTAGCACCATAACAAAGACATGAGTGCCTACAACTTTGTACCTAACAGCTCTTATTTAACATATGTTCAAACCATGACCCTCTCAAAGTCAAAGTCAAATGGCAGCAAGAATCAGTTAGGTAACACATGAGTTGAAGGCACTGGAGAGCTCACCCCAACTGTGAGATGGTTCTGGAGAATTAATCACCATTCAGTACCAGTCAGTGGTTGCCATGGAAAAAAGTAGGTCCATATTAATGGATCTTTGATTTTTCAAAATCACATGGAAGTGAGATCTTTACATTGACAATTAATTCAAAGGGTTCCAAAATTACTAGGAAAGGCAAACAGAATATTAAAGTCCTTTGGATCGGGTCACTACCTCAGCATGACCAGACAAAGGTTCATTTCTACTCCACTAACAGAGCAATGTTTTTCACATCTCTTACAGTTTCTGGCAAAGAAAAAAGGTGCTTAGAAAACGGTATTCCAGGGAATGGTGCCTAAAAACAGTAAATCCTATGTTCCTTATGAAATAAATACCTTGTAGCACCTGCTGACATATTTTGTATTACATTCAGCTTAACAAATAGCTTGAGTGACGAACGGGTCCTACTGAGAGCATTACCAACACTGGTACGTTCTCCGTACGTGCCAGATAGTGTTCTCAGTGCTTTCTATACAAGAACTCTTGCAGGCACCCCGAGAACTACATAAGATAAGTGAATTTATTATTCCCATTATACAAGAAGACAACTGAGACACAGACAGGTTAAGTAACTTGCTCAAGGTCACAAAGCCAGCAAGCTTCAGAGGCAGGATTTGAACCTAAGAAGGCTAGCTCCAGAGGCTGAGCCCTTCACAACTATGGGCACTGCCTTCCTAAATCTCAATGAGGACAGTCAGGGGTTGATGATGCTCTGGAGTTAAACTGCCCTCTGGTCTCTCAGAGGTGCTGTGATGGACATACATGATACTTTTATTTTTTAGCATTAATGCCACCTTAACCACCTCAGCAGGAAGGAATTTTGTGGGATAGGTAGAAAATATTCCATATGTTGTGTTCATTATCACTTTGCTCACATCAAGACCACCAATATATACTTATACAACTGTGAGGCAGTATTCACAATTGTGTAAGTTCGTGTTATTTTAATTTGCTACTGAAATACACTAGGCATTCATGAATGTAAGTATATGTATTTGTAGATGTACATTAATAAAGTCTCTCGGAGAGAGACTTATTCAAAGGTGGGGTGTGGTTTTTTTTTTATGTTTTCATCCTCAGTAGTCCATTATTATATTTGATTGAAGAGAAATTCCTAATAAAATAATATTATGTTATGTAAACATCCCTACCAACTTCTTAGTGTTCTCATTTACTCCCATATTTCATCACCAATTTTTTAAAAGTTCCAGCCCTCAGAAAGAGAAACACTCAAAGATGTTTGGATTGCCTTGCCTTTTTACAATCAATGTCAGTTTGCATAAAACTAGAAATACAAGTTATTAATGTTTCTAAAAGTACTTTTAAATATCCCATGAATCATTAACAGCTCTCTCTCAATGTAGCCCCATGCAATAAGCTGAAAATTATACCTTTAAAGAAAGAAAAAGAGCTTTTTCCTCTACTCCCAACATGCAGGTAAAAAAGTCAGTTGCAAAATCATTTTAGTCTAGATTACTGTAACTGCCTCCCAAATTTTCTCCAATATTCACTTGAGCCCCTGTCCAAAACAGCAGACACAATGATACTTCTGAACACTAAATGAGATGGTGACGTTACTGCTTTTCTTTTGCCCTTCAAAGATATCACTGAACCTAGAAACAAATGCACTCTTCTCACAAAATCCTTTTGGACCTGCCCCAGTACCCCTCCTGCCACATCTGAGCCTGCTTCTTCTAGACACATACCAGATTTAATAACTTGCTTGAGAACAAGCTGAGCTCTTTCCTGGCTCAGGGTCTTCTCATACTCTGTTCCCCTGATAGAAAGCTATTCCCCCAATCTTTTATTGGCTGAGGCCATGTGAAGTCCCCTCCTTAGAAACATTCTTCCTGACTACCTAGCTTTAATTTGATGCCTAGAATTATTCTCACTGTCCTCTTCCTTCTTATAACTGATTTTGATTCATAATGATGCTTTTACTTTTTGTTAATGTTGTTTTGTCTGTCTCTTCCACTGGCTAGAATTGCACAAATTGTGCAAAAGCATAGAAACTATGCTTGTGTTTTCCCTATTGTATAGATGGAATGTAACAGAATGCCTAGAACACAATTAGCATGCAGTCAAAGTTTAGTGAGAGAAATGAAAAAGAAAAAAAAAAGAAGTGAAGAAAGAAGGAGGGAGAGAAGAGAAAGAAAAAAGAACGAATGGGAGAAGAAAGATTAACTGCCATGTTCACGCAAATGGAATTTTTTATCATTGGACTGTGAGTATATGCAGACAGTGTGAATGTCCAGACAATTCTCAAGTTATTTCTTAACTTTTATTTGTCTACTTTTTCAACATACAAACTGGGCTGGATATGTAGGAAGAATTTCAAAGCAAAGATAAGATACAGTGAGTGGGGCCTAAAATTGTTTCAGATGCCTATATCAAAATCAAAACTTATAAATCTTGTGTGTTGATAAGATCCTAGAACAGGTGCACCTGGGTGGCTCAGTTGGTTAAGCCACTGCCTTTAGCTCAGGTTATGATCCTGGAATCCCAGGATCGAGTCCCACACTGGGCTCCCAGTTCTGCGGGGAGTCTGCTTCTCCCTCTGATCTTTTCCCCTCTCATGCTCTCTCACCCACTCTTTCTCTCTCAATGAATAAATAAAATATTTAAAAAAAGATCCTAGAACAGTGCAACTTTGTAGGTTTTTTGTTTTGTTTTGTTTTGTTTTAATTCAAAGACTATTGGGAAAAGGTCATCACTTGTGCATAGGAGGGGGCTAGTCATTTCTTGAAATGATATGAAGGTATAGAACTCCTTACTAATTAATTTCATTTTTCAACCATATCTGTTGATTTCTACTGTACACCGGTGAATAACCATGAAATGAAAAGAACGAGGGGAAAAATCTTTAGGTCTCACATTTCAAAAAAATTCTTACAGACTTTTTAAAAAAATTTTTGCAGACTTTTAAGTTCTGCATTCCTAATTATCCATACATTGCAGACAATGCATTGCATTTTATTTGTAACTTTTCAAAGCCTAATTTTTCCAGTGTAACTTTACAAACTTATGAGGTTTAGGGATTTATATCACAATTTCCTGGATCTTCCCCCTCCTTTCATGTACAAATACTAATTTCGTTCTTTGACTCTTGTCTTTACCTTAAAACGAAGTTTTCTAGGAGAAAAATGTTGTGAAAGTCTTAAGTGAAATTATTCCTACATACCACCATAGGTTAGGCCAAAAGATGTTTCTAAGGCATACATACCCAGAGGTGGGACAGGTGACACAGAGGAAGCAATGACTCATCCCAACCAGCAGCTGAAGGAAGGGCCCTCAACTGTCAAGGTCCTCAACACAAACCCCTGGAATCTAAAGGTTCATCTAAACCAATGGAGCATCACTGATAATTGGAAGTCACTGAAGTTTGAGGAAGTTTAGGTTTCTGAGAAAAAAAAAACAACTGGTCTTTCTAATAAAAAAAAACAAATGTGCTGCCCTCTAGAGGCTACAAGAAAAAATGAAGCAACCTGAAAATTCTGAAAAGGGGAAAAGTAAAGGGCAAGAGGACTGGAGGTGCTTATATCCATCTTTACCGTTCTTCTGACCTAACACATTACAATTAGTGTCAGACTTTAAATTTGAGAAGTAAATTAATATCATCTGGAGGAAATTCTTGAATCTAATGTAAATGGCTCTCTCTGAAAACACAGTTGTAGATCTTTTTTTTTTTTTTTTAATGTTTCGTTTATTTATTTGAGAGCATGTGGTGGGAAGGGGCAGAGTGACAGAGAGTCTTAAGCCCACTGGGTCGCCTAGCGCAGAGCCCAGCCAGGGCTCCATCTCAAGACCCTGAGATCACCGCCCAAACTGAACCAAGAGTCACTCACTCAACAGACTCTGCCACCCAGGTACCCCTTTTATTAACTTTTCAACATGATTTTAAAACAATTTGGGGCTCCTGAGTGGCTCAGTAGGTTAAGCTTCTGTCTTCAGCTCAGGTCACGATCCCAGTGTCTTGGGATGGAGCCCCACGGCTCAGCAGTGAACCTGCTTCTCCCTCCCCCCTGCTCGTGCATTCTTGCTTACTCCCACGCTTGCGCCCTCTCAAATACATAAATAAAATTAAAAAAAAATATTGAATAAATTTATCCATTTTAGGGGTACAAATCATTTTTTTAATTAATTTATTTGAGAGAGAGATAAAGTGCGGGGTGGGGTGGCACAGAAGGAGAGGGATAAAAAAAACTCAAGCCAACTCTATGCTGAGGGCAGAGTCAGAAGTGGGGCTTGATCTCAGGACCCTGAGACCACAACTTGAGCCAAAATCAAGGGTCCAATACTTAGCCGATTGCACCACTCAGGCGCCCCAATGATTTTCTAAAATAAATTTAATAAATAAAAATAAATAAATATTTATTTTTTGGTTGTAAAACCATCCCATTCATCTAATTTCTTTGCCATCATACCCAGTAAGATCTGTCTTGCCAACATAAAGCTAATACCCATTCCTGCCCCAGACCCAAGAAACCACTAGTCTACTGTGTGTCTTTACAGATTTGACCCTCATTTCATTTTTGAAATATGAAAGTCTTGAATTAAATATTCCTTAACACAGACAAGTCTTCTGTGTTATTTGTAATATTTCTCCTTCAAACGGTCCTGCTTTGATCAATGTCATTAAGTGGGAGTTGAATCCCCCCTTCAAAAGAAACTTTTGGGGGAAATATCTTTAAACATCTACTATTTCTTAATGTCTCAATGCAGTATATGTTTAACCTTCCAGAGTTCTGAAGGTGATATTAAATCTGACTCTAACGTCTATATAAAAATGGATCATGAGTACACTTTCCATGTGCTGCTCAAAGGTCCATTTCAAAATAAGATTTCACATCCCAAGTTTTGATAAAGGATTAATGGTTATTATATTTGTCTTTACTTGGTATGAGCAATCTGTTTTTAATTGACTATTGAAAAAATCTTAAATGATTCCCTTCTTTGGTAATAAGCTTTTAAAAATCTCTTTTTAATTTGCCAAAAGCATTTTTATGGGAAATTAATTTTCTTTTGTGTGTATGAAGTTGACACACAGTATTACATTAGTTTCAGGTGTACAACATAGTTATTCAACAAATTTATATATTGTTATGCTTACTATAAGTGTAGAAACCATCTGTTACCATGCAACATTATTACAATGACTATATTCTCCATGCTGTACCTTCTATCCTTGTGACCTATTCCTTCCATAACTGGAAGCCTGCATCTTACACTCCCCTTCACCTATTTTGCCCATTCCCCTCCCCTCAGGCAACCATCAGTTTGTTCTCTGTATTTATAGGTCTGAATCTGCTTTTTGTTTCATCATTTGTTTTGTGCTTTAGACTTTGCATATAAGTGAAATCATATGGTATTTGTCTTTCTCTGTCTGACTTATTTCACTTGGCCTAATACCTTCCAGGTCAAAATCATTTTAATCCTAGTGGTGTGACACAGTCTCCTCATAGAACTAAGAGTCCCTCAAGACCCAGATTCTCTGGAGGGGAGATCTGGAGCTCTAGTCCATCCTCAGGAGCAAGAATACCACAGAATACCATGAAATGTATCATGTTACACGAGGCAGGGCACTTAATTTTGTGTACCTCAGTTTCCCCATCCATACAATGGAAATAAAGAGTTTATGTGGGATTTAAAAGTGCCGCGACATGTGCCTTGAACACAGCCCAGAGTGCTACATACAATCAATACAATCAATATTATCTGAAGGTTATTTTACTGAGGATCATTACCATCATTTAAAAGTAAAGAATGGATTTGCCATTGATAGCAGCAAATAACTAACAATAGGCAGACTAAGGATACTTAATCATCAATTTACAATTATTTATATCTCATGCACTGTGGATCTTCAGGGCCAAGCTGCAGTTTTGGCTCATTTCCAGCCTAAGGACCAAACCAAGAGGAATTCACAGGCTGGTCTCAAAGAAGACAACAATGTGCCTCAGGGCATCTGTGCCAAAAAAAAAAAAAAAAAAAAAAAAAAAAAGTGCTGATGCCCTTTAACACTTTTTGTATTTGGTTTTTATTGCCTTAAGAGTTTTTCCCTCACCTTATCCAACTGGTAAATTGCCTACTTCACAAAGATGAGATTATGCAATCACAGCAAGGTAGAAATGGAATAAATTTAGGTCTGGATAAATACAACAAATCAAAGCAAGGAAGAAAGCAAAGACGGGTATCAATATGTTTGATTTTTAGGTTTCTTCTTTCTTCCTAAGCAATTTATGCTCTAAAGCTTTATTAAGTTAGGAGCAGCACATATCTTTGTGAATCCACTTTAATTACTGTAACAAGGCCTGCTGAGTTACTTCCACCATGGGCAGTCCCTAAAAGCACAAATCGGTACATTAATTGCGATGAATGCTTCACTCCTCTTTCAAGCGCCAAGGAGCAGAGTTTTATAAACAGCAAAGTGTGTTAATTTAAACAAAATATAAAAAAACAATTCTTTCTAGGTGGTAAAGCTTGGTCTGCATATTTTCATTATTACATAATGGTTACCTTGAGGCCATAAACTGTAAGGTCATGGTAAGGTCACCACGAAGTGGCAAATGTAATAAGTGAGAAGAAAAGTAACTAGAGACCATATTTAAGATGACTTTTTCCTTAGTTGGGTAAATGAATGTTCTTTTAGTATAGCTCATTCAATAGTGCAGCTTTAATACAGGTTTCTTTTTAAACCACTCATCTATACTCTGTATCATAAAATTTCTTAAAAATTCCCTTTCTGGGCTTTTCCTCTTTCCCCGACAACACACAACCCAGAATTTGCTATGGCTCACTTTAAACCTAAAGGTTAAAGCCATCCTATGCTTAGAACGAGTATGTATTGATATTCAAAAGAAAAGAATTATGAAAAAGGTCACTGCTCTGATTGGGAAGAATATGCTAAAATAAATAGGAGGAACAAAATAAAAATGTCCAGGTTCTCTGTGTTTCTAAAGGACTTATCCTTTACACCAGCTGATGGTAAATTAATACAAGGCATTGATAATTTTAAAAGCTATGTACCAACTGCTTCATTATGCAAAAGTACAAAGCCTGTAGAGGCAGAAAATAGCTTGAGAACTTTCTTTCCAAATGTGCTGGTCAACGTGATAACTGTTTTTCATTTATATACTGTTGATACCCAAGATACAGCAAATAATGTCATCAATTTCCTTCAATTACCTCATAAAGGATTCATTTGCACTCAGGGAATAAAAAGGTTGTGACAGTAGCTTCAGGATCACTCAGCAGCAAGAATCAACATTAATAACTATCCTCAGAGGCACAGAAGGAGGAAAAAAAGTCATTTACTTAACATTCTTTAATTCTTTGTGGTATAACAAGATTACGTCATGATTTAGGGTCAAAAAGCAGGTTTTTTGCTCATGAGGAAAGCCTTTCAGAATCCACACATTTCTCCTGACACTCAGAGTTCTGAGATCTCAGGCCACTTTAAATACGGTCCCATTCCCCCCGCCCCAGCTCTCAAACAGCCTTCAGAGGAAAAAGAAAATCCCGATTACCTGACTCCTGAGACTTCAAAGAGCCTGGGCCTTACTACATAAAGATGTCTCTTTATACTAAAGTTAGATAGTGCTAAAGAAAGTAACTTTTGTATGCCCATCCTGTAACACGGGGTCATGGATAGCTCATTAAGCATTCTTCCTCTGGTTTGATTACATAAAGAGTTGGTTTTGTAATATAATAGCACGGGAAGGTCAGTATGGTTATGAGAGAAATCTTAGATGCTGTGACAAATCCAATAACTATCAGGGTATTTTGTTCATAAAAGTAAAGCATTTCTCAAAATATTTTGCTGATTTGTTAAGGTACTGGGAGGCAGGATGCTAGCTGCTGGGCTGAACTTCTCCATGACGCTACACAGCGTCAAAGGATTTGATCACTGAACTATTCAACTGTCTAGCTGTCAACAGATTTTCTTAGAAGCTACAGATTTGTCTTTCGGAATAAGGCAGAGACCAAATCAAGGATATTTAAAAGTTGAGGTACACAGGTATCTGAACCAAGGGGTGGGGGCAAAGACAAGTATCAGTCCACGACCTACTCATGTACCCAGCTTCAGGAATTCGGTATAAGCAGTGTGGATGCACTTTTCAGGTAATCCTCCTCCCCTTACCTCGGATCCAACAGTCTAACCATCTTAGCAGAAATGACCTTCCTTTCATGTTTATGTGGGAGTCTTTCACACAGAGAGTGATTCACATCTTACAAGGACAGACATCTCTGAAAGGAACTCCCGAAAGTTTCAAGCTACCTGAAGCTGTGGCCACAAATATAGAGCTGCACTGCCCTCCAGAGGTGACTCCTTGGCAGATACTTTTAATCAGCCAACGTTGTCGGGACCCAGGAATTATGCTCATGTCATCTCTTTGCAACTGTACTCCTGTCGACTCAAATGTTCTTTTAAATATATGCCTAAAGATCAGTAGCAATCTACAGTTTTCCCTTAAGCAGAATGTTACATTTTCTTGGCTCTTCCCTCTGATCTCCTTTCCTTTTGTCCTTTTCGAAAATAATATTAGCTATAGCTTCTGTTAAATGTTAAATATTATTTTTTTCATGCTTTGGAGGGGCCTATTTATTCATGTATATTTTTCAGAGAAATTAAACTGAAGAGGCAGCCTAGGGAAACCTTAGCAGTTTGGAGAAGCTCAGAATGACTTGAGGGCATCAAAGAAGCTCCTGAGAAACTGAATATTTTGGAGTCTAATTATATTGTCATCACTTAACTGAAACATGAAGGGTGCCCACAGCTACTGTGAGAAAAAAAATATATACACATTTTTATGAACACTTTTCTTCTTGAGCTTTTGTTCTCCACAGTAAACTACGTCTGTCCTGTCCCACATGCCACCTCCACTAAGGGACAGTTTTGTGGATTGTCACTTTCCCTTTATTCACTATCAGTTCAAAATTTTTGAGATTTAGTACAAAGCTAATAATTTCATGACAAAAATTACAACAATCAGTGTGACTAATCACGAATAACTCAAAACACACAAGTGAAAAGCATCAAATCTCAGACACTGAGCTGGGAAAGTTAAACTTTATCTCTTTATAAAATAGGCACTTCTGTAGGGATTTGCAAATATTAATTATCTTAACATGCTTGATATAAGTGTTATTGTTATCATTTACCTTTTATAGATAAGACACAAGAGGTTAACATTGCTCAAGATCACAGAGCTGGGATGTGATGCAACTGAGATTCAAACTCAAGCACTTTGGCTCCTCAATCCTGGTTCTTAACTTCTGAAATTGAACTTAAATTGTATACAGACTTTTTTCCTCCCGCATACAAAAAGCATTAATAAGACTTAATAAAACAAATACTTTAAATAAGTCTAATACTTTAAAATAAAGTTAATACTTTTCAGGCATGTTTTTTTTAAAAATCCAGGGCACAGAGAAACCTTTAAAAATATTAAAACCCTGATAGAGAGAAATACAGTAAGAAACAAACTGTAAATCAATTTTTTCTGACAACTTGCAAATATTTACTATGTCACTAACCTTTAAGGATGGAATAAAGCAAATACTGAAACAACAGGGAAGAGTTTTAATTCTCTTCTCCTAGAAATAAAAGTAAATTATATAAGTAAATCCACCATTGACTTATCAAAGTCAATCTCAAAAGCATATTTTAGCCTATAAATACAACCAGGTATTTGTCATTTTTCAAAAAATTGAGATTATTTTTCTGCAATAAAAAGAAATGCAAAAAAAACCACGTGATTTATGGTAAATACTAAACTCATTTTTTAAAAAGACAATACAAGATTTCAGATTTGGTCATAGAGGAGCCATCACAAACTGACAGTCATTTAGCTCAGAGAGGGATTATAAAATGCACTTCAGGGTGTATTTAAAAATAATGTTCTTGCACCAAGCACAGGCGGGCCAGCTACCCAGCGGCTAGTTTCAGAAACTTAAAAGCCCCTGAGAGAGCAGCTCGGTAACAACAAAGCAAATGCAGGCCCTGCCCAGTGTCGTTATGGGGATTAGATGGGGGTCACCACTTCATGGCAGCACCTGCATGGCTATGACATAAGCTTATATCTTACATAAATCATACCCCCTCTGTTTTGAAAGCAAATAATAAAAAAGTTGTTGCATGTCTTTTGACCTTATTTCTGGGAAATCTGGATTTTTCCCTTCAAGCTGTGGAATGTACTAACCATCCCCAGTGGGACACACTTAGAAACCCCTATCACAGAACACATGTATAAATATCCACCTTCTCACTTCCAGCGTGATTTGCATCTTAAATGTCACTAAGTTATTATTATTTTAAGTAGATTAAAGTGAGGAAGAAAGGGAGAGTGAGAAGGAAGAAAAAGCAGAGGCGAGACACCTGAAGGAGGAAATTAAAACCCTAGCACTGATGAGACACATAACCGACTAGCTAGTGATAAAAGGAAATCAAAGTCAGATGCCTGTTGCTGCTGACAGTTGCTGAGCACCGCCTGCACAAAGGCCAGTGAATCTGGTGCACAATTATTTCCTGAGTTCTTTTTTTTTTTAATGGAATACAAATACTCAAAACTCCTTCCTCCCCAAAATATACTGCTTTTCCCTAGCATTATCATTACTTGAGATAATGAAATGATGTCGCTAGAACCTACTTGAGAAAAGACAGGGTGACTACCCTTGCATTAGTTGATTATCCACATGTATAATTATTTGAACAACTTATAGATCCAGCTTCCCATGGGGCAAAGTTCAGAGTAGAGGATAAAAGAGTAACAGGTTAAAAAAACTAGAAACCTACTGAATTAGCATTACCACACTTATATTATACTACTACTACTATTAATGATGATGATGACCAGAGCTGGTACACAGAAGTATTATTTCAGCAGATTGAGGAACTCCCAATACAGAGGCAATGCTTAATCCTCACACCCATTCTAGTGCTCTAGCTTCTAAAGGAAGAGCAAGAGACATGTACTGAGTATTTTTAATACTGAAAACCTACTATGTGACTTGAGTAAGGGGTCTTTTAAAAACACTCCTTTATTCTAACATTCTATCTAGAAAGATATATTTTATTTTCTTCATAATGATGATATTCCTGTTTGTACAAAAAGTGAAATCCAACAACGTATTTTTTGATCAGAAACTTTCTTGTGAAAAATATAGCTAATACAGCCGATGTTAGGATGTCGGGCCAAGATATCATCTATGAGGCTTTAATGCTGTGAAAATTATAAAATTACTATGAGGAAAGAATATCAAATATATCCCCCCAATTCAATGTTCAATATTTAAATATTTGCTGGGTCCCTGTTATGGAGGACCTACATTTACTGGAGAGAAATATAAAATAATAAATTTAGAACCCTTAGTAGATATTAGTTACTGATCTCTGCTACAGAAATTAATCAGCCAGCAAGGCAAAGGAGAGGTGTGTGTGTGTGTGTGTGTGTGTGTGTGTGTGTGTGTGCGTGCGCGCGTGTGTGTAAGCTCACTAATACAAGGTAGTCTGGTGAGGCATCTCTGGTGGGATGGGGAGAGCTGTGTGGTATATTTGAGGCCAACAGCAAAAGGAAACATCTAGAACATGTGACTCATATCATGCAGTGTTTTGTGGGCCTTGGGAAGGACTGAATTTCACTCAGAATGAAAAGAAAGCCACTAAGCAACAAGTGTGAGCACTGCATTTTCCAAGTTTGGGGGAAAGTAATTGTACTTAAGCTATAGGAATATAAGTATATAAGGCACAGGTGACCAAAATCTGCACCTGGAGACTGACCTATCTGAATTGAAATAATGTCAGTTCTTCAATGTCAAAGCTGAGAGACCCCGTCTTAACTACTGCATCTCTCAACTTCCACATAAATGGTCAGAATCCTTAAACTGCAGTACTACAGTGAGATAAAGTAATACAAACAGTACCTAAGATTGTCCCTGGATTATAGTTACTGCTTAATAAATAATGGTGGACATTTGAATAGTGTTGGAAGCAGCTGGAAGATGTGTGTGATTGAACTTAGGCAGGGAATACACAAATTTTAAAAGGTCTAAAGAGAAGATGGAGGGAGAAAGTTGATGTTAGGACAGGCTTTGAATCTTTTTTTTTTTTTTAGGCTTTGAATCTTGAAAGATGCTAAAGGGTCTCGACATCTAAATAAATCTCCAAAAGTTGCCAGTTCAGAACCAAAGATGCTCATAAGGAGAGCTTGGTATCCAATACAAATACCTAATTTGGATAATTAAAGGATTATCTCTAGGGGCGCCTGGGTGGCTGAGTTGGTTAAGCAACTGCCTTCGGCTCAGGTCATGATCGCGGAGACCCGGGATCAAGTCCCACATCGGGTTCCCTGCTCAGTCGCGAAGCCTGCCTCTCCCTCTCTCATTCCCCGTGCTTGTGTTCCCCCTCTGGCTGTGTTTCTCTCTGTCAAATAAATAAAAAAATCTTTAAAAAAATTATTATCCCTAGAGTAACTGATGAATAAAAATAATGGTATTGCTCAGTAAAAATTAAGCATTTCTTAGGGCATATCTAACTGAATCCTCCGAATAAGAGTAAGATATTAAACTTGTTTATAAAATGAGCAACTGAAGTTTGGGGAAAATAAAGAAAATGCCCCAAATCGCACACCTAGAAAGTATGCTCACAGCCAGTCCATAGTAAGTTCTCAATGTTTCTCAGATGAATATATGAAGAAATTCACATCTAAATTATTGATAAACCCTCTATAAATTACTAAACCAGATAAATGTTTTCCAAATTCTTCCAACAATTCAGAATCATCGGGGGCGCTTGCTTTTTCTCCCCCAGGTACTGCTGCAGGACCCACAATCTCTTGTAGAGAAGCCTAGAAATCAGTATTTTTAACAAGTAATCCAAGTGATTCTTTTTTTTTTTTTAAGATTTTTTAATTTTTTTGACAGCAAGAAACACAGCTAGAGAGGGAACACAAGCAGGGGGGAGTGAGAAAGGGAGAAGCAGGCTTTCTGCCGAGCAGGGAGCCTGATATGGGGCTTGATCCCGGGTCTCCGGGATCATGACCTGAGCCGAAGGCAGTCACTCAACCAACTGAGCCACCCAGGTGCCCCCCAACTGATTCTTATGTACAGAATCTTGAAAAACACCTCACTGGGTATTTACTGGATAAGAACTCTTTTCTAATCTGTAAATGCCACCTGGCTCTCTTTTAAAAAATAACAATATATGACCCTTTTAAGCCCTCCACCCACTTCAGAACCCAATATTTAATCTTTCTATTTTGCAAAGATAGAAGGTCCTGCAATACAGGTTTAAAAACTGTTGCAAGGTCTCAACTTTAAGATCCCTTTGTTGATTTTAGCTGAATGGGAATTGTTCTGTTTTCCCATTACAGGCTACATATCCAAGCAAATGTCTAAGGAAGGATTTTCTAGTACTGAAAGTTTTTACATACACTTCATTATAAAAACCACCCTTCTCCTATCCCCCTGCAGGGGGTGGTGATCAAGGTCTCCTAGTATCTAGAAACTTTTCTTCATGTTTTCTTTCTGGGTAACATAATTAAAGAGTTGCTGAAATGAAACACCCATTTCCTTTACTTTCTGTTAAGAGTGGGAAAGCACTCTTCATTTGGAAAGTCTTTATTATGCTTTTAAAAACTACATATACCATGAATGGTACCCACTCTGCAGTGGTAAACTAGGTAAACTGGTTTGGTAAACTAGGACTAGGTGAGACACATTCAAATGGTGAACTACTATTTTTCACAAAGCTTTGTGTTCACAAAAGAAATTCTATAAAATACTTATTTGACATGGTGCATACAGCAAACAAGAACAATTTCTTTTTTTAAATCCCAAAACCGTGGTATGATGTAAAGAAAATGACTGATAGGTATGACATTGTCTTTGTGCCACCGGATCCTCCTGGGAATGACCCCTCAGGAATAAGGAGAAACTGGGGAACACTGTTTAGACCTAGGAAACAAAGTAAAATGGTGGAGTTTTCTACTCTCCTTGGACCAAGAAAAGTAATCTGAGTGGCACCTGGGTGGCTCAGGTTATGGTCCCGGAGTCCCGGGATCAAGCCCTGCATCAGGCTCCCTGCTCAGCAGGAAGCCTGCTTCTCCCTCTCTCACTCTCCCCACTTGTGTTCCCTCTCTAGCTGTGTCTCTCTGTCAAATAAATAAATAAAATATTAAAAAAAAAAAGAAAAGAAAAGTGATCTGAACGGTTATCCTCTGGCTCCCAAGCAGTAATGGGAAACCTCTACCTTCTCTTGCTTTGAGATTTCAGTGACATTTATTAATGATGAAAGTCACTAATCAAACATACATTCCAGAGTCTACCTCAACATCAAAAAGAAGATGATCACATCAAAAAATGGGCAGGAGACATGAAGAGGCACTTCTCCATAGAAGACATACAAATGGCTAACAGACACATGAAAAAATGTTCATCATCACTAGCTATCAGGGAAATTCAAATCAAAACCACACTGAGATACCACCTTACACCAGTCAGAATGGCCAAAATTAACAAGACAGGAAACAACAAGTGTTGGAGAGGCTGCAGAGAAAGGAGAACCCCTTACACTGTTGGTGGGAATGCAAGTTGGTGCAGTCGCTTTGGAAAACAGTGTGGAATTCCTTAAAAAATTAAAAATAGAACTACCATATGACCCTGCAATTGCACTACTGGGGACTTACCCCAAAGATACAGATGTAGTGAAAAGAAGGGCCATGTGTACCCCAACGTTCATAGCAGCAATGGCCACAATCGCCAAACTGTGGAAAGAGCTAAGGTGCCCTTCAACAGATGAATGGATAAATAAGATGTGGTCCATATGAATACTATGCCTCCATCAGAAAGGATGAATACTTTTGTAGCAACATGGACTGGATTGGAAGAGATTATGCTGAGTGAAATAAGCCAAGTAGAGAAAGTCAAATATCATGTGATTTCACTTACTTGTGGTGCATAAACAGTAATATAGAGGACAGTAGGAGAAGGAAAGGAAATGGGAAGTAGGGTAAATCGGGGAGGGAAACGAAACATAAGAGACTGTGGACTCAGAAACAAACTGAGGGTCTTGGAGGGGCGGGGGTGGGGGTGGGTGAGGCTGGTGGTGGGTACTGAGGGCACGTATTTCATGGAACACTGGGTGTGGGGCATAAACAATGAATCTTAGAACACTGAAAATAAATTAAAAAATATATATATGAGTCTTCCAATCCCACTGATCATTAGCTATCACAAAGTAGCCACATCCTACAGATATCAAGAAGATTCTGAAAAAACCTTTAATAAAAAATACTGTTTCCTCATCAAATGATTTTTTTTCTTTTAATGACAATAAAAGGATAATGTTAAAGTTACAATCCTATCACCTAAAATAAACCGGTCTTGGGAAATATTCATATTCTTCTTTTAGTCCAAAACAAATAACAGGAAAAACAGAATATGATGATATAATTGGAGGTTGTAGCATCCAACAAAAACAAAACTAGAGGCTAAAAAAGCATGTGACAATACTTGAGATTTAAATTATCCAAATTCTCTCATAAAGAAATAGTCATAAAGATTTAAGGACAATGAGTGATACTTGTTACAAAGTACCGTCAAAGTAAAATACTTTGAAACCATCTAGTTCCATTTACTTGTAACATCAAGCTATCAATTTCAAAGGTTTTACGAATTCTTTTAAAATGAAAACACTTGTTTTCTTTTATGCAGCACAATTACTGCTATCTTAAGAGGGGAAAAGAGAACATAACTTTTCTCTAGCAAATCATTTTTAATTAAACTAGATTTAGCATTCAGAAATTCAGAATATATTTTTTATATGTTCTCAATTAGTACTTTATACTCTAGTCTTTCTAGAAAAAAACTTTTAAAGATTTTATTTATTTATTTGAGAGAGAGATAGAGAGAGAGAGAGAGAGAACATGAGAGGGGAGAAGGTCAGAGGGAGAAGCAGACTCCCCATGGAGCTGGGAGCCCAATGAGGGGCTCCATCCCAGAACTCCCGGATCATGACCTGAATTGAAGGCAGTGGCTCAACCGAGCCAACCAGGCACCCTCTCTAGAAAATTTTTTTTAAAAAGTAAAGTGTGTAAAAACTTAAAACATCTAAAACTATATGGTTGTTGCTGTGTTTAGGACATAAATATTACTCTACATGAGGCTTTAAGAGATACAAGAACAATTAACTAGAGTCCTTAGAAAAGATTCAACTCTAATGCATGCCAGGGGCCAGCAGGGGGAGTAAAACCCCCAAAATATTGATAAAATAAAAGAAAAATGCTAAATGGAGGTACAGGTGGGACAACCTGGAATCAGTCACCCAACCAAACAAGGAAGATAAAAAGATTCCTTAGATAAAATTATTTTGAATTATATCTCACCCACCTATTTGTTTTGTGAAAAACAAATTCACCTCTTTCTACATATTCTCTCTTCATCAGTCCACTCAGACCTCAAAACCTTGTCATCTTTCTTTTATTCGTCTTCTGTGAATTAACAAAGAGAAAAAACTACCCTACCAGCAGATAATCATATACTTTAATTATACAAGAATTCATTCAACTAGCAATTTCTTAAAATCCATTTTGTGGTCAGCTAGAATAATGATTTGTATCTCAATAACCACTAACCAGGCATTTGTTCTAGCACATGAGAAAGAATGATGCTTAACATGATCTGCATGAATTAACAATTCTAGAAGTACAGATAAGAGGGAAATTTCTAAAGGCAATTTAGAAGTAAACCAGGAAAAAAAATTTTGGCAACAGGCTAAAATATATTCCATGTTCATCATGTTTAATTTGAAGACATTTTATGCATAGGAACACAGCATTATCTAGAAGAAAGGAAATTCTGGCCTTTAGAAACACAGAAACTCTTCCAGGTCACAGAATTCCCAGTGCATCTGATTAAAATATTACCTATCACACCTTTCAGGACCACCGACTACCACCTGACAGGTGTTTGCTGGCTGGTGATTTCGCTCACTAAGGCAGTGAAGGGCTACAAACTTCAGCCTCTCCTTAGCATTAAGATATAAGGCCATCAGGGAAAGAAAAAAAAAAAAAAAAGATGTGAAGGTCATGAGGTTTTAGCAGAAATGCCAGATCACCCAAATTCTGATTATGCAAACTCCCCGTTGAACGGCCTCATGGATTACCCTTTAATAGAAGACATTCTTCACCAAAACCCGTATCTTTTTATGGATTTTACTTATCAACCCTCAGAGGTTGGTGAAAGAATTTTTTCAAGTTAAAAAGAGAGTTTTGCTAGAAAATCTTCAACTGTGCAGTTAACACTGAATTTGATAAACAGTACATTCCCAGTAACAGCCACCAAAATTCCAAGTTAAATCTGTGCCCTTGGAACAACGCCAAAATGCCACAGCATATTTGCACTTTGAACAAATTGCACATTTTTAACTCCTATTTTTTTCTGCCAAAACAAAGGCTCAAATATGCAGATTCTATCCTCTCTGAAAACTTTACAATGGTAATTTTGGATGCAAAGAAAAATGCTTTCAAGACCAACAGAGTGATAGATTGATGTGCAACTTTAATTTTAATACTACCCGAACTATTTCTGGAAATCGTATGTGAAAACAGATACCGTGAAATTGTCACTATCATCATCTGGCTTTGAAATCAGGCAATTTTATTAGATCTTTCTTTGCTACTTGGCCAATATCCTTAACCTCTCAGCCTCAATTGCATTATCCGTCAGATAGTGATAATAATACCTCAAAGACTTGTTGGAGTCAACGAGATAATAAATGTGTCTAACCTAGTTCCCACCACATAGAAGCTAATCAATAAATGATACCCCTACCATTATATCCTATTAGGCATTTGCACCTACTGGGTTCAAGACACTAATCATGATTTGCAAAAGGAAAATAATAATTTAAGAAAGGCATTTCTAAGCTTTCACTTAAAATCTGAAAAGTGCCCTGCTTTAGGGCATTGTATTAATGAGAAAACTCTGTTAAGAAGTGAATATTTTCTGTCATATATACCATTCTTCCCCCCAAATAATTACTCATTAAGACCCTACTAGAGGACCTGCTTATTGAATTGTCCACTACAGAAGAAATTCTACTAAAACAGACGTAATTTAATTGGGACCCAATAGAGTTGATTTACTGAAAAAAATAAAGGTTCCCCATGTTGTTTCTGGATATATCTGGCTACTTTCTTTCTTTAGTGGGTACCCTATAATAAACATCATCCACTCCTACTTTTTGATAGAAGAAATATTCATCCTGGTGGAAGTAAACACATGTATAAAGCTAAATTTGTTAGAATAAAAATAATTTTTCTTAGGGCAATGAAGATTAATACAGATAAAGTATATGCTAAAATGGTTGTTGTTTTACTGAATTCAAATAGAGAAGATGAATGACTCTTCTAACTATGACCAAACTTATTTCTTGTGCTTTATCTTTTGCTATCTTTTTTGCTATCTTAAAAAGCATATAATTTAGGGGCGCCTAGGTGGGTCAATCGAGTAAGCATCTGCCTTCAGCTCAAGTCATGATCTCAATGTCCTGGGATGAAGCCCCACATAGGGCTCCCTGCTCCCAGTCCTCCCTCTCCTTCTACTTGCCTTTTCCCCTGCTTGTACTCTCTCTCTTTCTGAAAAATAAATATATAAAACTCTTCCATAAAACAGAAGACAAGAGATTCTTTCCTAACAGTCCCAGTATGAGACTAGCATTGCCCAGCCCTAGGGGCACCTGGGTGGCTCAGTCAGTTTTAAGTGTCTGCCTTCAGCTCAGGTCTTGATCCCAGGGTCCGGGAATGGAGCCCCACTATCGGACTCCCTGCTTCTCCATCTCTCTCTGCCTCAGCCCCCCACTCATGTCCACTCTCTCTCTTTCTCTCAAATAAATAAAATCTTTTTTAAAAAGAATATATTTTAGTCCTATCCTATTTAAAAACAAAAATATGCAAATATTAATTTGGAGTTTAGTTTTAGTTTTGATTTAAGGTATAGTTCTTTCTCTTCATGGTCAATATTCTGCAAATAGATACAGCTGAGCTGCATACTCCATATACATAGGCAATTCTTCTATAGGTAACCTGAATGCTATGATGATTTGAAATGTGCCTAATATTGTTTCCATTAAATTGTGTCTAATATATTATATCTGTGCATTAAAAATTTATATACAATAAATTCCCTTGGAGGTTTTAAATAGCAACTTACTAATTACCTTCCTTGCAAAAAGTTCATAAGACATGAAGTATTTACTATTAAATAGCTTCTATATTTCACCTTAGGGAACACCGAAATATTTCCCAATGCATAACTCTAGTAACCCAAGCATTTAAAAAATGATGAGTAAGATACCAGAGAGAGGGCGCCTGGGTGACTCAGTGGGTTAAAGCCTCTGCCTTCGGCTCAGGTCATGATCTCAGGGTCCTGGGATGTAGGCCCGTATTGGGCTCTCCGCTCAGCAGGGAGCCTGCTTCCTCCTCTCTCTCTGCCTGCCTCTCTGCCTACTTGTGATCTCTCTCTCTGTCAAATAAATAAATAAAAATCTTAAAAAAAAAAAAAAAAAGATACCAGAGAGACATGTAAATCCCAAGTTGCTGAGTTTGTTTTGGTTAAAAGCCCAGATTTTTTTTTAAGAACGACAAGATCAAATGTGCATTTCCCTTTATAAGAAAAGATAGTAAGTAATTAAGAGTACAGAGATGGTCCAAATCACAAATAAAAGGCTTAGTGAGTTATTACTGGGAATCTTTTGTCTGGATAGGGACCTTCATTCTTAGAAGGGTATTTTGAGCATCATATTAAGTGCCCTTGATAAAATTTCTCTCAAGAAAACCCAGATGGCAATATTAATAGTTACTATGTCTTTCAAGATTACTTATTCAGTAGGTCCCCTTAACCCTTTGTTTACAAAGAATATAAATATTAAGCTTTTTTTTAAATAGAAGTAGGAAGTGAATTAAATTAAGTGGACATGCATTTAAAAATGAGAGACTATTTTGTATGATCTGTAACAGAACAGAAATGATAATAAGGTGAATAATTTATTAGGAGCTTTTAAAATGTTTTACATTGTTACCTCATTTAAATCTCTCAACAACCTGGAAAATGGGCACAATTATAATTTTAATTTTATGAATGAGGAAATTGAGGCACACAGAGGTTGAGAAACTAGGCTTCTTTTTCTTTTTTTTTTTTTAAGATTTTATTTATTTATTTGACAGAGAGAAACACAGCCAGAGAGGGAACACAAGCAGGGGGAGTGAGAGAGGGAGAAGCAGGTTTCCCGCCAAGCAGGGAGCCGATGTGGGGCTCGATCCCCGGTCTCGGGGATCATGACCTGAGCCGAAGGCAGTTGCTTAACCAACTGAGCCACCCAGGCGCCCCGAGAAACTAGGCTTCTTAATTAAAAGGAGAAAAATTAAAATTTAGGACATTATTCTTATGATACATAAATCACTATGAATCAGAAACTTCCATTTCCTGTCAAAATGAAATAATGGACGCTTCCACTTGAATCAACCAAAAAATAGACAAAATATGTGAAACAGTGGTTTTAAAACAGAGAACATCAAGCAACAAAGCACAGTGATCCTTGACAGATGCAAAGTATACAAAGTAGGCCCGCAGACTGTGCAGCTTAATGTCTTGAAAGGTTTTCTCTTAATGGAAGAGTGTGCGGAAACCCAGAAAGAACTCACGAGACTGCCAGAGGTGAAGAGACAAAGCTGAAAGTCTGAGGACAGAAAAGTATTCACAGGACAGAGCACTAGAGAGAAGAGTAGCACCAGCAACAGAAAGACTTCTAAGCTATACAGGGCTTCCCAAAAATAATCAGTAATCTCAGTACAGGTGTATAAGGAAACCACTTTAAAAGTTTAGAAGAAATGTGCCCAGCTATCACAAAGGGCTCGAAAGAGTGTTTATTTTTACCAACCAGAGAGCAAAGTCTCATTAATAAGGGGGAAGTGAATATAGTAAGCTGAAGGGGTTTCCAACAGCAGTGAGAAATAATAAGCCGTAGACTCCAGTCATGTCTAGTTGGAACCAAAAGGATAAAACAGTTTTTAATAACTCAACTGTGTCCTGGAATGAAGCTTAAGATACTTACAGGAATACAAAAAATATTCAGCATTCAAGAAGGTAAAATATACAATGTTTGGTATATAATAAAAATTACCAGGTATCCAGGAAGCAGGAAAATATGACTCCAACTAAGGAGAAAAGTCAACCACAACAACTCAAAAATAACAAATGCTTTAGAATTAACCAAAAAAACCCATATTAAAATGATTATGAAATGGTATCCCACCTGTTCAAAAAATTAAATAATGACATAAAAGATGTTAAAAAGAACCAAATCAAAGCTCTAGAAATGGAAACTACAATGTGTCAGATGAACAATATTGGATGGGACTAACCAGTTAATTAGACATTTCAGAAAAAAGATTAGTGTCCTTGCAGACATAGCAACAGAAACTATCAAAATGAAACACATAAAGAAAAGAGAAATTTTGGGGGCGCCTGGGTGGCTCAGTTGGTTGGGCGACTGCCTTCGGCTCAGGTCATGATCCCGGAGACCCGAGATCGAGCCCCATATCGGGCTCCCTGCTCGGCAGGAAGCCTGCTTCTCCCTCTCTCACTCCCCCCTGCTTGTGTTCCCTCTCTGGCTGTGTTTCTTTCTGTCAAATAAATAAAATCTTAAAAAAATAAAAAAAAAAAAACACAAAACTTAAAAAAAAAAAGAAAAAGAAAAGAGAAATTTTTAAAAAATAAAAGAGCATCATCAAGACATGGGATCATTTCACATGGCTAAAGTACATGTATCTGAAACTCCCAAACAATGGATAATATTTGAAGAAAAAAACAGCCCCCAAGATATCCATATTTGATGGAAAACATATACTCACAGATCCAATAAGCTCAATAAACACAAAACAGAAGGAACATGAATAAAGCTACTCCAAAGAATATTATAATTAAATTGTTCCAAAATGGTAATAAAGAGAATACAAATTTTAAAAAGAGCCAAGGAGTGCAGGGAGTAGGAGGCTGGGAAGACACACTTTAAGTACAGAAGAACAAAGGTAAGTATTATGACAGCATACTTCAATGCTAGAAACACTACAACTAAGAAGATAATGAAGTAACATTTTTAAGGTACTGGTAGAAAAATTATATATATCAACATGGAATTCTAGCCAAAACAAATTCAATGTTGAATGTGAAATAAAGACTTCTTCAGACATACAAATGCTGGACATCACCAGCACATCAGCACTCCAACAAATGTGAAAGTTCTCTACATGTAAGGAAAATGATATCAGATGGAAAAATCTGATGATCTACACAAAGGAATGAAAAGCACTAGGTGGAAAAATAGAAATTTTCTTATTTAAATTTCTTTTAAAAATAATTTAATGTTTAAACAAAATTCAAAAGAATCAGTATAGTATTTGTAATGAATGTACAAGGAAAATCTATGACAATAGTATCACAATGATCAGGAATTGGTAAATGCAAGTATACTTTCGGTAAAGTCCCCACACTGTACATGGAGTGGTATATTATCATTTGAACTCAGGCTATGATAAATTAGAGATACATATTACAGACTATAAAGTAAAGCTAAACTAACAGAGTTGTAGACATCAAGCTATAAAATGAGAAAAAATGGAGCTCTTTTTAACTAAAAAGAAGTAAAGGAGAGCATAAGAAAAATGGTAAATAAATAGAAAATGATAGATTTATACCTTACCATATCAATAACCACACTAAATGTAAACAAACACTCCAATTAAAAGGCAGACTGCCAGACTGAATACCAAAACAAAGTTTCCCTATATGCTGTATTCAAGATATTTATTATAAATATGATGTGAATAGGCTAAAAAGTGAAAGGACTATAAAATATATACTAACATTAATCAAAAGACATCCATGACAAAAGCAGATGTCAAGGCAAAGAATACTACTAAAGAAAAAAATTATAATTTCATGATAGCGAAATCAATTTGTCAATAGGATATATCAATCTTAAATGTTCACGTACCTAATATCAGAGCTAGAGAAAAGGCTAATAGAATTTCAAGAAAAAACAGATAAATCCACAATGATAATAGGATATTTCAATACTCTTCCCTCAATTATTGATAGAGAGTAGATAGAAAAATCAGCAAAAACATACAAGATCTGAATAATACTATCAACAAACTTGATTAACATTTATAAAAAACTCAACCATAGAATACACATTTTCTTCAATTACACGTAAAACATTTGCCTATGAATGTGGTACCATATCTGGTGTTACAAGACAGATCTCAGTCAATTTAAAAGGATTCAATTCATACAAGTTATATTCAGACCCAAATGTAATAAATTAGAAATAACTAACAGAAAGATATCCAGAAAAATCCTCAAATATTTTGAAAACAAATAAACACGTATGAATTATCCATGGGGCAAAAAAATAAATCAAAGGGAAATTAGAAAGCATCCTGTGACATCAAAAGCAAAGACAACATAAGCTGAAATAAGCAAATGTGACTGCATCAAATTAAATAGATTCTGTTAAGCAAACAAAACCACTAACAAAATAAAAAGGCAACCTATGGAACCTGAGAAAATATTTGCAAACAACATATCTGAAAAGGAGTTAGTATCCAAAATATACAAGGAACTCTGCAACTCAACAGCAAAAACACAAAGAACCCAATTTTTAAGTGAACAAATAGCCTGAACAGACATTTTTTCCAAAGAAGACATACAAGTGGTCAACAGGTTCATGCAACAGTGTCCAACATCACTAATTACTAGGGAAATGCAAATCAAAACCATAATGAAATAGCACCTCACACTTGTTAGAATGGTTATGATCAAAAAGACAAGGGATAACAAGTGCTGGTGAGTAGGTAAAGGGCAACGTTGTACTCTGCTGGTGGGAACCTAAACTGGTAGAGTCACTATGGAAAACAGTATAGAGATTCCTCAAGAAATTAAAAACCGAACTACCTATGATTCGGCAAATGAACCTGAAGGGCATTATGCCAAGTGAAATAAACCAGAGAAAGACAATCACTACATGGTACTACTTCTATGCGGAGATTAAAAAGAAAAAAAAAAGACAAACCTGCAGTAGTTCCCCGGGACTAGGGTCCAGGAGGAGGATAAGGAGAAGTTTATAAAGGAATACAAACTTTTAGTTTTAATATATTGTTGCCAGATGAATAAGGTATGAGGATCTAATGGACAACATGGTGACTGTAGTTGATAACACTAGGTCATATAATTGAAATTTGCTAAGGGAATAGAACTTAAATATTTTTAGGGAAAAACAGAAAGGTAAATATGTGAGGTGAGGGATGTGTTAATTATCTCAATGGGAGGAATTATTTCTCAACAGATACATATATGAAATCATCATGGTATATACTTAAAAAGAAACTATTCTAAACCAAACGAAAATGAAAACACAACATATCAACATCTGTAGAATGTAGCTAAGGAAGTATTAGCAGTATTTAAGAGAAATTTTATAACGCTAAATACATACAATGGAAAAGAAAAAGATCTCAGATCAATTACCTCAGTTTCCACATTAAGAAACTAGAAAAAGGGGAACAAATCAAACCCAAAGCAAGTAGAAGATAGGTAAGAACAATGATCAGAGTGGAAATCAAAGAAAAAGAAAACAGAAGGATAACTGAGAATATCAATGAAACCAAAACCCGATTATTTAAGATTTATAATACTGGTAAACTTCTTATTAGACTGATGATGAAAAAAAGAGAAAAGACATTAATTACCAGTATCAGGAATGATGTCACAAATTTCATTCCTGATACTGGTAATTAATGTCTTGTCTACAGATAGTCAAAGGGTACTAAGAGACTATTAATGTTTGAACATTTGAAGACTTAGATGAAGTAGGCAAATTCCTTGAAAAACACAAACTACCAAATTCAAGAAGAAATGGGTAATGAGAATAACACTCTATCTATTAAAGAATTTGCATTAGTAATTCAGCATCTTCCTGTGAACAAACAAACAAAAACCTCCAGGCTCTGGTGGAGTTCACTGTTCAATTCTACCAAATATTTAAGGATAAAAGAATGCCAACTTTTCCAGAAAACTGAAGACAAGTGACTCTTTCCCAACATAGTCCTAATAAGAGACTACCATTACCCTGATACCAAAATCTGACAAACACATTACAAGAAAAGAAAATTACTGGGCACCTGGGTGGCTCAGTTGGTTAAGTGTTTGCCTTCTGCTCAAGTCATGAACCCAGGGTCCTGGGATTGACTCCAGCATCAGGCTCCCTGCTCAGCGGGGAGTCTTCTTCTCCCTGTAACCTCCCCCATTTCTGTCTTGCCCCCACAAAAATAAATAAAATCTTTAAAAAAAAAGAAAAGAAAATTAGAGACCAATATTCCTCAAACAGTATCCATCAATATACAAAAAATGTTATATACCCGAACCAAGGGGGATATATCCCAGTAATGCAAGACTGGTTTACCACCTGAAAAGCAATTAATGAACAAAACCATATTAATAAATGACAAAACCACATTATCATCTCAAGAGAAGCAGAAAAATACTAAATCAATTCTTGATGAGCTATGTGGAAACAGGTGCAAATTCTGAATGTATCTAACAGTAAGTAGGACTCATATCATCAAATATTTACTAAGTATCTGTGCACTGGAGTCTAATTCTTGGCTCAGAAAACATTAGGAAAAAAGAGACAAACCCTAGCTTCAGTATAGCTTACATCTTTGTAATTGTTGTCATTATCATTGTAACATCATCATCATTGCTTTTACTCTGTTCAGATTCCTCTATGAATAGTAATGGCACTCTACCACACGCTTCAACTTGCCAACATACTAAGTTGCTATTGCATAGCCAATTGATTTTACATACATACTTTGTCTCATCAGAGGCTTATGCACATTCTGTTTCTAATTTCTTAGACCTGAATTACCTTAAATACAATAATTTTCTACTTCCCTTCTTGTTTAAAAAGAATAAAGGCACTTATCTCTATGGCAGTTCTAGATAAGAAAACAATAATGAAAAATAATAATCCCTTACACTTGCATAGTGCTTTACACTTTTCAAAGCATTTTCATACTGACTGTGTCATGATCTCACTTGAAAAATTCTGTGAGGTCACTAGAGACTGTAAGCAATATTTTTATTTTATGAGAAAACTGAGGCCCAGAGACATTAAGTGATTTATCCATAATTCATAGCTATGTAATGTCTTCACAGACATAGATGTTATTCTTCCATTTCCTTCGAGTTTCAGAAAGAGCAATGATTTTATAAATATGTACTTTTTTGAATACAGTGACATAAGTCTGATTTCTTAAATAGGCTTCCTCAAATGGACCCTACATGGTTTTTCCAATACATCTACTAAGTTTTTTATCCAATAGTAATCAAGTCCACTTGGAACATACACACTCCACAAGTCTTACGCTATTACAAGATGACGAGACTGGCTCAAGAGTGAGCAAATGGCTCATGTAAGGAATATTCTAGATCAAGGAATTAAGAATTCACATTACTATAACATTAGAATCCAAAACATAATTATTAATTATGTTTTTACAAAATTAATCTGTAATAATAAATTACCCTTACTGAAACATTTTAAAGTTTTATATAGGACTGTTAAAAAAAATTAACCTGCTTTTTAAGCTCCGTATCAGCTGAACTAGAAAAATAATAATCTCAATCAATTTAACAGAGATGAACTCAAAGTGCTAAAAAGAATTCTGGATATTCTTTTACCCATTTCAGTAGAAATGCCTCTGCACAGCTGACAGGAAGACATGAAGAAAGGTTTCCTCTTCTATAAATAAAATACAGAAGTATGAGAAGGAGGGGGCATTTGAAGTTGGTTGATCTGCTGTTCCTCTTTTAAAAATCACTAAATTGAATGTGAAAATAATTCAATATACCTCATGGTATGTTGAGAAATCGTGGATTTCTCCAAATGGTTGCAAATCTCTGGAAAACAACCTTACTCTGTTACTATTTTTGCAATAAATTATATACATTACAAAATAATGTCATTGGAGAAAAACCAACAAAAGCATTAAGAGATTATGTTTCTAGGCACATGCAGAGCTCATTTTACTTTAATTATACAGCTCTTTAATTTGGTAATTATAAAATATTCCCTGACAAAATTAGTTTTAGTTACAAACTTAGGCATGTAAATTTCATAGAGCCACCACTTTTTCTGACACACTGTCAGAATGTCACAGTTTTTAAATAATGACAGTACGTGGTATGGCACCACTACTTTTTAAAGAAATACATCCACAGAACTTAATGTTCATTTGGCTTCCTCAAAAGAAAACAGATGAGGAATAAATAGTGGAAATAGTTTGCCTGCTTATGAAACATGAAATTAACAGGATAACATTTCAAATTTCACTCATCGTAAGGCCTACTATGTATATCAATACCCACCTCAAGGTGAAGAGTGATATTTTTAGAACTATTTAACATGAAATGAAGCTAGCAATTACAATAGACTCTCTCTCAAATGGCTAGAATTGCAACCAAATTTCTACCAATTTTATTCCTTAAGATATAAAGAGAAGGATGCTACATATATTCATAATAAAAAGTGCCTATTTTAAAATGAAGATATAGTTATCTACATTATTAAATACTGTTGACGTTACACTAACAAGCTTCTGTTTACAGAATTCACTGCACAGCCCCTTGTTTGCTGAGCTGTACTTATTTATGTGGCTATATTTGCATCAGTGTTTGAATGTGAACGCATGAGAAGTAAAAAGGTTAAGATACAACAAATAGGTAAACATCCCTTGGAGAAGTAAAAATGAGGCTATACCAAAATAACAATAATAATAATAATAATAATAATAATAATAATAATAATTTGACCCTGATACGACATATGCTATGTGCAATTATTATTCCCATTTTTCAGATGGGGAAACTGAAGCACAAGAGGTTAAAATATTTGTCAAGGTCCGATAGCTAGCAATCAACTGAGTAAAACTCAGATCCCAGGCATGCTGACTAGAGAAGATAAATCCCTGATTTTCCGAAGCAAAATGGTTGTTTTGAACTACATACTTTTATAATTATGTACTTTATTTAATTCATATAAACAATAAGATAAACAAATGAAAAATGGCAAGCCATAGAATGTTTGTGTGGCTGAAAAGGTTTTTGTTTATACTGTTTAAAGACTGACAGACACTCGTCCCTTATATTTGGTTTAGCCTCCCAAACATAAAATTCCCTACCGAACCACTGCATCTGGTGTAATCCTTTCCCCACTCATCTCTTCTACGGATAGAGGGGAAATAATGATTTGGCATCACCCTACACACAGCATAACTCATAGTCCTGCCCTTTTCTTCTGCATTTTCTTCCATGAGGGCATTCTAAGCATTCTTAGACCAGCAGCTCAGTGTTTATCTCTGCCCCTTACCTGAGAAAAAGTCTCCTCTCCCTATTAATCTCTTCCATAATGTTACTCCTAGACTTTTAAAATTGACATGTCTCATTCTCACCCTTTTCCTCCTGTAGTCTCCAGTAGAATCTTAGAGGCTAAGGAATTAAATGTGGGACCACAGTCTTCTGCACTGGACCAGGCTTAGTAGTAAATCCATCTGTATGAAGAACGTCATGGGCCTGGTCTGACCTTGGAATGTGTCCTTGAGCAATCAGGATGGAGGCAGGACCTCTCAGTGTCAGTCCTCCAAGCGGAAGAAGACTGGAATCTTGGTGGCATAAAGACTATGCAGGACTAAGAAATAAATGAGTCAAAATGAATAGAGTCCAGGAAAAAAAAGCAGGAGAGACTGATTGAGTCTAAAGCAAAGAAAAGGGATCTATGGTAGAACAAAGATAGTATCTTTTTCTTGTTTAAGTGATGTAATATATTGCTTCTCTCTGAAACTATCATTATATTGTTCTACATTTTCTTCTGTTCCCTGCATTAAAGGTATTTCTTCCTAGTCTTTCTCTTTTTTCTTTTCATTCTTTCATTCACTTGCTTCCTCCCTCTCTCCCTTCTTCCCTCTCATTTTTTTTCTCTCTTCCTTCTTTCCTCCTTCCTTCCCTCCCTCCCTCTTTCCTTCCTTCCTTCCTTCCTTCCTTCCTTCCTTCCTTCCTTCCTTCCTTCCTTCCTTCCTTCCTTCCTTCCCTCCTGTTTGAGAACCTTAATTTCCCTCTTCTCTTCTGAAAGATCAGGGCTTCAGGCCACAAATGGTAAGTATGTTGACGGTTCTTACAGTCAGTAGGTAGACTTTCACTTAACCCCCTATTTATCAATCTGATTCCTCACCTCCAGCTTCCCAAATTCCAGCTGTCCCAAAGTCTCAAAAATCTGTAGAATAACTTCTTCAAATGGGTCTAACGCTTTCGGGCAAGAAGAAGGGTAGTCTCCTTACTGTGTAGTTGGTGGAGCAAAGAAGAGAGAAATGATCCAGTGACCTAATTGCTATTTAAATCAACTTTCAACCAACCATTATATATAGTTATTAGCTTCATCCCCACCTATAATCCCTGGATCCGTTTGAGTTTAGGGGAACAAAATATCTTGCTTTTCACTATCACTGTCCCTGTAGACAGTGAGTTTGAGTTTCCTCCCTGGTTATAAGTTAGCCCTCTTCCCATGTTCCAGAAATATGTTGGTATTCCTTCTCTGTAATTATCTCCTCTCCTACTGTCTATCCCTATGAGTTTACTTTTACTGTTTTATGTTTACTGTTTACTTTAATGGAGTTTCTGGAAATAGAAATAAATACTTGTTTTTACTGATATATTTTGAAAAACTAATCACCACCAATGACATTTACTATATCATCAAATATAAAAATACCCCCATTTTGGTAAGAATGATTCTTCACTCCCAGGGATTTCACTTCCTGATACTGTCTAAAGTATATTTTCTTACAGAATGAAGGTTATTTTATGCCTAGTTTTTTTTCCCCTAGGAATAGGAATTAACTTTTGGCATGCTTTTTACCCATCTGTAGTGAGATATTTTTTATTATATTTCTGTAATTAATTATTAAAGATTTCCTGATATCAAGTCACCTTCTGGCTGAGGTGAATTATTCTTTTAAGTTATTGTTAGATTTAATTTGCTGTTTTACCTAGATTTCTTGCCTATATATCCGTAGTAGGGACTGGTGTGTGCACCTATTTTTTGTGATATTTTCTGCTAAGTTTTAGATTCAGGATTATGTGACCTTCAAAAATATTAATTGGGAAATTTTCTATCAACTTCTATTTAGGCAAATAAGAATTCTTAAAAATTTGAAAAGCTTACTGGTACAAACATTTTGAGATATTGCAGTTTTTTACTCCAAAATTGTAAGTAGTCAGCCACTAAAAATTTTGCCTGCTATCAAGTTCACAGAGAATGGGCCTATAACTTCTATTTTTACTAAAATTTGAATTTCATTTCAACTTAATTCATTTTTAAAATAACTTTGCATTAGGGGCACACAGGGGGCTCAGTGATTAAGCCTCTGCCTTCGGCTCAGGTCATGATCCCGGAGTCTGAGGACAGAGCCCCACATTGGCTGCCTGCTCTGCGGGAGGCCTGCTTCTCCTTCTCACTCCCGCTGCTGCTTGTGTTCCCTCTCTGGCTGAGTTTCTCTCTGTCAAATAAATAAAATCTTTAAAAAAAAAAACTTACTACACTTTTCCTAGTTATATTTCCAAAGATTTTTAAATTATCATTATTACTTTAATGATTTATTTATTTATTTATTTGAGAGAGGGAGAGAGAGAAAGCAGAGAGGGACAGTCAGAGGGAGAAGCAGATTCCCTGCTGAGCAGAGAGCCGGATGCAGGAAGCCATCCCAGGAGCCTGGGATCATAACCTGAGCCAAAGGCAGGTGCTTCCCAGGTGCCCCTAAATTATTATTATTTTTAAGAACCAGCTCTTGGATATATGAATCCCAGGTCTTTCACAGTTTCTTTAAATTTTGTTTTTAATCTCATCCAATTCCCCTCAGTATTGTTTAAATTTTATATTTAAAAACAACTCAGGTTGTGTTTTACTTTTTGTAGTTTAAAACGAAATAAGTTACCACCACATATCTGCCTGTGAATGCGGCTTTGCTGCACTTCAGAAGGTTTTTTTCCCCCCTAAATAATGATCTTATTTTCTAAATGACTCAGAATTGCAACATTAATTGACTTTGAACTAATAGTTTCAAATGGCTTATTCCTTCCAAGTAATTTTTTTACCTTGTGTTATAGCTTTTTGTTAATAATTTTGGTTTTATTAATCAGAGAATATGGTCAACCTATTATCTGTTGGCACACAACTTAATCTCTAACGATACAAGACACTAAATTTGGCATGATAGACTTCTCACTCTCAAGTAAATATTTTTGAGTCAGGATCTTTAAGTTTATCTTTGTACAACAGATATTTTATCAAATGGTCTTACAATTTCTGAAATACAGCCTTTTTTAGTGTCTTATAAGGTGCCTGTTGATTTCTTTGCCCCTAACAAATTATTAGCTCACAGTTTATTGTACATGAAAAGGAGTAACTTCCTCCAGTTTCAACACAAAAGACAAGCCAAAATGAGAAGTGTTTTCAACCACTTAAATAACCACCACCTTGAATTAAAAAAAAAAAAAATTACAGATGAATTAATGGAAATCTACAGAGGCTTAATGAACTTGCCTACCATCTCACATTTAGTACAGAGTAGCCAGGAGAGAAAAAAAAAAATTGGATTCTCCTGCCATAGTTCCCTTCCAATGGGCTCTCTCCTTTTATTGGCTCATTATGGAATATATTCACAAATTTTATGTATTTCCCATTAATTTGGTTAGAACAATTATATGCTAGTAAAGAAGCAAAAATTAAGTTTAAGGGACTGGGAGGGGTACCTGGGTGGTTCAGTCAGCTAAGTGTCTGATCCCAGGATCCTAGGATTGAGTTCCATATCTGGTTTCCTGGGGAATCTTCTTCCCTCTGCCCCTCCCCCCTGTTCGTGCTCCGTCTCTCTCTCTCTCTCTCTCAAATAAATTAATAAAATCTTTTTAAAAAATAAGGGACTAGGGAGAGGTTTTTTAGAAAACACACACACATACTTAAACACAGGTACAAACTGCAGACTTGTGAAAAAATAAAAAAATCATCTTTGACATGGGATGAGGAAACCTCTCGGGAATTCTGGTTATACAGGCCATGTTATAATATTTACTGGTCAGTTTTGTCTCCACCTGACTATTTTAGTCATTATATTGAAATGTTTCAGTGAGGAAACAATCAGAAAAATTATTTTGTATCTGTGTAAAATTCCCACTCCTCTCCTAGAAAGAATTTTAACTAGAGCTCCAAAGAAAATAACTGGCACTCTTTTTAAACATGCTTAAACTTTAAAATGTCTGGCAAATGTGGTCATGAAAGGTGTACTGAGCCCGACAGAAGTTTGGTGTGTAGGTTCCAGTCCTGGCTCTGTGACCTTAGCATCTGTGATTTAGCTCTGTGACTCTAGATAGTTCTCTAGACCTCCTTTTCCTGAGAGGGTATGCACAGATGGTCCCTACCATGTCCATGAACTCAATTTTTGTGAAACCTAAGTTTGCAAAAGATAGTGTCCTGTATTTCAGGTAATATTTATTCAGAATATACTAGGAAACAGATTATAGCATGAGAGAGGGGAGTTCGAGTCTCTATCTACAATGAACGTACAGTCATCCACTATTTCTTCATCTCAAACAGGATGACTACGTTATTATATTTAAAGTAGTCATTATGCACATTAATATGTTTTTCTTATTCATGCAACAGGCATTTTGTAACTTCTCTGAGAATTAAAGTTGATAAAAAAAGAAAAAGCTAAATATTTCTGTTAGCCCGCAAGTTATAGCGTCTAAGTTCAAAAAGTTACATTTTACCACACACCTAACAAAAGGTGGTGCTCTATGCCTCAGTTCCATTTTTGTCTGTGGTTGTCAGAGCTATTTTAAGTTTAATTGAAAAATACGTATTTCCTAAAAATAGGTTAATTGAACATATTGCCTTTTATTTTTATATAAAAAAAACCAACTTTCTATTATGCCAATAATGTCAGAGATTAATAACAAAAGTAAAAGATAATTAGGCAGGGACATTTAAAATAAATGGAATTCAAAGCATATTGCATGCTTGATTGCTTGACTAAAATTAAACAACTAATCTCAATATGACTGATGTGAATGTTGTCTGAGGAACAATTAAAACAGTGCAACTCTGATAAGTTCAATCAGGGTAGGTCTCTTCATACCTTCCATTGTCTTGTTATTTATACCTGAAATGCAAAACCATATGATGGGTTTCTCGCCTCTGCTTACGGTAGGTGGTGACAAGGAAATCAACCGTTAATTGATCAGCTTAAACTGTACTCATTTACTTATTGTGTGTTCCTAACTCCTCGATCCTAAATTTCCTTATGATCTCCTCAGGATTATTTGTTTTATGTGAGTAAAACCGGGATGCCACAGGGCTAAACTTACTGCTCTGCCATTTGTTTCTGATTATTCTTCCTACATGCTCCAATTTGCATAACTTTATTGTTTTGTGGATTCGAAACTTGTGAATTCATTACCAAGGCACCTGCCAGTGTTACTGTATTTAAGGAACTGTCAGCAGTTTCTATTTTGGGGTTCTAAGTTGGCTACAAAAATTCACTCAAGGCTGAATTTTGGCATGTGTTATAGGGTAGCAAATGAAGAGGGAATTATTTTTAGAAAAGGGGCAAGAGTGGTGGGGAAATAGATTTTTTTCTTGTTTTTTTTTTTTGAGGTATAGAAATATAAAATAGAAAACAGAAGTTGGTGGTTTCAGCCGTATTCTGGAAGATTAATCCTTTTTGGGTTTTTTTGTAGTACCTTTTTAAACCCATGAGTCTACACTGCAGACTCATACCTTGAGGGAGTATGGCAAAACATTAAAATTATTTTTTCTATTTACAGGAAAAATAACTTGTGTATGCATTAATTTTAGTAATGGGGCAGCAGTTTTAGGGGGGAAATCATCCATTTAGTGAAGATTAGAACAGAACCAACAAGTTTCAGATTTCTGACAAAGGACTAAGCATCTGAAGTATGACCTTCAAGTGTGTCAAAAAGAGGTTCTTCCTACCCTTCTCCCCTCCTGCAACACTTAGTCACTATCAGCACAAAGTGCTTCACTGAACAGGGAAGAATCAGGGATGCTCTGAGTTTCATCTAGTTTTGAAGCTTCTTTTTTTTTTTTTTTTGAGATTTTATTTATTTGACAGAGAGAAACACAGCTAGAGAGGGAACACAAGCAGGGGGAGTGAGAGAGGGAGAAGCAGGCTTCCTGCTGAGCAGGGAGCCTGATGCGGGGCTCGATCCCAGGCCTCTGGTATCATGACCTGAGCCTAAGGCAGTCGCTTAACCAACTGAGCCACCCAGGCACCCCTGAAGCTTTGTCTCCAGAAAGAATCTTCACATTCTAAACCTTTATTTGGCAAGAAAAAAAAAAATCCAAGATCCATCAGCATATCTGGAACTTTTGCAGAATAATATAAAAGATAAGTATAAGACCCTTCCTATTCCCCACACACATATAAGAGACTATACGCATACACATCTTAGAATGAGGCAATAAACTGTAGTTTATACTTAATAATCAATTGCTCTTAGAAGTAAAATATGTACTATTTCCAATGCAAAATGAATAAGAATTGTGTAGCTAGCTAGTTGTTGTATCAATTAATAAATGTCTTTTGAGGGAGCCTGGGTTGGTCAGTGGGTTAAAGCCTGTGCCTTTGGTTCGGGTCATGATCTCAGGGTCCTGGGGTCGAGGCTCGCATTGGGCTCTCTGCTAGGCGGGGAGCCTGCTTTCCCTTCTCTCTCTACCTGTCCCTCTGCCTACTTGTGATCTCTCTCTCTCTCTCTGTCAAATAAATAAGTAAATCTTTTAAATAAAATAAAATAAAATAAAAAAATAAATGTCTCTTGAGCACCTTTTGGGGCAAGGCACTAAGCTAGAGAGTTGAGTTAGTAAGGAATATAAAACTCTGGGTCAGGGATGAAAGTACAATGTGAAATGAACAGAAAGGGAAGTCTATGAAGACATCATCTGCATCCAAACACTGTTTACAGGAGGTATACTCTGGCCCGCAGTTTTGAGCAAGCTGGTCCCCCTGGCAGGTGTATCACTATTGTGAAATTGGAGACACTGACATCATCAGAGACTAACATCAAACACCAAATCACACAATCCATTCCATTCTCTCTGCAAACCTTACTCTCCAAGTCGCTTTTCAGTTATAATTTGATTTTTCCTGTAGAGTAACTTTCAGTGAGTCAGCAATGAGTAGGCTCACATGTGCATTCTAAATCATTTGGAGCAAAGAATTCTTCTTATAAACCAATATATTTGCATTTGGAGTTATACATTAATATCTTGTGAGTTTGGTTAATGACAGCCTGTCCCTGTAGGAGATTCTAGTCCAATATGCTAACAAAGTAAGTGCCTAGATCTCCATTGCCTACCATCTCTGAGTCCAGTCCTGACACATGACAGGAGCTTAATGAATGAGTAAAGGTGGTATCACACTGTAAAAGGCCCTGGAGGGTACCCTAGCCTATTCGATTACTATGTAGTTTTTCTCCAATTTCAACAGGAACTAAAAAGTTCAAAGAGAAAAAGAGTCATGGTTTGAATTTTTACAATTTCATTTTAATGAACTCCAAAAATAAATGAGCTAAAGCAAAAAAGGCTTCTAAACCATACCTCATTTCCACTCTGATGTTTCCAGTCTCATAAATACTGCTTAAATAAATATTCTTTAAACCATGTTAGATTTTCTTTCCTATTTCTACAGTAGTCTATTGCTGAAAGATATCTTATAATACTTCTAGCACAACCTCCTCCTTTACAAAGGAGCAAACTGATGTGATTATTTCATCTATTCCTATAACAATAAAAAAAGGAAATAAGTACCAAGAGTAGATTAAAATAACCAAGCAGTTGTTCCTCACTAATTAAAATCAGGAAGTTTGGTTAGTTGGATGTTATTAGGAAACAAAAAATCATTTCAGAGTAACTCATGTATTTTTTGCTGTTTATCCAACTTTAGTTGGTATAGGCTCTTCAAGTTTATCCTCAATTTTCTGGTTATTAATAGTTTTAATTAGCTTTTTCACATTTATGGGATGATAATAAAAATGGAAAGTTCCTCAGAAATATGTTTTTCTTTTAGTTTTTGTTTTCTTTTTTTTTTTTTTTTTTTTTTTTTTTTTTTTTTTTTTTTTATTGTTACTAAATTTTTTTTTCCAGTGTTTCAAGATTCATTCCCCATTCCCCACACCCAGTGCTCCCCGCTTTAGGTGTCCCCAGTACCCACCACCAGGCTCTCCCTCCCTCCATCCCCCTCCCTCCAAGTCCCTCAGTTTGTTTCTGTGTTCAAAATCTCTGTTGTTTCGTTTCCCTCCCTAGATTACCCTAGTTCCCATTTGCTTTCCTTCTGCCACTGTCCTCCAGTTTGCCCCTCATGCACCGCAAGTAAGTGAGACCATGCGATACTTGACTTTCTCTTCTTGGCTTATTTCACTCAGCA
>PITA01000697.1:166806-245805 GCA_004023965.1 Spilogale gracilis | reverse complement strand
TATCGATCTTATTGATTCTTTCAAAGAACCAGCTTCTAGTTTCGTTGATGCGTTCTACTGTATCTCTAGTTTCTGATTCATTCATCTCTGCTCTAATCCTTATTATTTCCTGCCTTGTGTGGGGGGTTGGTTTAATTTTTTGTTGATTTTCCAGTTCTTTAAGGTGTAATGAGAGTTGGTGTATTCGGGATTTTTCAATCAAGCATTTATTTATAACTAGAAGTTTATACCTCCTCACCACTTGCCTTCAGTTTCCCCTCCATTTCGTTTCCATCCCAGATAATCACAGATCTGATCTCTTTTTCTGTGATCTGTTTTTATGCTTTTTTAAGATTCCATATGTGAGATCATACAGTATTTGTTTTCTTTGTCTGATTTATTTCACTTACCATAATGCCTTCAAGGTCTAGCCATGTTGTTGCCAATGATAGGATTTTTTGTTGTTGTTGTTATTATTTTATGGCTGAATAATATTCCATTTATCATTTATCTACTGATAGATTCTTAGGGTCCCCCCCTCATGTTTTTGCTATCATAAATAATACTGCAGATATGGAGTACAGCATGGGGGTACAATTTTTTATCTTTTCAAGTAAGTTTTCATTTCCTTTGGATACATTCCTAGAAGTAAAATTACTGGGTTATATGATACTTCTATTTTTAACTTAAAAATATTCTTCATGCTGTTTTCCAGAATGGCCGTGTTAGTTTTTAATCCCAACAACAGTGTATTAGGTTTCCTTTTTTCCCCATCCATATCAGCATTTATTATCTCTTATTTTTTGATGATGGCCATTTTAATAGGCATGAGGTGATATCTCATTGTGGATTTAATTTGTATTTCCCTAATGACTAGTTATGTTGATCATCTTTTTCATATACCTTGGCCTTTTCTTGACTGAGCCAGCCAGGTACCCCTCATTGCCCATTTTTTAAATGGGTTATTTGTTTTTTTACTATTGATTTGTATGAGTTCTTTCTATATCTTGGGTACTAATTCCATATCAGATGTATGGTTAGCAATTTTTATTTTCTATTAAGTAGGTCTTCTTTTCACTTTGTTGATGGTTTCTTTTGCTGGACAGATTTGTGGTTTGATGGGGGCACACTTGTTTTTTCTCTATTGTGTTGCTTGTCCTTTAGATATCATATCCAAAAAATCATGGCCAAGACCCATGTCAAAAGCTTTATTCCTGTTTTCTTCTGGGAGTTTAATGATTTCAGGACTTAAATTTAAGTCTTTAATCCATTTTGGTTTGACTTTTGTGGATGGTGTAAGATATGGGTCCAGTTTCATTGTTTTACATGTGAATATCCAATTATCCCAGCGCTATTTATTGAAAATAATGTCTATTCTCCATTGAGTATTCTTGGCTCCTTTGTCAAATATTAATTGACTATATCTGTGTGGGTTTATTTTTGGATTCTTAATTCTGTTCTGGTAGTCTGTTTGTTTCTTTTTATGCCAGTACCAAAGTGCTTTGATGACTATAGCTTTATAGTATAGTTTGAAATCAAGCCATATAGTGCCTCCTATTTTGTTTTTCTTTCTCAGGATTTATTTGGCTATTTTGGGTCTTTTGTGATTCCATATAAATTTTAGGATTTTTTTTCTACTTATGTAAAAAAATACCATTGGACTCCTGATAGGGGTTGCATTGAATTTATAGATGGCCTTTTTTTTTTTTTAAGATTTTATTTATTTATTTGACAGAGAGAAACACAGAGAGGGAACACAAGCCGGGGGAGTGAGAGCGGAAAAAGCTAGTATTGATATTTTAACATTATTAATTGCTTCCGTTCCATGAACATAAGATACCTTTTCGTTTATTTGTGCCACCTTCAATTTGTGTCATCAGTGTCTTGTAGTGTTCAGAGCAGATGTATTTAACCTCCTTAAATTTATTCCTGAATATATATTGTTTATGAGGCTATTGTAAATGAGAAAGACATTTTTATTTCTTTTTCAGAAAATTTGTTTTTAATGTATAGAAATGCTACTGAATTTTGTATGTTAATTTTGTTTCCTGTCCCTTGACTGAATTCTTTTATTTTTTGATGGAATCTTTAGGATTTTCTGCATATAAAGTCGTATCATCTGTATGAGGGAATAATTTTACTTCTTCCTTTCCAATTTGATTCATTTCTTTTTCTTTCCTTTTCCTTTTATTTTTCCTTTCTTTTCTTTCCTGGCTTTTTTACCTGATTACTTTAGTTAGGACTTCTCATATTATGTTTTTTTGCCCATGTTGAATAGGAGTGATGAGAGTGGGTTCCCTTGTCTTGTTCTGATATTAGAGGAAAAGTTTCAGCTTTTCACCATTAGATATGATATTAGCTCTGGGCTTGTCACATATGGCCTTTATTATATTGAAATGTGTTTCTTCTATGCCTAATTCACTAAGAGTTTTTTTTTTTGTTTTGTTTTGTTTTTGTTTTGTTTTGTTTACCATATGTGGATGTTTTATTTCGTTAGCTGCTTTTTCTGCATCTGTTGAAATAATAATATGATTAATTTCTTTCATTCTATTAATGTGATGTGTCACATTGATTGGTTTGCATACGTTGAGCCATCCTTGCATCTCAGGGATAAATCCCACTTGATCATGGTGAAGGATCCTTTTAACGTGCTGCTGAATTTGGTTTGCTAGTATTTTATTGAGAATTTGTACATCTATATTCATTAGAGATATTAGCCTATAATTAGCCTATAGTTTCCTTTTTTAGTAACAACTATTTCTGGTGTTGGTGTCAGGATAATGCTTGCCTTGTAAAGTGAGTTTGGAAGTGGTGTCTTGTTTTCAAGACTTTGGAAATGTTTATTAAATATTGTTTTAATTCTTCCTTAAGTGTTTGACAAAACTCACCAGTGAAGTTGTTTAGTCCTGAGCTTTTCTTAGTTGGAAAAATTTTTTGAGAGACAGAGAGAGAAAGGACAGAGGGAGAGGGAGTCTTAAGCAGACTATATACCAAGCATGGAGCCTGACATGGGGCTCCATCTCACAACCCTGAGATCATGACCTGAACTGAAACCAAGAGTTGGATGCTTAACTGATTCTGCCACCCAGGCATCCCTTAGTTGGATTTTTTATTATTATTATTACTGATTCAGTGTTCTTGTTAGTAATAAGTCTATTCAGATCTTCCTGATTCAGTCTTGATAAGTTGTATGTTTCTAACACTTTTTCCATTCCTTCTAGGTTGTCTAATTTTTTGGTGTTTGATTCATAGTAGTTTCTTATGATTCTTTCATTTTCTATGATGTTCATTGTAATGGCTGCTTTTGGATTTATAATTCTGTTGATTTGGATTCTTTATTTTTCCTGGTTAGTTTAGCTAAGAGTTCTTAACTTCTGTTTATCTTGTCAAAGAATCAACTCTTGGTTTGGTTAATTTTTTGTATTGTTTTTCTGTTCTCTATTTCATTTCATTTATTTCTGCCTTACTCTATTATTTCCTTTTTTCCTGCTAACTTTGGGCTTAGTTTGTTCTTTTTCCAGTTAGGTTGTGTTTGGGATCTTTCTCGCTTCCTAATATATATGTTTACTGCTATTAATATTCCTCTTAGAACTGCTTTTGCTGCATCCTGCAAGTTGTGGTCTGCTAGGTTTGCATTTTTATTTGTCTCAAGAAGTTTTATTTCCCCTTTAATTTCTTCTTTTATCTGGTGGTTGTTTTCATGTCTTTTAAAGCTCACTTTCATGTTCCATTTTTAAAAAATATTTGTTTATATTCACTTCATTTGGGGAGCATTTATAATTTCATCTATATTTCTGATTTGATATTTGTCTTCTATTTTTTTTTTGAATTTAAAAAATATCTTATTTCCATCAATTATTTCTTCTTTTTGGTCATTTTGCTTCTAGTTTTTAAACTTATGGCTCAATATTTTTTTCATACTCCCCAAATACTTATTTGAGAATATTTTGCTTCATATTTAGGTTTTCATCAGCTGAATTATTTTGATTCCCAGCTTGTATTTTCTTCTTCTAGTAACTTTATTTGTGCCTCCTTTCTTGAAAAAGCTGGCTATTTTGATGTGAATTGTGAGATTTCTAGTTCAAGAGCCATTTCTAGTTCAAGCACTTCTGCTAACCCACATTTATACATAATTTATTTATAGATGACTTCTTTGGAAAGTAGTGAAGGTGGGGGGGCTGCTGCATCCTATTCAATTTTTTTTTTTCTTCAATGTGTCTTATACTATCCTGAATTTACCCTTCTGGATTTTCTCTCCCTTTATGGTGCAATTTCCTGTGGGTGCCTCTCTCTCCCTTTATATGTCTTTCTCCATCAGCATTGCCTTTTCAAGACTGCCTATTGTAATCCCTTCGATGTCCCGTACCTATAATTAATACTTGGATTTATTTGGACTTTTGTTCCCAGTATTTTCACATCTAGGGTAAACTTTTCCTTTTCAAGGGTAATTGAGTTTAATCATAGACTTCCCATTTCATTTTTCTCTCTTCTGTACAATGTTCCCTGGGCCCTGACTTACTGTCTTAAAGGTTTGGGATAGAATATTAAGAAATAATTCCACTGGAAAATGGTGTTTGATTTTTCTACATAGGACTAATTTGATTCTGTAGTGTTCCTTGCATTCTAGTTATAATGTAAGTATGTATGTTTATTTATGATTGGTTTCATTTGTTTATGTCATTTTTGGAATATATTTTATAATATTAAGAAATGAAAATCTAACAATGTTTCATTTGTACTTCAAATGCATTAATTGCCTTTAAGTTCTAGTCAGTTACTATAATCTGTATAAATGGCTCAGATAAATAATATTGTTCTTTTGGAACACTGGAAATTTTTGTATTTCATGCCTTGAAGTACTCAAATATAAAAGTTCTAAGAAGTGTCATGTTGAGGAAATAAAACAATTCTGGGCCTTCAGGTTTCATGTTTTCTACACAATTTACAATCCCTGCCCTAAAGGTAAACTCTTAAGTTCTTTAATATGATTTGGAAGATTTTCTTTTACTTGATCCCTCCAGACTTGTAGCTCCAAGGGAACTGAACTGTATGTAATTTTCTACATGTGCTAGGTAGGTTCTGTCAGTCCACTGGCATACCTCAGAGATATTGCCAGTTTGGTTCTGGACCACCACAATAAAGCCTATATTGCAATATAGTGAGTCAGCTGAATTTTTTCATTTTCTAGTACATATAAAAATTCCATTTATACTATACCATAGCTTATTAAGTGTGAAATAGCAACATGTCTAAGAAACAGTGTACATACCTTAATTAAAAACATTTTGTGGTGAGAAAATACTAAGCAACATCTGAGTTTTCAGCAAGTCATTATTACTGATCACAGATCATTATAACAAATATAATAATGAAAAATTTTGAAAATTATGAGAATTACCAATATGTGACAGAGTCATGAAGTGAGCAAATGCTATTAGAAAAATGGTGCTGTTAGATTTATTGCCACAAGGTTGCCACAAACCTTCAATTTGTAAAAAGTGCAATATTCGTGAAGTACAAAAAAGGTCACTGGCACTGAAATGAGGAATGCCTGCATTTCTTAGCTTGAATGGCCTTTGTTTTCCTTGTTTCATCAGTTAATGTTGACTCATCTTTCAAGACTCTTTTGGGTGTCATATCCATCAGCATTCTTTCCTGATTGACTTCTAGTCTAGTCTGTTCTAGAGTAGGTAACCTGCAGTGTCCATCCTGTCAACACGTCAATTATCACACTTGTCACCGTATACTGAAATTACTGTGTACACAACACCCTGACCCACTCGATTGAATATCTTTGGGGCAGGAGCCCTGCTTTACTCACTTGTCTTATTCCTAGAATCAAGTACAACACCTGGGACATAATTGATTTTCAATAAGGATGTTGAACAGAATCCTAAAAACAAAGGCTCAGAAATTCAAAGAAAATCCCTTGGACTTTGTACACTGTGGTCTTTAGAATGAAACCTAATGTGAGTAGATAAATTTTGAGAATAAGTAAAAAGCTATACTTTTTTTTTTAAAGATTACTTATTTATGTATTTAGCAGAAAGAAACACAGCTCGAGAGGGAACACAGGAGGGGGAGTGAGAGAGGGAGAAGCAGGCTTCCTGCCGAAGAGGAACCCAATGTGGGGTTCCATCCTATGAACTCTGGGATCATGACCTGAGCCAAAGGCAAACGTTTAATGACTGAGCCACCCAGCGCCCACACTTTTTTTTGAATCTTATTTGTGGCCGAATGGATCAACTTTATTTAGAACAAAATAGAGCATTATAATGATGATAAATAGTTGCTGATTGAGTTGTGGGTTTTTTTTCCCTAGCTAGGTATATCACAATGGTGATACCATCTTTTATGTAAAACATTCAGAACCCTTATTTAAGTATTATATCTTATTCATTACAGAGTCCAGGTACTTACAGACTGTGAACTTGGAAAAGAGAGGAGCTACTTGGACCATCTCTGAGTCTGGTCCTCACACTCCTGTGCTGTTCTAGCCAGCGGAGCTGTTCACTTGTTAGAAATAGCATTGAGATGAAATTTCTAGTGGTAATAATAAGTTTTGACAGTTGCTGTGTCCAGTATAGAGATAGCTCTTTGTTTATAAATTAACAGCCTGCTATGGGAGACTCAGTGTGTGAACACAGCTTTCACGAGATCCTTGCTACTTACATATGCACACCAATTTTTAATATTGAAATATCATTTAGGTATCATTCCTTGGATATATAAGTATTTGGGGACTGAACTAAAATGAGAGTTCTGAAAAAAAGTCATACCAGCAAGATTTTTCATTCTGGTCAACTAACATGATGTGTAAGAAATATAAACAAATACTATTTTCTAGATCTCAGGTGGAAGTAAGTGGATTTTATCCAGTCCTCCCTTAGTATATCTAATCTGTAAAAGAAAGTTCTGAATATACATGAATAATTTACACACTGACATCTCTGTGACTTATACATAGATGTTACTTAGAAATTTACATTGCATAGAGTAATAGATAGGACTTTGGACAGTATATGCAGACTATTTTTAATCCTTGCTTGCCATTGATTAACTGTTTAAACCTGGTTAAAACACTTAATCTAGGTATCAGAGAGATTTCCTCACCTGTAAAATGATAAAGTTACAGCAGACAATTTATAGACAATATTCTCCTGCCCTGTGAGTCAGATACACAATTTAAAGTTAAACATGTATTTCTGTTGGTGTGAAACTGGAGTGTACCGTATTGAACATTTTTGTTAAGAAACTGAACATTATAATAGGAAAGAATCTCCAGTATAATGGAATTTGTATTTCCAGGGAATTGTAATACCTAATAAACATTTATACTTAAGTATTTCAATTAGAAAATAATGCCTTTTTAAAATGAACACAAAGATTGAAATAGTTTTAGATCCAGTCTATCTACATAGATGGAATTAAGGAAGGGATACCTTTTGGAATATTAGGGATTTGTCTTGCAATTAATGTTTTCATAGGGAGTACACCTTTTTTACTTACATTCTTTTGTATTATTTTGGGTAGTTTGGAGAAGATATGGGGATGATTAATACCCCCTTGGACTTTTTACAAAGTATCCTTTTAATAGGGAATTTATATATACCCTTTGCCTGTCATTTTCCCCCACTGATGCTGCCTAGAACTGAGTTGTTGATAGGTGTCCCAAACATAAGGCTGCTTTGTAGACCCTTGAGAATTTGCAGTAATGAGAATTTGGCTTATGTACACTGAATTTGTTCTTTATCTGACATATTTTGTAGTTCTTTTTTTTTTTTTTTAAATATTTATTTCTTTGAGAGAGAGAGAGCACAGAGGGAGAGTGAGAGAGGGACGCCAACTCCCTGCTGAACAGGGAGCCTGACACAGGGCTCAATCCCAGGACTCGGGGTTGATCCCGGGGCCCTGAGATCATGGCCTGAGCTGAAGGCAGATGCTTAACCAATAGATGCTTAACCCAGGTGCCCCTATATTTTGTAGTTTTAATATATCATATTTTGATTTTACTTGTAATGAGGGGTATTTATAAAGGTTTTGCATTTATAAAAGATAGATGGTCAGGTTTTAGAGTAAGATAACCTTTTCTGCCTATTTTATTTATTTGACAGCGAGAAACACAGCTAGAGAGGGAACACAAGCAGGGGGAGTGAGGGAGAAGCAGGCTTCCTGCTGAGCAGGGAGCCCAACGTGGGACTTGATCCCGGGTCTCCAGGATCATGACCTGAGCCGAAGGCAGTTGCTTAACCAACTGAGCCACCCAGGCACCCCTTCTGCCTATTTTAGATCTTCATGGTTTCAAAGATTGGCACATCTAGCTCAAAGTCAATTTGTATCATAATCTGTGTGAATACTTAAGAATGGGGATGCGTAGACTACTCAGACTGGGCTAACTTTCCGCACGTCCTATTCTTGGTGGCAAGTTATTGCTAATACAGCATGGTCTTTCTTCTTGGTTTCTGCTGGATGTTTGCCATTGTTGTGTTTCAGTTGCTAAGACCTCATCAGAAGGTGAGGATGATAAAGTTTAGATAATATTATTCTTTCTTCTTGAAAATTGAGACTAAAAATGACTGAAATGATCTTTTAATGCATTGTTAAAATTCAACTATACTGACACACTTAGTAGCTATATACTTACTGGAAATTTCTTAGAAAAACAGAGACTCTTGTGAACCTATCCTTTAGGGGAATTGGTCCCCATCCAAAGATTTCTCTCTAATTAGAGAAGACTCACTATTCTTTTTTATTTGCCTGAAATGTTCTGTTTATACGTCTCATTATCTAAAAAATTAAGAATGACTATTTATCAGTAATTATACAGAATATCCTAAGAGAGCTGGAGGAGAAATGAAAATGGCTATGAATGGTCTAACTTTCTTTAGTAAAATAATTTAAATAGAAGAAGTGAGAAGAGTAAAAGATTCTTCTGCTATGGTTGATAAGAAACTTGCCACTCATCTTTGGGTTTAGAAGCACTTTCTGTGAGCACCAGGTTGTTACTTGATTATGTTCTGTTAGTGTCGTATAGAATCACACCAGGCCAATTTAATTTTTCTCCATGAGAAATGATTCTTATCTTCTGTATTTATGTTAATTATGAGTAGATCCGGCTAAGCTGTATTCCAGTATATGAATGTAGCGCATATCCATTAAGGGGTTGATGAACATTTGGATTGTTTCTTGTTATCATTTTAAATAAAGCTGGTGTAAACACTTGTGCAAAAGTCTTTGTATGGAAATATGCTTTTATATCTCTTATATAAATACTGAAGAGTGAAACAGCTACTTTTTAAGAAATTGTGAAACAGTTTTCCAAAGCAGTTGTATCATTTAGTATTTTTAATAGTAGTATGTAAGAGATACAGTTCCTTCAAATCCTTAGCAGCACTTAGTAAAGTCAATCTATTTGCCTTGCCCTAATGGTGGTCTTGAGAATCTTTCATTGTGCTTATTTGCTATCTGTTTATCTTCTTTGGTGAAATATCTTTTCAGATGTATCTATTTTGAATCTGTTTATCTTTCTGCCAGGACCATACTATATTATTGACCACATCATTGTAATAAGTTTTTTTAGTCATACGTTTTGAAATTAGGCAGTGTTACTCATTTTTTTCAAAGTTGTTTTAGTTACTCTAGATCCTTGGTATTTTTGTGTAAGTTGAAGAATAATCTTGTCAATTTCTTTAAAAAATACTTCCTTGGATATTGATCAGAATTGCATCACATCTATAGTTCAATTTTGGGAGAATTGGCAGATTAACAAGATAGAGTCACTTGACCCATGGACATAGTCCAGCTCTTCATTTATTTCAGTATTTTTAAAATTTTCCTGGGAAAATTTTTGTGGTTTTTCAGTGTATAAGCATTACTTATCTTTCATCAAGCTCATTCCTACATAGTTCACATTTTGATATTATTTTGAAATATAGTGATTTTTACTTTCAGTTTTTGATTGTTTATTGCAGTTTTCTGTCTAATTATATTATATCCTGAAACTTTGCTAAACTTACTCTTATTACCTTATTTTAGATGCATGGGATTTTCTAAATAGATGATCGTGTCATTTTGTTAATAAGCATACTTTTGCTTTTCCTTTCAATCTGGATGCCTTTTATTTCTTTTACTTGTCTTATTGCAATAGAAATGCAATCAAAATTCAAAATGCAAATCAAAACTAAAATGAAATATCACCTCACACTGCCAGAATGACTAAAATCGATAACACGGGAAACAACGGATGTTGGCAAGGATAAAGGAAAAAGGAGCTCTCATGCACTGTTAGTGGGAATGCAAACTGGTGTAGCCACTATGGAAAATATTATGGAAGTTCCTCAAAAAGTTGAAAATAGAATTACCTCATGATCTAGCCATCATACTACCGGGTGTTTACTGAAAGAATACAAAAATTCAAAAGGATACATGCACCCCTATGTTTATAGTAACAATATTTTCAATAGCCAAGATATGGAAGGAGCCCAAATGTCCATCAACTGATTAATGAATAAAGAAGATGTGGGATATTTATTATTCAACTATTATTATTATTATTCAACTATAAAAAGAATGAAATCTTGCCATTTAATGTCACAGATGGAGCTAGAGAGCATAGTGCTAAGTGAAATAAGTCAGAGAAAGACAAATACCTTATGATTTTATTCTATGTGGAATTTATTTATTTACTTTTTAAAAGATTTTATTTATTTATTGGCGGAGAGAAATACAGCTAGAGAGAGAACACAAGTGGGAAAGTCAGAGAGGGAGAAGCAGGCTTCCCGCCGAGCAGAGAGTCTGATGCGGGACTCAAACCCAGGACTCCGGGATCATGACCTGAGCTGAAGGCAGACACTTAAGGACTGAGCCTCCCAGGCACCCCAATGTGGAATTTAAGAAACAAAACAAATGAACAAAGGGAAAAGGAATAAGAGAGAGAGGTAAACCAAGAAATGAATTCTTGACTATAAATAATAAGCTGATGGTTATCAGAGAGGAGGTGGGCACGGATAGGTAAAATGGGTGATAGGTATTAAGGAGGGAAGGTGTGATGAGTACTGGGTGTTGTGAGCAAGTGTTGAATCACTAAATTGTACACCTGAAACTAACATTACACTGGTAACTAACTGGAATTAAAATAAAAACTTAACACACAAGCATAAATCTGTAGAATCTGTATTGACATCTTCTGTTTCCTTCCTAATACTGATAATTTGCATCATCGGTGTTTATTTTCTGATCACTAGAGGTTTGTGAATTTTATAGCTTTTTCTCAAACAGCTATCTTTTGGTTTTATTGATTTTATTCTATTTTATTTTGTGTTCCACTTTTCTACTCATATTTACTATCTCCTTTTCTTGCTTTCTTTCGGTTTTGCTTACTCATTATTTCCAGTTTCCTTCGGTGGAAGCAGAATTGCCTGGTTTCAGAAATCCTTTATTTTCTGACGTAGGTTTTAGGTGCTATATATTTCTCCAAAGTTCTGCTTTATTGACAGCTCACCCATTTTGATACATTGGTTTTCATTTTCTATTTGGTCATAATGTTCTTTCTCTCTTTTTTTTTTAGTCATCTTTCCTTGACCTATACATTGTTATTTATAATTGTCTTTGTTAAGTTTTTAAGTATTTGGTGATTTTTCAGAGATCTTTCTTTTATTGGTTTCTAAATTCTGTTGTCAGGGAATACACTTTTTGTTACATTAATCCTTTTAAATTTAATGAGGTACTTTATGGCCCACAACATAGTTTATCTTAGGAAATGTTCTGTGTTCCCTTATATAGAATGTGTATTGTTGGGTAGAGTGTTCTTGTCAGTTGGGTCAGTTTAGTTGATAGTATTCAAATCTTTTACATTCTTGATGATTTCCTGTCTATAAGCTGTTGAGAGAGGTTTTGAAATAAGCAACTATGATTGTGGGGATTTATCTCCTTCTCTTTGCAGTTCTATCACCTTTTGCTTCATTTATTTTTTTTCATTGAGCTATAATTAACGTATATGCTTCATTTATTTTGAAGTTGTATTATTAGGTGCAAAATATTTAGGAAATTTATATCCTTCTGATGAATGGACTCCCTTATCCTTATAAAATAAGTTTTTTTTTTTAAACACTGGTAATTTGTCTTGAAAACTACTTTATCTGATATTAATATAACTCATATGGGGAGAGAATGATATTTGCATGGGAAAAAGTGGCAGCCTAAATCAGAGATAGTTTATATAGAGGAGGATTGATAAAACAAATTAATTAAGGATAATAGTACCTGGGTTTCTCACTAGGTGAGAAAAACACACAAATATTGAAGGAAAAACAACCAGAATATATCTGTGATATTGAATTAGAATTACAAATATCGGAAATTCATGAATCTCTTAATTCATGGTTTTAATAGATATAGAAATATAAATGTAAATGTTCATATCTTTCTTTGTGTTTATGTGAGTGGTGTATATTTATATCCCCTAGTTCTATTTAACAAGAAGGTGTAGGAATAATAATATATCAGTAGCAACCTATACCTAACATCCGTAATTTTCCACTGAAAGCAACCAGGGCTCCTTGGAGAAATGGCTGATTCTGAAATGGGGGCAGTGAAAGATGAACCTGGGATATCTTTTATCAGAGATTAAGGAAGTTCTCAAAGAATGATGGGATTTGTTCAAAGTTTCTAGAATTCAACTTGCCACTCTCCAATTCTGGTTCAAATTTCTGTTGGAATATATAATGATAATTATGGACTTTAATCAACTAAATAATACAGGAAACAGGGAGTTGAATGAGTAATACATACATAAAGGTTTGGTGAGGAATGGTATACTAATACAATCTACAATACTTGACCACAAAATGTTTATTAGTTACAAAGGGGAGAGCTGTTCTATAGTGGAGAAGCCTGGACAATACCACCTTAATTAAATAACCCTAACAATCGAGCAGTTGGAACTTGTTTGCCACTGACTGGGATAGAGAAAGAACACAGTATTGCTTGTGTGATATTCCTGTCAAATATGCATAAACTTACACTGTTCATGGGAAGACATCAAGTGAATTCCAAATTGAGTTAACACTCTACTAATAACCTATCCTCTTCAAAAAGGATTGAGTCTTATAAGAGTTGAAGGAATACTGAGAAACTTATAGACTGAAGAGGAGTTAAAAGACATGATAACGTATGATTCTAAACTGTCTTTTTTTCTTTTTTGCTATGGTGAAAATTATGAAGACAAGTGGTGAAGCTAATGGGGTATCTGCATTAGATGGTAACAATATTTAGTTTCTGATTTTGTTGGTTGTGTTTAAATTATGTGGAGAATGTCTGGTGGGGGTATCCAATTGACAATCTTTTCTTAATGGTTCAAGATGGAAAAAAAAAACTTTCTCGAATTGCACTAGCACTTTTTCTTTAAGTTTATGATTAACTCAAAATTTCCAGTTTTCAAATAAAAAATGTGTACAGAGAACATCAGAGTTGTAATCTGAGTTGTTTTATTGGCTAATTTTAACATTATTCTAAGGAGTCTAATGAATTTTTTCCCGAAAGCTTTAAGTAACCTTGAACTACCTGGGCTATTGATGATAATAGCCTCTATGGTATGAAAGGAGAATGAAAACTTTTTTGTGGTGAAGGAAAATGGAAGGATAGGTAGTTTAATTGATTTTATCTGCTTTAAATAATTGTTACAGTTAAAAGTAAAATATTGGTTTCCTTGTGTCCAAACAAATTCCTTAAATTACTTTATAACTTTAAATTGTGCCCAAATACCTTAACAGTTCTGGTCCTGTATTCCTTGTTTATAAATGAGAGAGTTAAAATATTCTCCTGCTCCATGATGTAGATTGTACTCTTAGGGGCTCATGGATAGAACTGCTCAATACTGCAGTGATTTTGTCACTATAAAGAAAACTCCCTAACAACAAAATGTCTCTCCTGTGGTCTGAAATTCCTCATAGTTTATCCATTACATCAGATTAAGATTTCTTAAAGTGTCCTTTATAAAGCAGTGATTTTTTTTTTAAGGATCTTGTCAAATACATTAGAAAACAATGGGTAAAACTGATTTCTTTACCCAGACATTTCAAGACTGTTAAAATGCCAGAATGCTGAGTGCTTCTATAAGAGAAATATATAATTCATTATTTCTCATATTTAACTGCCCAGGAAACTCTTCTGAGGAGAACCTGGTGGAAGTATTGTTTTATGGAAAACATTTTGGGAAAGGCTGGATAAAGACCAAGGTGCATTATTAGAGAAGAATATAAATGAATCCATATCATATGTAAAATACTAGCTCAGAATTACTATTTTGTATCAGAAAGTAGTCCTGGAGTAAAAGTTGGCAGTAGTTTGCTCTCAGAAACTCAGGCCATGGCTTATTCCAGTGGGAGGACAGACTCTACAGTAACACTGGGTCCAAAGTTTGAGCAGCCAGCTGGTACCAGTGTCACATGGTGGAAAAAAACACGGACTGAGAACCACATTGATCTGGGTTACAATCCAGGTTCTTTCAGCTCCGCACTCTGTATTGTTGGTCAGTTCAGTAACCACTTTGAATCTCCGTTTCTTCCACACTAAAATGGAGATAAATCAATAATGATAATAATAGTAGTTTTAGTAGGTTATGTAGCCCTTAAATATGTATGTAGCACACAGCTAGATACTGTCCTAATTACCTGATAACCATTAGCTGATTTGATTATCACCAAAAAATCACTAGAGATTTTCTTATTTCTATATAAAAATATGACCATACAGGATTGTTGTGATGATTAGATAAAATATGTGAAATGTTTGTTACAGTGCCTGGGACAGACTGAGCACTTAGTAGATACAAATCATCAGCATTATTACCCTCTTCATGAGGGTCCTGGGTGACAGGGATATGCAAGCAGGGAAGAGGTGGAGCTGACGAGGGTATGGTGGGCTATAAAAAAGGAGACTGGAAGAGCACTGTAAATAAATTTGAGATAGTCTTCACAGTCTTAGCTGTAGCTAATTGTACCCGTAGCTTCCCACTCTATTATTTTTACACACATAAAATCTTAATTTTCATCCTATACCACAATGTCACTTTAAGCAAACTAATGTTTGTTTATCCACAGATCTGTTTTCTCTTAAATATCTACTATGCATGGGTAATAAACAATATAAATATGTCAGATGATCATAATCACAATAAAGGAAGTAAAGTAGGAGAGGTAGATAAAAAGTATAGGGGTGGGGGTGAGGTTGATTTTTATATACTTGTCTTCATTCTTCTCTACAATTTCTGGAGACAAGTCTACAGAGCAGTGAAAAAGGCAAAAGAGAAGAGATGGGGAGAAAGGGAAATTATTAAGGTGTAAAACCTGTGATTGGCATTTAACTTTTGTTTTATTCATTCAGAAGAGCGGAATGAAGTAAAACCTCCCTCCGTACCTGCATTGCCCTTCTACTGTATGCATCTGGGCCCATTTTTATTTTTATTTATTTTTATTTTTTTTTACTTTAAGTTTATTTTATTTTTTCAGTGTTCAGGATTCATTGCCCATGCCCCACACCCAGTGCTCCATGCAATAGGTGCCCTCAGTACCCACCATCAGGCTCTCCCATCCCCCTACCCTCTCCCTCCAAGTCCTTCAGTTTGTTTCTAGACTTGTATTTTTTTAATAGCCATTTTAATGGGTATGTAGGAAGCTTTTTTTTTTTATTGTTACTTAAGTTTTTTTTTTTTAAGTGTATTCTGAAGCCTTGATTCAGAATTACTCAAAAAACCTGATTCCATTGACTTCTTCAGTTTTTCCATGGTCTTAGATATTTGCTAACCTAATGCCTCACAAATGGCTAATATATTGCTGTGCTAAGCAGCATTTCTCCTGTCAGCAGTGCACCAGCAAATGAAGTACCTCACAAGGGAATCATTGAATTAAATGGCACACACTGGACTGGTTATGTTCTCTTCCACTTTGGAATGACTTCACCTTCTCAGTTCCCAAGAGAAATAAAACTCCTTCCATCTGTGCTAGACTTGCATTCTGAAGGGGTTTTGGGATTTATGATTCTCAGAGATGGAAGGCAGGAGCGATGAAGCACTAACAAAATGTAAATTGCCACAATGGCTTTTGAGCAGTTACGATTGATGGGGGAGTTAATTGCCTGTGTACTTTTTTTTTTTTAACTTTAAATTTATTTTATTTTTCCAGTGTTCCGAGAGTCATTGCTCATGCCCCACACCCAGTGCTCCATGCAGTAGGTGCCCTTGGTACCCACCACCAGGCTCTCCCATCCCCCCAACCTCTCCCTCCAAATCCCTCAGTTTGTTTCTGAGTCCAAAGTCTTTCATGTTTCATTTCTCTCCCTGAATTACCCTACTTCCCATTTACTTTCCTTCTCCTACTGTCTTCTATATTACCCCTTATGCACCACAAGTAAGTGAAACCATGTGATACTTGACTTTTTCTACTTGGCTTATTTCACTCAGCATAATCTCCCAATCCAGTCCATGTTGCTACAAAAGTTGGATATTCATCCTTTCTGATGGAGGCATAGTATTCCATTGTATTTATGTACCACATCTTCTTAATCCATTCATCTGTTGAAGGGCATCTTGGCTCTTTCCACAGTTTGGCGATTGTGGCCATTGCTGCTATAAACATTGGGGTACATATGACCCTTGTTTTCACTACATCTGTATCTTTGGGGTAAATGCCCAGTAGTGCATCCTGTGTACTTTTTTAACTATTGCGCTTAACTGGGAACTGAAAAGTTAACAAAATTACAAAAACGTTAGAGGAGAACAAAAGAAAAGAATGAGAAAAGAGATTAGAATTCAGCATGATTTAGCAGGAAATACCAAGTCTTTTTATCGTTACTATATTTGGTAGGATGATCAGAACCTTTTTAAAATTTGTATTTTTTAGGGGCACCTGGGTGGCTCAGTGGTTAAGCCTCTGCCTTCGGCTCAGGTCATGATGCCAGAGTCCTGGGATTGAGCCCCGTATCGGGCTGCCTGCTTGGTGGGAAGCCTGCTGCTCCCTCTCTCACTCCCAATGCTTGTGTTCCCTCTCTGACTGTGTTTCTCTCTGTCAAATAAATAAATCTTAAAAATAAATTTTGTATTTTTTAAAAGTTTGTATATATAATTACACTAACTCTATTAATGGACATTCATGTTGAATGTACTGCCATACTGTCATTGATAGTTTGGTTGCTAGATAACCATTTGCTGAAACTGAAGGCAAAGTTCTAAGAAATGGCAGCGCCAACAGTGTGTCCTGTGGATAATACTAAAATACGTACAATTTGGTTAGTCCATTGGTCTGAGAGTTAACTCACTTGAAATATTTCAGAATGAAGGAAGAGCAATATATGCAGGCAATACAAGAAATCCTTACAGCTTTTGATCCTATAACCCATATTTGGAAATATGATTGAAGAGGAAGTCTCAGATTCAGAAAGACTTAGGCCTGTTGCTAAACTTATTTATGCTAGTAGGAAATTGTTTGCAAATGTCAATAATAGTACCTTATTAAATATATATTCCACTATGTAAATATTTGGTACCTTTTGTGTTTATTTTGTTGGAACATTTCTTTAGTCTCTGGAAGTCTTGAAGAACATATTGATAACATAATGTAGATTTAGAAGCCATTATGTCAGTAAACCAATAAAAGCCATTATAAATTTTTCTTTTTGTCCACAGAAATGATTAGTGTAGCATATTAAAGAAAAAATATGGATGACATTTTCTACATCTTAATTCAGTAGTAATTCCATGTATGATTACTTTCTTTTTACCATTTCTAGCTCACTAGAAATGTTCTAGGTTCATTCTACATGGTGGTTTGGTTGGAAAGCTTATAAACCAGTTTCGCTTTGTTGTCGAATGTGCATACTAAGCTGTGTTTTATTTCTGTTACCTAGCCTGCTATCCAAACATTCAATAGTTTTCAGATTTTGTGATTTGGATTTGTTAATCCTGCTCTCGGATCCCCACTGTGTCTCTCCCAAGGTGCAGCCCCAGAGCATAGTCTGTTGCCTTGTACATATATTATTGCCCAGCCCCCTATTTTCAAACAGATGTACGATTGTATAACATCTGTGTTTATTCCCTGTACTTTTAAAACTCTTTCTTTTCTAGCTAAGCCATCCTTTTACTTCTCTTTTCTATTCCACATGCTTCCACTACTTTTTATAATTGTTCATGACAGTAATGGCTCACATTTATTGAAACAGCATTTTTATAATTGCTGAAAAAGCACAGAAGCAAAGTCACATACACTGAAATTTAGCATAAGGGAACTTAAATTTGGGGAAGTAGTGTTTCAGTGCTCCTTTCTGATCCTTGGATAGTTTAATAAATGGCTTACAACAGAAACAGACCAAAATCAAAGAATATCAGACTATCCTAGGGATACCAAATAGGATTTTTAGTCTTGTGAGATTGATCCTATTATATCTCTGATATGAGTGATATTTAGAAATTAGAATTTGGGAATATTTAGGAAACTGTTTACGGTCTTTGTTGGGGCTGAATTGTGCTTTCTGACATCCTTCATTGAAAAAACCTTTCTTAGGGCACCTGGGCAGCTCAGATGGTTAATTTTCTGTCTTCAGCTCAGGTAATGATCTCTGGGTCCTACAATCAAGCCCCAATTCATCTGGCACCCAGTTCATCAGGGAGTCTCCTCCCTCTCCCTGCTCATGCTCTCTCCTTCTCTCCCTCTCTCTCTGTATCTTTCTGTCTCAAATGAATATAAAACCATAAAATAAAAACAAAAACAAAAAACTTTTCCTTCATAGATGAAACCAGGTTGACTAGTAAGTTGTTGAAGTTTGACTAATTGATATATGAATGGTTAGGCCTTAATTTAGCTTTTGGAAAAACACCATTTTTTTTAACTGCCAAAAATAATGAAGTAGAGTTGAATGGAATGCAGCAATCTTCTCCATATTGGAAGATACCATGCTTTGGCATACCACATTTGGTTCTATACTGAATACCCAAATTATAGTGGAATATAAACAATGAATGTCTATATTTAAGACAGTACCTTCTCTCTATTGTCTTAATAGTGTTTTCAGATCTACGACAGAAAAGGGAAAGAAAGAAAAGGAAAACCATCTTTTCTCAGAATATGGTATGACCACATTTAGTCATATCTCCAGTAATATTTTTCTTTGCTGACTTAATTGTAGCACTCAAGTCAACTTAGACAAATGTCACATTTTTCTACCAGTTAGTATTATTTTGATGTGATCTCCTGGTTTACATCTGTCTAAGCTTTATCATTATTAGAAGTAAAGATGAACAATAGAATTCTATTTATGAACCCAGAGTAGAAAAACAGACTTGATTGAACATTACTCCATGAGATGTGGTAGCACATTAAAATGTGTAGGGAATAAAATTAACTGTAAGAAAGGCTGAAAGCAATGACTTTGGAGAAAAATTGCTACTACTACCTATGGCTTTCATCAGTATATCTGGCCTATTTCATCCCAGTCTTTGCACTCCAAGGTAGAAGCTTTGGTCATATAGGTTCTACATTTAAGATGTGACATTATTTTGAGAGGAACCTTATAATAGGTCAAAAAAGATCCTTTGTTCTCTGTGGGATTTGATTCAAAATCATATGTGAGAGTAGCAGTATAGATTAAGACTAGCAATGAATCTATTGTTTTTGAAAAGTACATGGTGGTTTACCCTTTGCCTATTTTGTGTATGTTTGAAAGATTCTATAGTAAAAGGTTAAAACAAATCAATATAAAAACAAAAAATAGAATAAAAAAGTAAAGGAAAAAGTCCTTTGTTAACAAATGGCATCTAAGAAGAAAGTGTATATACATATAGTTCTGATGTTTTAAACTTAAGAGATTTGTAGACTATGTTTATCAAAATCACATAGGGGGACTTTTGCAAATGTATTTCTGGGGTCTTATCACTGGAGATTCTGATTTAGTAGATCTGGAGAGAGAAACAGATTTCCAGTGATTCTCATGTGCTAACGGGAACCATTGCCACTGTTAACTGGCTGGATTATGTCATGAAACTTGTTTTGGCAAAAACCAGTAAAGATAAACAAAGGATATAAAATGATAAAAATCAGTGAAATTCACCAAGTTGACAAAATTGACAGTGTTTCTTAAAGTGGAGCTATGACACTTTTCCCCATAGTTTGTACCCTGTGATGTCTCATTTTCTTGGAATGAGATTGAGCAAGAATGTTAGAGATGGAATTTTACTTAAACATACCTTGTCCAGTGTCCATTTTATAGACCTAAAACTCAACAGCTAAGTTTAGCAAATATTTATTGAAAACCTACAAGGAACCAGGCATTGAGTTTGGGAGGCTAAGCACTTGGAACACAGAAATTACTAAAAGTTATGTTTTGACCTGGAGAAACTTGGCTATATTTTCTTACTTTCATTCATTATTCTATCATACCATGCTGCTTCTCTTCTCATCTTTCTTCTAACTACGTAAGCCTATTTCACTTCAAAGAGAACATTTACATTTAAAATTAATTTTCAGGGTACCTGGGTGGCTCAGTCAGTTAAACACCTGACTCTTGATTTCAGCTCAGGTCATGATCTGAGGGTCATGAGATTGAGCCCAATGTCAGGCTCCGTGCTCCGTGCAGAGTCTTCTTTGGTTCTCTCTCTCTCTTTCCCTCTCCTTCTCCCCTCCCCTCATGGGCACTCTTTCTCTCTCTCAAATAATAAATAGATAGAATCTTAAATATGTAAAATTAATTTTCAATATTTAGTATTTCTCCTTATAACTTAAAAAAATCAGTGCTAATTCTAGAAACAGTATCCATTTACCACAAAGGAAGGGTAATTACTCTCCATGTTAAGAATGGTTTTAGTACATTTTAGGGTTTCCCAGCATAAGCTTCTAAAGATGGCTTAGAACAGCAGAGGAAATGTAGGATGCCTGAGTTAGTAATCCTTGCCTGACATTAACTGGACTCTTGAGGATGTACTGGGCATTTGAGAGCAAGTTCAGAGAAACCTGGCAAAAGAGAACTTCAATTTCTTAGGGTCTTGTAGGGTCATAGGGCCTTCTAGATGAAAGGCACTCAAGGAATGCTGATGTTCAATTGATTATATTTTTTAACTTAAAGTTAGCATTAGAACATAACTCTTTCCCATGTGACTTTTCCATTTTCTGTAATTCCCATAACAACAAAAATCACACTTTATATTCCTTGAGGTTTTAGAGGCCTAATACCCCAAGAGAATGGAGTAAATACTGTGGGAAATCAGGAACACATTAGAAATTTCTACCCATTGCTTATCAGCTAGGGAGTCAGTAGTTGTCTTAAATGTGGAATGGTTTGAATGGCCACACTTCAGTCGGTAGCCCTTCTCTTGGTTCTTTTTTAGGTATCCCAGTGGTTCTCAAGTTTAATATGTAAGAGAATTACCTTAACATAGATGTGTAGACATACCTTTATACTGTATTTTAAGGCAGATTTTCTTAATTTTAATTATATAACATTTGACTGCAGGTCTACTTTCGAGCTCATCCTCATGTAGGATGTGAGTGCTGTAGTGAGGCACTTATCCCACTGTCACTAAATGATCAGGCATGAGACAATAAAGAAGGGAGAATAGATGAGTGAAAATTGATTTTCACTGAAAAAGAAAAGAACAATTATACACTAGTTTCTAAATTCCCTCCAAAATGAGAATTGGCCAAAGACATGTTAACTAAGCACATAAGCAGAAGTTATATATCAAAGCATTTTACTCTCAAAGCACATGATGGCTGTTCATTTCTGCATAGCACTAACTGTCTAATTGTGGGGTGATTTCCTGGAGCTTTGACAGAAAGAAAATCACTGGGAATGCTTCTTATTTTATGTCATTCGGGTTTAGTTTCAAGTGTCCTGGGCCAAGTATAGACAGCCCAGAGACAGCCTGCTCCCTCTGTCTTGGCAGGGTTCCTCAAGTGATGCTTTTTTTTTTTTTAACCTATACATTGTAGTTCAAATATACTATGGTTCCTGGGGAGAAAATGCATTAGCTCCATTTATAAAAACATTTTAAGGAGAGTGGTTTCCTACCAGAAATCAAAAGGGAGTATTTTCTCTATAAAAAGCTAAAATGGAATTATTGAAAGGCAAAATAGGCTACTTGTATAAAATGACAACTAGAAATAGATTTATTTCAAGTTTTAGCTAATCATCATCATAATAACACCCCCAAAGTTTAGATATTAAACTAATCATTTTGTGACTAGCAAAACATTTTTATGAATTTAAATAGGGAGTATATTATGAATAGAAATTGGAAGAAATATTAAAATAAGAACCCAAAATGGAACTCATTGTCAGCTGATTCTATTATAGCTGTTTACTCAAAATCTATAATTATCAATTTTTTCTTACTGGAAACATATCCTTTCCTACTTTGCTCAGTCTCCTGTCATGGTGAAGCTTTGATACATCTGACAACAGAATTGACATCAGGGGTTCTGAGAAGTCCAGAGCAGTTGTGTCAGGTCAGTTTTAAATAAGCGGATCTGTTTCTTTCATATTCTGCCAAAAATATGGTATCTGCAGGAAGTGAGGTCTGAACTTGAACCTTAGGTCAGACCTGGATTTTAGGTGTATTTGTTTCTGAATAGCTGGATCATCTCAGACCTTCAACTTCTGTGTGACCCACTTCTCCTTATAAAGTGGCATAAATACTACCTCCTTTACTACTACATGAAGTTCTTGTGAGATTAAAATCGAAACTAGATGTGAAAAGTGCAATACAGGACAAATACATGTAAAATATTTTTGACTCACTGCTTTTATATATTTGATTTTTTCGTACTAAACTTTTAAATTTTTAAAAAGCCAAAATCAACTGTACCCTCATTACTCATGTGCAAGTTGGGGAGTGGGCAGGAATCAATGTGAGGTTTAGGAAATGTCAGAACAAAAGGATCTATCTGATTATGAACAGCTAGCTAGATAGAAAAGGTCCATGAAATCTTTTACTTTTTAAATAATATTTCTTCACATTATTTTTACAGAGACTATTACACAAACCTCTAGGATACTGGAAGACCTCAAGTGTTACAAAGAATTCACTTATTCAGGTTATAAGTGCAGTCTACAGATTTTTGCAGTGTTATGTTTCTAGAATAATCCAACACAAACTTTTGAGTTAGTACTGAAGAGAGCGAGCAAATGAGTGCTATACTTGATTTTTTTTTGGCATAAATACATGATTTACTAATGGCTAAAACTTAGTTCGATGCCAAAAATACAACTACATTCTCGCTATTAATATTTCATTACTCACTAATAGCTTTTTGCATAGGAATAGAAATTTTGGGGGTTACAAGATAATATAATAACAGTTCCTTTTGTTGATGTTATAAGTAATGCAATATTGTTTTTATAAATAACTTGTTGACTTTTTAATGTTATTCATAAATCTGACCTAAAATATCTCAACGTGGTAACTGGAATATTTCCTAGATTATCTATTAGAATAAAATCTTCCACTGTTACAGCTGTATGGTTCTGTGGGATTTTTCTAAACACAGGAGTTTCACCTTATTGTTGTTTTGTCCAGTAACTAAGACCTTCTCCCTAGATAATTAATTCCTCTCACTGTCCAGGGAGTTGCAGAGTCTGAAAGAAGGCTATTCTAATAAGGTCTATTGTTATTTTCCTGAAGCTTCTAGATCAGTTGTTATCATTTTGTTCACAGCTGATTAACGCAGTACCTTGGTTATGTCAAGTTTGCTTCTCTGAGACTAAGTCATTATATTGTTAAATAAAATCTTGATATGTATCAGGAATTAGTTTTTTATCTGGTTGCCCTGTTAATAATCTTTTAAAATAGCCAATCATCAATATGGCTAAATGATTCCACCATTTGCTAGTTGTGTCAGGACTGTTATTAAATGTGAACATGGATAATTGCCATAGTGCTGTTACTGCAAAAGATATGGGTGATGTAGCTGTATGTATATTTACTCAAATAATTAAACTGGCAAAAGTTAAAAAAAAATGAATCCTTTTATTTAGCTTGTTTACCTATCCTGTACAAGTAAGACAAAAAAATGTGGATAAGCTCATCTACTTATTCTAACTTTTAGATTTGAATTCTTTATGACTCTTGCAAGATAAAATATACATAGATAATAGAACCAGAGATAGTATTTAAAAACTAATAGAATTACAGATATTTTGAATGAGACCTAAACATTTATGTTGTGCTTCCTTTACTGTGATTCAAAATGGTCAGCTGTTATTAGATACTTCTGGTTTCTTTAGCAACAACCATTCCCCTACCTCTCTTCCTCTTCCTTCTTAACAGAATTCTGATTCTATTGAGGTATTTGCTTACCTGTTAGAGACCAAGAGTTAGGTCCTGATAAATCTTACTCGATTTAGTTGCACTCATCTATTCCCCTTGCCAGTAATTGGTTTAAGTAAGGGCATGTTCTAAAGCAGTAGCTAATGAGACATGAGGGAAAGTCGGCTGAAGGGATTCTGAGAAACGTTTTATTTATTCTAAAATAGGAAAGGTCTTTTTGCTTCTGAACATTGTGATGCTTGGAACTGTTGTAGTCATCTTGTGATAATAAAGTCATAAGTTTCAAGATAAAATTAATACATGAAGATGCCAAAGCAGTACGATGCAGAAAACTTGGGTCCTGGAAGAGAGGTTAAGGCATCGAATTAACCAACATTGGAATTGCCAATCTCTTCGCTTCTTTTATACAATAATAAATTCCTTAATGTCATTTAGTTGAATCAGAATTTTCTGGTATAACTAAAAACATCCTGAATAATAAAAGCATCCTAAATATTAGCTAAAAGCATCCTAAATAATATTACTCATTGTATATTTTTTCTTATAACATGTTAAAAATTATGTATATGAAAAATATAAGTGATTTATAACTATAAGTGTTCTGTAGATGCATAAATTCTTACACAGAATATTTTCTGAAAATATAGCATTTGACATCTTTTTCAAATGGTAGCAGGACCACTTCTCAAAATGATATCTTAAGAATACTTGACAATTTTGTTAACTTTGAAAATGTGTTAAAATTTTTAACTTTCAAAATTTATTTTTTAACTTTGAAAATTCTTTTACTGTAAACATACCATATATATACAATAAACTATACAAATAACATTTGACACCCAAAAAGTTTTTATAAGTTTTTATAAAGTGAACACACTCATAAGTCACCACTTAGATCAAGATATAGAATATTACTAGATTCCCAAAAGTCTTCCCTGTGTTCCCCAGTCAACACCATCCCCTCATCCCAGAAGTGATCACTGTGGGATTTTTAACACCATAGATAAATTTTCCTGGTTTTGAATGTTACACATTGCACCCTTTGCCTGACTTCTTTTGTGTAACAGTTTGGAATATGAGATGTGTCCACGTTATGCATAACAATAGCAGTTTATTTTGATTTTTATTTAGTATTTATTCTAGTATATGACTATATCATAATCTATCCATTCTAATATGGACATTGGATTTTTGGCTACTATGAATCATGTGGCTATGAACATTCTCATATACATCTTTTGGTAGTATATATATTCATATGTTTAGGTGTAGAATTGCTGGATCCTAAGGTAAGCAGTGTCCCTCTGCAGTAGATATTGTCAAAGAGTTTCCTAAAGTGATTTGATCAATATATACTTCTACCAGCCATACATGAATACAAAATTTGCCCTATAGGCTTGCCAACACATGATTTCAATTTTAATTTTAGCCTATATGATATTACATAGTGCTTTCTCATTGTAGTTTTAATCTTTATTTGTTAAATTCTTTATTTTTTCATTTTTATTTATTAACCATTTTTTAGAGGGATGGAGTGGAGGATGAAAGAGGGAGAGAGAATTTTAAGTAGGCTCCACCCCCAGTGCAGAGCCTGACACAGGCTTGATCTCACAACCCTAAGAACATGACCCGAGCCAAAATCAAGAGTTGGAGGCTTTATTGACTGAGCCACCCAGGCACCCCTTTATTTTCATTTTATTTATCAGTTCCCTGAATAACTAATTAGGTTGATGCCTTTTTATATGTTCACTGAACATTTGTATATCTTCTTTTTTGAAGCTCCTATTTGTCTTTTAATATTTTTTCCAAAATGTGTTTTCTTTTTATTATTGATTTATAGAAATTCATTTTATATTCAGGATACATGTCCTTTGTCAGATTCTGGTATTAAAATATTTTCTTTGCTTGTACAGTTTATCTTTTTACTCTGTTAATGATATCTTTGTGGGGAAAATAAGGTTTTAGTTTTAATAAAGTCCAGTGTATCACCTTTTTTATATAGTCACTGTTTTTGTGTTGGACTAAGAAATCTTCGTCTAAGATCTAAGGTCATGAAGATCTTCTCTGTTATTTTTAAAAGATTTATTATTTGTCTCATCCAACTGGAATTGATATATGTGTAGGTGTAAGTTGGGATAAAAGTACCCCGTCCCATATGTATATTCAGTTGATCCCTGTGTTTTGCAAATCAGGAGGTTTTATATAGATCCATCTACAAAGTGGAGAAACTATGTAGAAAAGAGCTTAAGAAACAGAGACTACACTGAGAATGTACAACATAGGTACAGTTGAAGCCCTGGAGGAAGAGGAGAGACAGACGGACTGAAAACAATATTTGAAGAAATAGGGACTGAAAATACTGATGAGAAACATCAAATCACAGATTCTTTGGACGTACCATCAACCTTAAGTAAGACAAACAAAAAACTGCAACTATACATGTAGTAGTAGTAAAATCCAAATGTGAAGACAAAAATCTTAAAAGCAGCCAGGGAAATAAACATTATTATCAAAGGAGCCTACAGCAGGACTGACAGTAGACTTTTTATCATGTAAGGTGGAAGCCAAAAGGCAATGTAGTGACATCTTCAAAATGCCAAAAGAAAGTAAGTGCTGACTTAGAATCTTTCATAAATGAAGTGAAATAAACACATTTTTCAGAACAGCAATGACAAAATTCATCATCAGAACAAAACTAAAGAAAATATTAACAAGTATTCTTCAGGCAGAAGGAAAATTATTCCAAACGGAAGTCGGGAGATAACAGGAAAAATTGAAGCACAGAAAGGATGAACATGGGTTGATATAAATAAATATTCATTGTACTAACCAACAGTAACAATGGACTATAAAAATACCCTAGAATATAAATTGTAAGGGAAGTTACTTGTCTATTTTAATGTTCATGCATTGTCTAGGAAGAAAATTTATATTTCATTTTGATAAATCAAGAATGGATATTGTAATCTCTAGGGAGAAATCTAAAGTAATGCTAAAAGGGTGAAAGGGTGAATAACTATGAAGGTAACATATAAGAACACTGAAATCATAGAAGAAAGAAAACAGATGTATTTTATTGAGGATTCCCTTGAGGTGGGAGTGCCCTTCAGAATATCTGGGCCACTGTATTACCAGCAATGGAAATTCTTTTGTTCTTTTTGACATAAGCAAACTGGTAATTCCCCCCCCTTTCATAAACCAGTATTTTTTTTAAAAAGATTTTATTTATTTATTTGAGAGAAGGAGAGAGAGAGAGAGAGCACAAGTGGACAAGGGGGATCAGGGCAGAGGGAGAAGCAGGCTCCCCGCTGAGCAGGGAGGCCTGATACCGATGTGGGATGCTATCCCAGGACCCTGGGATCCTGACCTGAGCTGAAAGCAGCTTAAACTGACGGAGCCACCCAGGTGCCCTTCATAAACCAGTATTTTTAGTATTCTTCTATCAAGAAATACTTTCTCTAGATTTTGGCCTGGAACTTTCTTACAGATCTGTGCTAATCTCTTGTAGCATTTATCCAAAGTTCAGTCCATCCTTAATATGTTTTCTGGAAAAAAAATAAACACAAAAAATGAAAATCTAAGCATATGAATGATCTACTGTCTGATCCCCCCTTCTCTTAAATGCCTCCACTTTTCTTTTCATAACCAGCTGTGATTTAAGTGACAGAATTCATGGTACCTAGTGCTCTTGAGTTATTTTCTCCTTTAGCATCACCTTTGTGATACAAATATACTTTATCTCCGTATCTTCTTGAAATATAAAAAAATCTAGCATACACACATGTCTGAGCATAATTTGTTTTATTCTTTGGGTATTGGTATATAATATAGCATGTTAAACTATAATAGCATGTTAAATTACTTACAGGTTCTTCTTTCTTCACTTTCATTATTAAGACCTGAAGTGTCTCCAGCCCTTTAAATACCGAAGAGAACATTTAAAAACCTAGATATCAGCATGTTTGCTATTAGCCTCCAATCCTTACATCATTCCCTCTCCTGTTCCTTGTTTCTTTACCTGTGTAGTCTCTTGACTTCTTTGGATCCTGATACTTACCTGATACTCTTTTTCTTTAATAACTCCCAGAGATGTGTTTTTCTAAATAACTGACCATCTTTGCAACTCTCACTTTTTACAACTCGATTTTTTTAATAAGAAAAGTAATTTAGTTTCGCTGTAAAATTTTAGAAGGCAGAGTAAATTGCAACAACAAAAATGAATAAAAAGCACTTGAATGTTACCATCCTAAGAGAATCATTATTAAAATCTTACTGTATGTTCTTGGGGGAAAAGATGTAATTTTTTCTGTTGTTTCATATAATTCTCACTGTCTTTGGAATCTGTCGCCCCCCCCTTTTTTTTGCTGATGATTGTGTAGGGACAGAGATTAGTTACTTATTTCCCATAGCTTTGTTGTCTATAAATTGTAGTATAAGAATGAGGACTAAGTTCTTTTATTTTTCCAAGTAACTCATATTATCTGTTGCAGGGCTCATGATTTTGTATACTTCTTAGTTTTAATGCACTCAGAGAAGCTCAGTGCCACTTATTAAGAGAAGTTCCTGTTGCCAGCCTCAGCCCCAAGGGGAATATGCTAAGGATAAGTGAGTCTAGAGCATTCTTCACCTACAGAAGGGATTGCATTTTCATGGGTCTTCTGATAGAATACTCATCAAGTCAAGCAAAGCATCAATGGAAGTCTCTGATTTGAGCAAAATAAGACTGTTTAGGAGACTAGCAAACTTCTCTTTTATAGGAGAGTAAGATATAGATCTTGGTCATAAGGGGATGAATTTAATGTGCCTTGGAGGCCCTTTTAATCTGCCCAGGTATTAGAAATGAACATTGTTTTTCTCTTTAAGCAAACTAACTATCCAGAACTTCTAAAATTTGATGTTTAGGTATTTTAAGAGGTAAAGAAAATCATGACTCTGGCTTCTAAATTTTGGCTTAATTAGAGGAGGAAGAGAGTATGCAGAAGACTAAAACCTGATAAAGTTCCCAATTAATTTAATTTTGTTTAGCTCACTTAAAATTGAATATAAAATACCTGTTTTGACTATATCTGTTACTATCTGTATGTTCTTTTTTTTTTTTAAAGATTTTATTTATTTATTTGACAGAGAGGTGGGGAGGGAGTAGCAGGAGAGGGAGAGGGAGAAGCGGGTTCTCTGCAAAGCAGGATGTGGGGCTCGATCCCAGGACCCCAGGATCATGACCTGAGCTGAAGGCACATGCTTAACCATCTGAGCCACCCAGGTGCCTCTATTTTATGTTCTTATGAAGATATTAAATTGCCCAAATCTGTTAGCATAATTAAATTATTTTGCTAATAGAGGTGATATTACAAATGTTATACATATGATTTATTTGGTGTATGGTTTGAGTTTGGTCATAGAATCCTTGATTTTGGTGATATTACTAGTCATTCCCTGATTTATCAAAATCTTGTTCAGTCGTTTCTAAAATTTAGAATGCATAAAAATCATCAAATTCAAAAGGTGATTTTGAATAGTTCAAATCCCTTGTTTTAATTCCCAAGATATTTTGAATTAAATAGATTTGAATGTGTACCAGAAATCTTATCAAGCACCCATGACAATTCTTAGGCAGGTGTTTTATGGACTATTTTTTAAATACCATTATTTAACTTATATTACTCCCAACAGGTAATTATTTGCCTTGCTAGAAGGTACATAAGCTCTATAAATTTAGGATCATTGAAAATTTCAGCATGTTCCTAAGAAATAGAAAAAAAAATTATCATTTCACAGAAGAGTGAGTTGCTTTTAAAGTAGATATTTTCTTGAAGATCAGTATGCGTATTTAGTTATAGGAGCTGGAGTATAACTCAGACCCCCTCAACTAATCTGAAGCTACTGGGTCACATTTGCCTTCCTGAGTATCTGAATTTCCATTATTGTTCTGTGCTTGGCATTTTTTCAAAAGAGACATTCATCAGAACTCATTGCTTTAAAGATTCAAGCAGCTGGAAATACTCTTCATATTGTGCAGCATTAAATTTAAAGTAGATCTCAAAATATGAAAACATGGAGAATTCACTGGCAGTGGGTTGGGTTTTATTTTATTTTACTTTATTTTATTTTATTTTTTTGGTGTTATTTTGTTGGGGCTGGAGATGAAATTAATAATTATCTTGACTTTTTTGAAACGAGGTTGCACAATCTCATTCTCCACCTATTTTATGGTTTGACCCATTCAAGATAAAATATTACAAATGCTTTATATTAAAAGTAAATGTCTAAACCATAATTGACTAGAAATGTTAGTTCTACTCATAGTTACTATATTCAAGTAATGTACCTGCATTCTTTGAAATGAATGCTATTTACTATACTTAACCCTGTCTTGAGATGGAAGCCAGTGTCCATATTTGCCAGGTAAATAAGGACAGACTCCATTGTCCTGTATTGCCACAGCAGACCATCTAACCTATCCCTTAGTGGTCCTGTCAGGCAACATAATGCAAACAGAGACAAAAAGGACCCTCCTGCTGGCTGACCAGTGGGAACTCTACTAAGCCTCTCTCTGATGGAAACCTTTTTCTTGCCCATCTTACTGTGTGGCAAGGCTCTTGACAAGATTTCTGACTTCTGTCATAGAAGAAAAGTTAAAGACTTCTTTGTAGTACTTTGATCTCTTGTGAAATCAGGCAAAAAGAGTACCCTTTGTGAATCCAAAGCCTAAGTCTGGAAAAGATCCATATTTCTCATAATCCTGCAGTGTAGTCATTTGTATTTTTATGAATCATAAATTTGAACATAAGCCAGATTAAACTATTGCAAAGGAAAGAAGTAAAAGATTTATATTTAAACATGAAGCTGTATTAGCACCAATTTCATAATCATTACAATTTATTATCATTAATAATCCAAATATACCAATGATGTTATAAATCTTGTTTTTCTTTTGTTTCTTTTTTTGGAAGTCTAATGACTATTAGTTATATTTATATTGGGAAAATCAAAATTTTCTGGCTTCTATTGGTTTTCACCATAGTTAGTACTTCACCTATATCAGATTTCTTAATAAGGGCTTTCTTCATTTTAGAGATAGGGAAACCAAAACAGAGATAGCCGAAATGACTGATTCTATTCCAGAAAAACGCAGAGGATATCACAATGCATTTTAGCATTGAGCAGCAAAGCATTTGTAGGATGGAGTATGTGTGTAGGGCAGGGGGGACAGTGAAGCAGTGTCTAGAAAAATGTTGGGTTAAAACTCTATGAGCAGGGGCGCCTGGGTGGCTCAGTTGGTTAAGCGACTGCCTTCGGCTCAGGTCATGATCCCGGAGACCCGGGATCGAGTCCCACATCGGACTCCCTGCTCGGCGGGAAGCCTGCTTCTCCCTCTCTCACTCCCCCTGCTTGTGTTCCCTCTCTGTCTGTGTTTCTCTCTGTCAAATAAATTTAAAAAATCTTAAAAAAAAAACAAAACACAACAACTCTATGAGCAGTTTGTGCTGCTTCTAGAGCATACTGAGCAGAAGGCATAATGAGATAATGAGGAAGTGGAGTTTTAATGTAACATCTAAAGTCTCAGTCCTAGAGTTGAGCTGCTGACCCAAAGCACTCCTAAATGGATTTAGCAAGGCTGTGTTTATATATATAATATATGATGAGAGTTACATTTTCACTAAATTATCCCTAAGAGTTTCAGTAGCCATATTTTAAGTTCTTACAAAACTCTCATGTTTCTGGGTGCTCTCTCAATTACTTTGTTTTGAACAAAGAAATATTGTTCTGGGAAGACAAATAATTGGAAATGACTTTATTCAATTTTAGCTTTAATGCTCATAAAATCACCTGACAGAGTAGAAGTCATCAGCCCACATTCCCTTCAAAAGGCAAAACCACCTTAACATAGATTTAGGAATTATTCCTAACACCTGAAAATTATGTGTTCATTATAAGCGAACTTTCTTCTTTTGTATGTCTGAAAGAATTAGTAATTTTAAAAATAACTTTTATAAAAAAAGGTGGAATCAAGCACACGAGATATCATTTCATTTTGTTAGGTGTTCTCAGATGTACATTTAACTTGTCCAACTTCTTTCAGGTGCATTTGTTCCTGATAGATTTCTTTGGTCTTTTTGTAAGGTATCCCAACCTTCCTATGGGGCATCTAGGTAAGAAAAGAAATCAAAATGCAGTTTGATAAATATACAGGGTATTGCATTTCTGAAGGCAAGGCTGAATTCATCTTTTTTGTTGTTGTTGTTCTGTTGCCTATAGAGATTTCATATTGAAGAAAATTCCTGAAAAAATGAAGAAAATAGATCAGTTTTGAGTTACAGCACTTGAACCTGCTCATTTCAACAAATAAGGAAAGACTCAGATTCTCTTTTCTGGTGTCCTCCAAGGGATACCAGATCTCTGGATTATTCTATTTTAAAAAATTATTTTCATGAATTTTTTTTATTCTCTGATCTCTTTATTCAAAATTGTGATGTATGAGTAGATTATATCCTTTTCATGTTTCAAGTGAGTAGAAAGAGGTGTTAGGCTGACTACTGAAAATCTTAGGTAGATGGCCTGCCTATATTTTAGGGAAAAAAAGATGATATTTTAGTAAGGATGGAAGGAAGATCACGTTATATACTGTCCATATTCTAGAAAAAAACAAATTTATATTCTCATTAATAAGTGTTAAAATTTTGCATGAACAGTTTACAATAATAATGGCTAAGAATCTATAAATAGTATGCTGGGGGATAAAGTTAATGGGGGGAATGCTATTGGCCCACTTAACATTCCTTATTGCCAAGGAAATAGAAACTGAGCACTTATCTTTTCTGGTGGAGCTAAAACCAGATTGTTATTGGAGTGCAGTAATAAGTCCAAAAGTTCTGTCTTCTTTATTTCAATGTACATGATCTCCTCACCCTCACTGACAGGAGAGCCCCACATTTCAGGTTATAGATCTGGGGGACTAGGATGTGTTATGTAAAAAGAAGCTTCAATTACAGGGCTCATTAGGCCACTTGAAACTTGCTTTGAAGATTCACTCTAGTCAGGCAGCTGTTTAATTTATAAAATGTTAGATTCTAGGTTGGAGCCTAAAGAAAGCCAATCAACTAGAATCCTGGTGTTTCTCATTATTTCACTGCTGACATCCCAATTCTAAATGTCTGTGAACAGAAGCATTAATTTCCTATTGCTAAGTAACTTAACACAAGTGTATCGTTTTTACCTTTTCGGAGGTCAGAATTCTGAAATCAGTCTCACTGGTCTAAAGTCAAGATGTTAACTTGACTATTTCCTTCTGGAGATGTGAGGAAAGAATAATTTCATTTGCATTTTCCAGCTTCTGCAGGCTTCCTACATTCCTTTCTTGTTGACTCTGTCTAGCATTACACCAACCCCCACTTCTCTGGTCACATCTCTGTCTCCTGCCTCTCCCTTCTAAGGAATATGTGATTATATTGGGCCCACTTGGATAATCTAGGATAAACCCCATCTCAATATCCTTAATCATATCTGCAAAATCTCTTTGCCAGATAAAATAACACAGCCCTGGCTTTGGTTGTTAGGATATGGACATCCTTGGAAAGGAACGTTATGAGCCCATAGAAGTTACAGCTACCCCAAGGTCCAGTGAAATCAAACTGGTGATGTTTTCTGGCAAGCCTAAGGAAAACTGTGCTTGCTAACTTCCATCTGGAAATTTTGCCAATAGAATAATACCATGGAAATCTGTCTTGCCTGCTTTATGGAAGTAGTTTGACTTGTTGCAAAGATGATCCTAGTGACAGTAAAAGTTGAATAAATTTGAGCTATAAGGTGATAGCAGCTGAATTTTCATGTTTAGGTAATTAAGTACATCCAGGCCTTCCTGACAAGAAGATGCATTAGAATAGGCTTTATCTTAACTGGGTTGACCCTAACTTGGAAAAATCAATAGCTATGTATTCTGAATATCCAGAAATTAATGCTCTTTAGTAAAACTCAGTATTTTTTTTAATAAGATGGAATAGTGGCTATAAAATTTTGTTGGCAGAGTTACAACCAGTAGAAGACCATTGGAGAAGAGAATTAACAGCACCCTTAGATCCCTTTTCTCTAGCTAACAGTACATTGATAATTTCCTTATCTGAATCCCTCAAAGGTCTTCTGAATTGCTATCTTTTCTTCACTTTTCTTTAACCTGCCCTTTTACATGTGAGCACAGTATTGAAGGTGCTATTTATAGAGCTGCAACACTTTGTTCTTGACTTAAGTCCATTGGCTAGTTTCATATACTAATTTTAAAAGGATTAGGGCCAGGATCAGAAGTGGGAATGATAGAGAAGGAGAGGGAATGGAAACTTTTTCATGTTTATACTTCAGGAGGGGTGTATTGATAGGGAAGTCAAACTTTATTTCCTAAAGGTTTTCTAAGAATTGGTTGCCTTGGAGACAGGACAGTAGTTTCAGAATTAAGATCTGAATCTTGATGTCTGTTGATGGCCTTTGCTAGGATTCAACCTCCTTTCTTTCCTTGTCTTCCTCTATAAAACAAGACTATATGTTTTTATGTACATGTGCTCATCATTGTATTTTCATTTCCTGAACTTCAGTGTCTTTCATTCATTAATTTATTCATTCATTAATTCTTAACTCAACAAATGCTTAGTTGCCAGGGACTTAGGAGTATTGCAAGATGTATAATAGAAATGTGACCAAAAGGCTAAGAGAAAATGTCAGCTCTCCCTAGGTGAGATGGAGAATCTTTCACAGAAAAGATGACATCTGCACAGTCTGGAGACTGAACAAATGTTTTTTACAAAGAAGGCTGGCATTCCTTTTTTTTTTTTTTTAAAGATTTTATTTATTTGACAGAAACACAGCCAGAGAGGGAACACAAGCAGGGAGAGTGAGAGAGGGAGAAGCAGGTTTCCTGCCAAGCAGAGAGTCCAATGGGGGATGACCTGAGCCAAGGCAGCCACTCAACCAACTGAGCCACCCAGGCGTTCTAACCCTATGGCTCACAGTAAATCTTCCCTAGGCACAAGGTATGCCCGTGAAGAGCAGGCATTCTCCTGATTCTCTTTAAAATATTTTCTTTGTTTCAAATAGGGTGTTTAACATTTGAAATAAAAATGTGACCTCTTTAAGTAGTCTCCAAGTAAGAGGGACTGAAGGAGGGAGAGATAAGGGGGCATGTGTGATAGCTTCCGCAGGAGGCCATGAGTGGCAGTAGTAGCAAGTAATCAACTTCCTTTTCATGTTAAATTGTCCTGGGGAGCTGGGTTGGAGGGTGGCGGTTGGAGGGACGAATAATAAAACACCCAAATCAGACAATACAGGATGTAATGAAGGGCTGAGGGGATTTCAGGCTTCCTCAATTGGACCAAATGGCATCATTATTAAAAAAAAAAAAAAAAAGCCAAGGGTCAAAGGAATAAAGGTAGTTCCTGTCACCTTGCATTTTAATTCCCATTAAATTTTTTTAATTAAAAAAAAGATATATTTATTTTAGAGAGAGCGAACAAGAGGGATGAGGAGTAGAGGGAGAGAGAGGCAGAGAAGCCCACTCCCCGCCAAGCTCTAAGCATGGAGCCAGATGCAGGGCTTGATCCCAAGGACACTGAGATCATGACCTGAGCCAAAAATCAAAGAGTCAGAGTCTTAAAGGACTGAACCTCCTAGGTACCCCTTGAATTCCTATTTTTTAGTTGAATCAGGTGGGGACTTGCTTCTGTGAAGGGTGATGCTCTAGCCTGGTGCATTAAAGCCATCAATACATTTCTTTCTTTTTTAATATGGAAAAATAGCCACTGCTGAGAACCACTTAAATACCTAAGTGACCACACCTCGCCATACTGCCCAGTTGGTCAGAAACCCCTGGACCTCCTCAAGAACAGAAGACCTCTGGATCTGCAGGGGACCTCCAGGCCTATGTGCTAGTTCTGTGGTGGCCTTTGTTCTGATGCTTTGGTGTCAGTGCCACACAGGGCATTAAATATTTTTAATATCAGTGTAGTGAAACTTAGTTAAGACCTTTAATTTAGTGAAAAACTAACACTGCCAGCTTCACAGCGAACTCAGCAATGTCCTAAAACTAAGTAGGGCAGTCCTTGAATTGTGTTAGAGGAAAAAAGGGAATCTGAGATAGCAATTGAAAATAAAGAAATGTATACAAAATTCTTGTGGGTATTCACCCTTGTTTTAAAATGGTATCTCAATTTCTAGAAACTTTTTTATAGAGTATTAGCTTGTTTATATGTTTCTATTAATACAGTTTTAGTAAGTGTATGGTTTTAACCATAAAAGACAAATACAGATTTGCTGTTTGGTTGCTTCTGGCTTTTTAACTATCAGAGCCTAAAGCAGTATTGAAGACTCAAATTAGCCATTCTGAGATGCTTTTTCCAGATTAAAAGCACAGGTTCTGGGGATCTCTTCTGTTTCTAAGAGGATATGTGCTCCAAGAAATAGATAAAGATATAAACCATATGACCTATACAGTGCTAGAAAGAAGATAAGAGGTAATCTGAAGTGGTTGTTTGTAAACTAATTTTCTGTAGCTTTGCTTGTATTTCTTCATGTTTTTAGTATTACAGAGTTGCTATGATAATTAACTCCAGTTAAGTAACCTTGTTAAAATCCTGCAAAAACAATGATGACTACAACTAAGTACAACTTAGGGCAAATAGATTTCTGCTGTTGAGTACTTTGTTCTCCAAGAAAATCCAATTTTTTATTAAAGAGCTAATTTTTATAGTACTTGAGTTTATTATTTAACATTTATGTACACTTGGTATTTAAAAAGTACTTAGTACAATGATTAATTATTTCCTACACCTTACTTTGTGAGATAGATTTAGCCTAATTAGAACCGTTGAATATAGGGGCACCTGCGTGGCTCAGTCCTTAAGTGTCTGCCTTGGGCTCAGTTCATGATTCCGGAGTCCTGGGATCGAGCCCCACATCGAGCCCCACATCGAGCCCCACATTGAGCCCTACATTGGCTCCCTGCTCAGTGGGAAGCCTGCTTCTTCCTCTCTTGTGTTTCTTAAATAAATAAAATAAAATGTCAAATAAATAAATGAAATCTTTAAAAAAAAAAGAACTGCTGAATATAGCACAAAATGGAGGCCACGTTTTCTGTTTTAAACCACTAAAAGCTTGCGTTACTCATTTTTTTATAGTAAAAATCAGCCTCATAGTCTTAAAATGAAATATAAGATTAAGAGTTTGAGCAGTTACCTCCTTACTCACCTTTATACTTGCTGTATCTTATTGTGGGATTGGAAGAGGATCTTCCTTTCACTACTAAATAATGGAATTTTCCTCTGACAGAAGGCTCAAAAATGTTAAAGTGGTGATCTACTGATGTCCAGTTGATCTTTTCAAGGATACGAAGTGACAAATTTTAATTCAATAGGAAAGTGTTCTCCTTTGTGAAAATCCCTGAATATCTTGCTTCAATTGCTGCAATGACTTAGGCTTTATATAGGAAACTAAGTATATGTTTTTATGTATATAACTGAGTATTTTCTTCATCTGGTTATTCTCATGTTAAAATATAGTGTGAGTATTTAACAATCATTTCATGATCATATTTGCTTCCTTTCCTTTCCTTTTCTTTTCTTTTTTTTAAAAAATATTTTATTTGTTTGACAGAGAGAAACACAGCCAGAGAGGGAACACAAGCAGGGGGAGTGAGAGAGGGAGAAGCAGGCTTCCCGCCAAGCAGGGAGCCCGATGTGGGACTTGATCCCTGGTCTCCAGGATCATGACCTGAGCCGAAGGCAGTCGTTTAACCAACTGAGCCACCCAGGCGCCGCTTGCTTCCTTTTCTTAACTCCAAGTTTTTTCCTTATATAAGAAAAAATTGATGTAATTAACATTTGTGACTGATCATTTGTTCATTTAATATGGTCACATTATTTTTTACACTTACCAAATGCAGTTCTTACCTGTCATCATTGGAACTTTAAATCCAGCTTTGTATTATCAAATTGTAAGAAGTCATTATATTTTCTTTGTGAAGTTTAGCATTATTTACAACTTCAGTAATTGGTGAATCTTACTTCATTTCTGTGATAAAAATCAAGAAATCATTGTCATTTTTCAGATGTCTGATCTTCTTCATTTTCCAGTGGGAAAACAAGTTGCTGTCTATAGTTAAATTGAAAATCTTAGCTGTACTTGGTAAAAAAAAAAAAAAATACCAGTTTTTACCAAGCTGGTAAAGCATTTTGATCATAGATTATTTTCTAGAATTTTAAAATCAGGTTGGGAGCCATACCAACATTCTTCTAGTCCAAACCATTTATCTAGTTTTTGTTTCTTTTTCAGAACATCTTTGGAAAGTGCTTAACTACTAAAGTGTGAATACTTGTAAAGACCGAGAACTCTCCATATATCTGTATTTGACCATGTTTTACTAACAGATGCTCTTTTATATTAAGCCGAAATGCAGTTTCCTTCAGTAGAAGTAACCTCTTTGTGGTGAGCTGAAGGATTTGGGGATGGATCAAAGAAAAAACATAACCATGAGAAGACAAGAACACAGAAATGTGCTTTATTTGGGTGTCTCTTGGACAGTCACAGGAGAGAAATCCCTCACAGTAGGCTTTCCAGAGTCAGCAGGGCAGGGTCACCACTCAAAAGGAGAAGTCAGAAGAACCCCTGGGAAAGAGGAGACTTAATGTGTGTAGGTGATGCCGCTCTGTTGCAAGATGGGAAGTCTCTGGATGGAAGAATTCCAAAGGGCAGCAGAGGCTGGGATCAGGGCTTGTCTAAGTTGTGACTAGGAAGTGTTAGGATGCAGTTTAGCGGGGATGCAAAGCAGGTAGACCCTAAGTGGGTAAAAATACGTTTATTTGGGCAATATTTAAGGTGATTGGTATATAAAAAGCTGAGTTTGGCTTTGGTGGGTTTGAACTAATTGTGAGCCTGCTGTAAAGAAGTGTACCATAGGCCCAGTTATAAAAGGAACCATCTTTAGCTCATTTATATAACACCCTTAGAGGTGATTAAATAAATATTTTAATATATCTGTACAACACACATATATAGCTCTGTATGATTTTAAACTTTTTAAGACAGTGTTCATGTCCTTCATGAGTCTTTCCTTTTCTCTCACTTAAATATTTCTGATTTCTCCAAATCTAACTTATACGATACTATCCTGAGCTTTCTTTTATTTCCTTTTTTACAGTTTATTATTTTATTTTCTTAAAATGTACAGTCCAGTGGTTTTTAGTATATTCAGAGAGTTGTAAAACCATGACTACTACACTCCAAAAAGAAAGCCATACCCATTTGTAGTCATACTTCATTACCCTCTCTCTTTAGTCTTTGAAACTACTAATCTACTTTCTGTCTCTATGAATTTGCCTCTTTTGGCTATTTCATATAAATGGAATTATATAATACGTGGCCTTTTATGCCTGGTTTCATTCATTTCATTAGAAATCATCCATGTTGTAGTATGTATAAGTATTTTTTTATTTTTTTTAATTTTAATTTTAATTTTTTTAGATTTTATTTATTTATTTGACAAAAAGAACAATCACAAGTAGGCAGAGAGGCAGGCAGAGAGAGAGAGACAGAGGAGGGAGCAGGCTCCCTGCTGAGCAGATAGCCGGATGCAAGCCCTGAGCCTTGATCCCAGGACCATGACATCATGACCTGAGCCAAAGTTAGACGCTTAACCCTCTGAGCCACCCAGACACCCTATGTATAAGTATTTTATTCCTTTTTATGGCTGAATATTCTGTGTGTGGATATATTCTATTTTATTTATCCATTCACCTGATGATAGACATTTGGATTATTTTTACTTTTAGGCTATTATGAACAATTCTGCTATGAACATTTGAATATAAGTTTTAATGTGAAAATTTGTTTTTGGTTCTTATGGGTAAATACCCAGGAATAGAACTGCTGGATCATACTGTAACTCTATTTTTAACTTTTTGAGAACCCCAAACCCCAAAATGACTACACCATTTTATATTTCCACCAGCAAGGTATGAGAGTTTCAGTTTTTTTACATCCTTGTCAATATTTGTTATTGTCTTGCCCCCGCCCTTTTTTTTTATAATTATCCTGGTGCATATGAAGTAGTATCTCATTGTGGTTTTGATTTGCATTTCCCCAATAACTAATGAGGTTGAACATCCTCTCATGTGCTTATTGGCTTTTGGTATATCTTTTTTTGGAGAAATATCTATTCAAATTCTTTGCCATGCTTTTCATTGAATTTTTTTTTATTGAGTTGTTAGAGTTCTTACATATCCTAGATACAATTTTCTTATCAGTTGTATGATTTGTAAATATGTTGTCCCATTCTGTGAGTTGTCTTTTCACTTTATTGATGATATTTTTTGATGTTGAAATTTTAAAAAAATTTTTAGGTCCAATTTATTTATTCTTTTGTTTTTTACCTTTTTGGGGTCATACTTAAGGATATATTTCCAAATACAAGGTCATAAATAATTACTCCATGTTTTCTTTTAGTATTTTTATAGTTTTAGTTTTTTTGACTCATTTTGAGTTAGTTTTTGTGTGTGGTGTGAGATAGGAATGTAACTATTCTTTTGCATATGACTATCCAATTATCATGCATAATTTTATTGAGAAGTCTATTCTTTCCTTTCATTCTTTGAATTATATTGGTACCCTTATCAAAGAATCAATTGATCATAAATATGTCTTTTTTTCTTGACTCTTTAATCCTATTACATTGATATAAATGTCTATTTATATGCCAGTACCACAGTCTTTTGATTACTGTAGCTCTGTAGTAAGTTTGAAATCAGGAAGTGGGGGTCTTCCAACTTTGTTTTTCTTTTTTTCAGGATTGTTTTGGCTGTGCTGAGTTCCTTAAATTTCCCTAAGAATTTTAAGATCAATTTGTTAGTTCTGAAAAAAAGGTACCTGGGATTTTGGTAGGGATTGTGTTGACTCTGTAGATCAATTTGAGTAGTATTATCATCTTAACAATAGTAGGTATTCCAAAGATGAATATAGGATGTCTTTCCATTTATTTAGATCTTCTTTAATTTTTTTTCAAAAATGGTTTCTGGTTTCCAGAATACAAGTTTTGTACTTATTTTATTAAATGTATTCCTAAGTATTTTATTCTTTTTGTATTATCTGTACTATTACAGATCCATTTTTTTTCTTATAATTTTGTATCATTGCTGAATCTATTAGTTTATTTGTCCTAATATTTTTGGTTGTTGTTTCCTTGGGATTTTCTATATATAAGATGATATCGCTGCAAATAGATAGTTTGACTTCTTCCATTTAAATTTAGATGCTTTATCTTTTCCTTCCTTCCTTCCTTCCTTCCTTCTTTCCTTCCTTCCTTCCTTTTGTTCTTCTTCCTCCTCCTCTTCCTCTTCTCCTTCTCCTTCTTCTTATTCTTCAGCTGCAAATAGAAAGTTTGACCTCTTCTGTTTCAATTTGATCAATTTGATTGCTTTACTTTCTCTTTCCTCTCCTTTCCTTTCCTTTCCTTTCCTTTCTTTTCCTTTCTTTTCCTCTTTCCTTCCATTTCCTTTTTCCTTTCCTTTCCTTTCCTTTTCCCTTCCTTTTCTTTTCTTTCCTTTCCTTTCCTTCCCCTTCCTTTTCCCTTTCCTTTTCCCTTTCCCACCTTTCTCCTTCACCTCCTCTTCCCCTCCTCCCCAGTCACCCTGGCTAGAACTTCCAATACAATGTTGAGTGGAAGTAATGTTTTGCTAAGCAGAAAGCTTTCAGGCATTCACTATTAACCACTACTGAGTTTTTCATAGATATCTCTTATATTGAGAGAATTTCTTTATAGTCCTAGTTTGTTTTTTCTTTTTATCCTGACATTTCATTTTGCCAAGCGTTTTTTCTGTGTTTATTGATAAGATCTTTGCTTTTGTGACTTTTGTTTTTATTCTATTAATATGATGCTTTAAATTGATTTCAGAAGTTGAACCAACCTTGCATTCTTGGAATAAATTGCACATCACCCTGGTATATATTTCTTTTTGGTATTTGCTGAATTTAACTCAGTAGAATTTTCTAGAGGACTTCTGTGTCTGTGTATTAACAGATATTGATCTGTGTTTTTCTTATGTTATCTTTGTTTTGGGTATCAGGATAATACTGAACTCTTAAAATGAATTTGGATGTGTTTTGTCCTTTTCTGTGGTTAGGAGTTTGGGAAGGATTAGTGTTAATTATTCTGTAAAGGTTTGGTAAAATTTACAAATAAAAATGGCTTGTGCTTCTTATTGTGGGTAGTATTTTGGATTATTAATTCAATCTCTTGTTATAGGTATAATTGGATTTTCTATTTCTTTTTAAGTCAATTTTGGTAGTTCTTGCTTTTGTAAGAATTACTGTTTCATCTAGGCTTTCTAATTTGTTGCTATTTATTTGTTCATAATATACATTTATAATCCTTTTCATTTCTGTTATCTTGGCAGTAGTGTTTTTTATTCTTGATTTTACTAGTCTTTTCTCATTTTTTTTCTTCTTTTTTTGTCAATCTAGCTAATGATATGCTGATTTTGTTGATCTTTTCAAAGAACCAACATTTAGTTTTGTTGATTCTTTTCTATTTTTCAAAAAAATTCTGTTTCATTAATTTCCACTCTAATATCTATTCTTTTTTTCTTCTCCTTATTTTGTGTTTTAATTTCCTCATCTCTTCTAGTTTCTTATAATTTAGATGTATGTTATTGATTTGAAATTTTTATTTTTTTAAGATTTCATTTATTTATTTATCAGAGAGAGAAAGAGCACAGATAGGAAAAGCTGCAGGCAGAGGGAGAAGCAGGCTCCCCACTGAGCAAGAAGCCCAGTAGGGGACTCCATCCTAGGACCCTGGGATCATGACCTGAGCTGAAGACAGATGCTTAACTGAGCCTCCCATGCATCTCATGAAATCTTTATTTTTAATATAAACATTTGCAGCTATAAATTTTCCTAATACATCCTCTTAGGTATATCCTCTATGTTTTGGTATGCTCTGTTTTCATTCTTATTCATCTCAATGTATCTACTTTATGATATTTTCCTTCACTGATTAATAAGAGTTTTTTAATTTCCACTTATGTGTGAATTTTGAAATTTTCTTGCGTGTTATTGATTTTTTATTTCATTTCATTATGTATGATTTAAAGCCTTTTATGTTTATTGAGATTTATTTTATGGCCTAACATATGGTTTATCATGGAGAATGTCTCATGCACTTGAGAAGAGTGTGTATTCTACATCTGTTGGATGGACTGTTTTCCAGATGTCCGTTAGCTCTGGTTGGTTTATAATGTTGTTCAAGTCATTTATTTTCCATTGGTCTTCTATCTAGTTCTTCTATTTGTTATTGAAAGTGGAGCATTGAAGTCTTCTACTATTATTGAATTCGGTTTCTTCTTTCAGTTTTGTTAGTTTTTGCTTCATATATTTTGGGGTTGTATTTTTAGGTGCACACCTATTAATAACTGTTACATTTTCTAAATGTATCAATTTTTTATCCTTATAAACTATCTTTCTTTGTCTCCAGTACCAGCTTTTATTTTAAATTTTATCGTATCTGATATTAGTTCAGCAATGCCATGTCTCTTTTGCTTACTAATTTGATGGTATATTTTTTCTGTCTTTTTGTTTTCAACCTGTTTATGTTTAAATCCAAAGTGTACTTCATTTTAAAAATTATTTGAGTATAGTTGACTCACAATGTTGCATTAGTTTCAGGTGTATAACTTATTGATTTGACAAGTTTATACATTATACTGTGTTCACAAGTATAGCTAACATCTGTCCAGTTATATCACTATTACAATACCATTCATTGTACTAATGCTATATTTTTTAGTCCCATGACTTATTCATTCCATAACTGGAAGCCTGAAATCCTCATTGCCTTAAATCCATTTTGTCCAACCCCCATCACCCTCCCCTCTGGCAATTTTCAGTTTTTTCTCTGTATTTATAGGTCTGATTCTCTTTTTTTTAATTCATTTTTAAATTTATGAGTGGAATAATATAACATTTGTCTTTCTCCATCTGACTTATTTAACTTAGCATAATATCCTCTAGGTCCATCCATGTTGTCTCAGATGGCACAATCTCATCCTTTTTATGGCTGCATAATGTTCTGTTGCATCTATATACCACATTTTCCTTATCCATTCATCTGTTGATGGGCACTTAGGTTGCGTCCATATCTTGGTTATTGTAAATAATGCTGCAGCATCATAGGGGTGCCTCTTGTGTGCCTGTTTTGTACAACATATAGTTGAAACATGGGTTTTTCTTTGTGGGGGAAGGAAATCATTCCTTTTTGTATCTCTTTAATTTGACTACACAACTTCTCTTTAAAACTGAGGTTTTTGGGGCGCCTGGGTGGCTCAGTTGGTTAAGCGACTGCCTTCGGCTCAGGTCATGATCCCGGAGACCGGGGATCTAGTCCCACATTGGGCTCCCTGCTCAGCGGGAAGCCTGCTTCTCCCTCTCTCACTCCCCCTGCTTGTGTGCCCTCTCTCGCTGTGTTTCTCTCTGTCAAATAAATAAAATCTTTAAAAAATAAAAAAATAAATAAAAGAAAAATAAAACTGAGGTTTTGAATTTTGATACCAATAATCCATATGTGAATGATTATTGATTCTCTGTTACTTTATTATATTATTATTACTGCCACCAAAGTTTGTCTTAGTATTTTTTTGGCAGCCATAGCACAGTTTGGCAACTTACGTGGCTGGTTTTTATAAATCTAATCAAAAGACCTTGTATTTCTTTGTTAAATTTTGTTGTTTCACTTAACCTTTCAATATCTGCTTTTAGTAAATTTAATCTTACTGGTATCCATCTACTAAATTCAGTCACTCCAATGATGAAGATTGTGATGAGTTCTAATATTTAATGAGTATGAATGGATATTCTGTGTATTTAATCTAAACTCTACTCTGTCATGTGTTAAATAGGTGACCTGAGGCAAATTACTTAATCTCTCTACCCCAGTCTCCTCATCTCTAGAATGAGGATTATGATAATCAGTCATAGCTAGCTCACGGGTTGCTTTGAGGATTAAATGAAATAATATTTATAAAGTATTTAGGAATAATGCTTAACATAATAAATACCATATAAGTATTGTAAAGTGAATCAAACATTCTATGAAATAGAGAAGACATTATTATTCCCATTTTATGGGTAAGGAAAATAAGATTTAAAGAGATTAAATAATTTCCCTAGGGTTCCATTGCTATTAATTAGTGACTCTGGGACTTGAACTAAAGTACCTCACTCCAAAGTCCATGTTCTGGATTACTCATCCTCCAACATTATCCTCAGTGCTTCATCCAAACAATTGTTATACACATTAAAGAAAATACTGCCAAGAACGGAGGGCTTAGAATGCATTGCCATAAATTTCCTTTTATGGGGGCGCCTGGGTGGCTCAGTTGGTTAAGCGACTGCCTTCGGCTCAGGTCATGATCCCGGAGACCCAAGATCGAGCCCCACATCGGGCTCTCTGCTCAGCCAGAAGCCTGCTTCTCCCTCTCTCACTCCCCCTGCTTGTGTTCCCTCTCTCACTGTGTTTCTCTCTGTCAAATAAATAAATAAAATATATTTTTAAAAAATTTCCTTTTATGAATCAGAGCCCCCTTTCATGACTATTCAATACTATTGTCAAACCTTTTTATATTTCTCCATGAATTAAAAAAATCTAATAAAAATAATGGAAAATTCTTTGGTGAAATTTGTATGTATGCCTTCTCTGTATTGCCCTCATTGCCCATTGCAGACATTTTCAAGAAGGAAATGAGGGTACTGTAAAGTTTTTAAACAATTACTGCTAATGCCTACTAACCCTTGTGTTCCTTAAAGGGATTTTTTTTTTCTGATTCTGTAGTCAAATTGGTACTGTTTAGAACTGCTCGAGACACCTGGGTGGTTCAGTCAGTTAAACTGCTGCCTTTGATTCAGATTATAATCTCAGGGTTTTAGGCTCAAGTCCCACATCAGGCTTCTTGCTCAGTGGGGAGACTATGTCTCCCTCTGCCTGCTGCTACCCCTGCTTGTACATGCTCTCTCTTTCTCTGACAAATAAATAAAATCTTAAAAAAAAAATAGAACTCAGTGTTCTTGAGTATCTTTATTTTCTCAATTTTATGTGTGTTTTATTGAGTGATTTTTCTTCTGCCTTGCTCTTTTTATTTAATTTAAAATTTTTAAAATTATATTCCAGTTAGTTGACATACAATGTAATATTAATTTCAGGTATACAACATAGTGACTCAACACTTGCCTGGGACACCCGATGCTCATCACAAGTGCCCTCTTTCATCCTCATAACTTATTTCACCCTTCCCCCCACCCACCTTTCCTCAGTTTGTTCTCTATAATTAAGAGTCTGTTTCTTGGTTTTCCTCTCCTTTTTCCCCCATGTTTGTTTCTTTTGTTTCTTAATTCCACATGTGAGTGAGGTCATATGGTATTTGTCTTTTTCTGAGTGACTTATTTCACTTAGGGTAATACACCTTAGCTCCATCCATGTCATTGCAAATCACAAGATTTCATTCTTTTTATGGCTGAGTAATGTTCCATTGTATATACATACTGCATCTTCTTTATCCATTTGTCAGTTGATGGACACTTGGGCTGTTTCCATAGTCTGGCTGCTATAAATAATACTCCTATAAACATCAGGTGAATATATCTCTTTGAATTAGTTTTTTGTATCCTTTGGGTAAATACCTAGTAGTGCAATTGCTGGATGGTCGGGTGGTTCTATTTTTATCTTTTTGAGGATCCTCCAGACTATTTTCTGGAGGGTCTGCCTTAGTTTGCATTCTCATCAGCAGTGCAAGAGTGTTCTTCTTTCTCTGTACCCTCACCAACACCTGTTGTTTCTTATGTTGTTCAGTTTATCCATTCTGATAGGTGTGAGGTGATACCTCATTGTGGTTTTGGTTTGTATTTCCCAGGTGATGATCATCTTTTCATGTGTTTGCTGGCCATCTATATATCTTCTTTAGAAAAATGTCCTTTCATGTCTTCTGCACATTTTTAATTGGATTATTCGTATTTGGGGTTTTGAGTTTTAGAAATTCTTTTCATATTTTGGATACTAACTCTTTATCAGATACATCATTTGTAAATTATCTTCTCCCATTCTGTGGGTTGCCTTTTAATTTTGTTGCTAGTTTCCTTCACTGTGCAGTGTTTTATCTTGATGTAGTCCCAATAGTTTAGTTTTGTTTTTGTTTTCCTTGCCTCAGGAGATATATCTAGAAAGATATTGCTACAGCTGATGTCAGAGAGATTACTACCTGGATTTTTGTGGTTTCATAAAATCTCTTCTAGGATTTTTATAGTTTCATGTCTCACATTGAGGTCTTTGATCCATTTTAAATTTATTTTTATATATGGTGCAAGAAAGTGGTCCAGTTTCACTCTTTTGCATGTTCCTGTCCAATTTTTCTAACACCATTTGTTGAAGAGACTGTCTTTTCCCCAATGGATTTTCTTTCCTGCTTTGTAGAAGTGTGAGTTCCGTTCCAAGTTTTCTGTTCTGTTCTCTTGATCTATGTGTCTATTTTTGTGCCAATACCATACTATTTTGATCACTACAGCCTTGTAATATAACTTGAAGTCCAGAATGTGATGCCTTCAGCTTTGCTTTTATTTTTCAAGGCCTTCTATTTTAAAAAGTCTATCTTCTTAAAGTCTAGGGTACTTGTCAATTATAGTTGACATTTCCACTCATAGTGCTAGGCATGATAAGTTAATACCCCTACTTTATATTTCTATCCAAATATGTGTGTGTGTGTATGTGTGTGTGTGCGTGCGTGCATGTGTGCATGTGTGCATGTGTGCGTGTGTGTTTGGTTAGAATTAGGTTCAGAGCAGCAGGTAAGACAAAAGCATACTAAAGTTCTATGATTTTAAGGAGTGTATGCAGTATGTTATACCATAGAGATTACTTAGAGGGGGTTATTTTAAACATTAAATAAAGAAGGCTTATAATTAATATTTTAATTGTGTAAAAATGTATGTTCTTAAAGTACTTGAAGGCATTTTTATGTGTTGTCCTATTTAGGGGGAAAAACAGCTTTTTTTTTGCATGGTTCAGTGATGAAGTGAGGATATTCCTGCATCTTGAAATCTTTTCTAGAATAAGATAAATTGTTTAAAGAATCTTGCATATTTTTTAGCTGAGAATGATAGCAATTATACCAATTAAAATGATTTTCTTTGTGAATGATAAATAATATTTTTTTCCTCCTCATAAAAGAAAAGCTCACTGCCACTTGAGAATATAGCATTTAGTTTTGATTTAATAGGCAGTGCAGTTCCTGGCTTTTGGTTTAGCCCTCTACCCTTTATTCTTTAGCTGATTTGCTAATTACTATTGAAAAAGCCTCTAAAATTTCACTGGGGAAATGCAAATGTACATTCAGATTTTAAATACTTGAGAAGCAGCCAAGTACTGAGTGCATGCAAAACACATTCTGTGTTTTACATAATTTTTTATATAATTACTTTTAATGTCCAGAGACTTCCTTCTTCAATATCAGTATATAGATCTCTTCTCTTTTAGCAGAAATGGAATGAACAGAATGTTCTGATTCTTTCAAGTAAATCAAAATAAGAAAAAATAGAATTTCTATAATAGGTGAAAGAGAAGGGAACTAAAAGATTTGTGGGGGGAGGCAGAAGTGTGACATAATATTAATTTTATATATTTGTTTGAAATAAAAAGCATTGTGGGGCACCTGGATGGCCTTGTTGTTTAAGCATCTACCCTTGGCTCAGGTCATGATCCCAGGGTCCTAGGATAGAGCCCCACATCAGTCCCCAGATCAGGTTCCCTTCTTGGTGGGGTGTCTGCTTTTCCCTCTCCCTTTCCCTCTGCCTCTGCCCCTGCTCATGCATTCTCTCTCTCAAATAAATAAAATCCTTAAGAAAAAGAAAAAACATTGCATAAAGGTACATTGCATAAAAGTTCTTACAATGGGAACACATTTTTATAAGTACCATTCATGTCAAGAGAAAAAGCATTCCCAGTATCCAGAAGATCTTTCTATGCCCCTATCCATCACCTCCTCCTCTCTATTCCCCACATTATCAAATGTCCTGCCTTTTAACACTATACATTGCATTTCCCTGTTTTTAAACATTATTTAAATAGAATAAGGTAGCATATATGACTTATTTTATTCAACATTGAGTGATTCATCCATGCTTTTACATATAGCATTAGTTTATTTTGATTGTTGAATAGTATTTTGTTATGTAAATGGAGCACAATTTATTCCTCCTTTTTACTTTAGATGAATATTTGGCTTCTTACCAGTTGTAGACTCTTGGAAACAGTGCAGCTTTTTTTTGCACGTTTTTTGGAGGGTGTTTGCGTACCTTTCAGTTGGGTATATACCTAGAATTGAAATAGCTGGATAATAGGATATGTTATTTTCAAATTTAGTAGATAATGCCAAATTCAATTTCCAAGAAAAATGTATCAATTTATATGTCTGCCAGCACTATATGAGGTTCTACTTATTCCATATCCTTATTAATTCTTAGATTGTCAGTTTTTTAAGTTTTAGCTTTTTTGGTATGTACTGGTTAAAGTTGTTTGCCTCTAGATATTAATGAGATTGGAAAATTTTTATATGTTTATTAACCATTGCAATGTGCTTTTTAAACTTTTGCTCAATTTTACATTGGAATGTATTCATGTGTAAGTTTTTTTTCATATTCTAGATATGAACTTTTTATTATGTGTTGAAATACTTTTTTCCTCTCTGCAGTTTGACTTTTTACTTTATAAATGTTGTCTACTGATTAAAAGTGTTTTTTTTTTTAAAGTTTTTTTTGTTATTTATTACTTGAATGAGAGAGAGAGCAGTAGGGAGGAGGAAACGGAGAGGGAGAAGCAGAGTCCCACTGAGCAGGGAGCCTGACACAGAGCTCGATCCCAGGACCCTGAGATCATGACCTGAGTCAAAAGTGTTTTTAAATGTTAATGTATTTCTTTATATTTAATACTACCACAAAATCATGAAGATGTTCTTCTATGCTATATTCTAGAAGCTTGTTTAATGTTCCATATTTAGATCTTATTTTTATATATATTGGGGGATAGGAAGACATTTCATGTTTCTCCATATGAACAGACAGGGAACCCAAAATCATTTATTGAAAAGATAGTTCTTCCCCTACTGCTCTGCAGAGCTACCTCCGTCATAAATCACATGTTCCTTGGGTTTGCTTTTGGACTTTCCTTTTTGTTGCTGTTTTCTTTTAAGTAGGCTCCATGTCCAATGCAGAGCCCAACGCAGGGCTCAAACTCACAACTATGATAATAAGATCTGAACTGAGATCAAGAGTCAGACACAAAAAAATGAGCCTCCCAGGCACCTCTAGAATACCACATTATTAGAATTGCTATTGCTTTACAAATAGTCTTGATAACTTATGGAGCCATCCTTTGAGGGGTTTTGTTGTTGTTAAGTTCTTGTTGGTATTCTTGGCACTTTACATTTCCTTTTACATTTCCATATGAAATTTAGAATCAGGTTATTGGAAGTACATTATATCAATAGATTAGATGTGGAGATTGGACATCTTGACAATAATTAATCTTTTAATCCATGAACATGGATATATCCTTTCATTTATTTATATTGTCTTTAATTTCTCACCATAACATAGTTCTTTTGTGTATGAAGAGGCTACTCAGACATCTTTCATTTATTACTTATATGTTTGAAAGCATTATTTTTAGATACAGATTGTGATTCATTCCTGAGATTTCGATATCCTGTTTATCTCTGGTAATACTTCTTAACTTAAAAATCAATTTTGTCTGATACTAGTATACCTACACAGCTTTCTTTGGTACATGTTTGCATGATATATTCTTTGCATGTATGCCAGTATTGCACTCATATTCTTTTAGGTCTCACCACTGATTATAGTGCACAGGCTGGATTTCCAATTGCCTGCGGACTGTCTCTGTTGGCTGGACTATAGAAATTTCAAGTGCCAGAGAAATAATGTCCTTGACAGCCTTAAATCACATGCAGGTGGGGTAGCTTTTAGCACAGGTTAGTTTAGCTCTTATTCTAAAGTGGTTTCCAGAATTTTCTAGAGGAATTAAGTCCTAGTTATCAGAATAGCAGTTCTCTGGATGAAAGATCATTTATTTGATCCTGTCTTCCTTTTCCTATCTCCATTATTCCTTTACTTCAGTTTCATGGAATTACCTATGAAATAGAGTATTTTATTCAATCTTTGTTTCAGGATTTGTGGATGTTCAAATAATATATTTTTCTATCCTTTTATCTCTGACTTTATTTAAAGCGTATCTCTTATTAGCAGCTTTTAAGTTTACTTAACTCAATTTGACAATCTTGGTATTTTATTTGAAGTATGTATTTCATTTTTTCCCTTTGCTTATCTGTTTCCTAGATTCCATGTATGAGTGAGGTCATTTGGTATTTGTCTTTCTCTGCTTGACTTATTTTACTTAGCATAATACTCTCTCGCTCCATCCATGTTGTTGCAAATGGCAAGATTTCATTTTTATGGCCAAATAATATTCCAGTGTGTGTGTGTGTGTGTGTGTGTGTGTGTGTGTGTGTGTGTGTGTAAAACATACCTTCTTTGGATGCCTGGGTGGCTCAGGGGGTTAAAGCCTCTGCCTTCAGCTCAAGTCATGATCTCTGGGTCCTGGGATTGAGGCTAGCATTGGGCTCTCTTCTCAGCAGGGAGCCTGCTTCCTCCTCTTTCTCTGTCTGTTTCTCTGCCTACTTATGATCTCTCTCTGTCAAATAAATAAATAAAATCTTTAAAAAAACATAAAAATAAACACATCTTCTTTATCCATTCATCAGTTGATGGACACTTGGGCTGTTTCCATAGTTTGACTATTGTAAATAATGCTCCTATAAACATCAGGGTTCATGTATCCCTTTGAATTAGTATTTTTACATCTTTTGGATAAATAACCTAGTAGTGCAGTTCCTGGATGGTAGGGTAGTTCTATTTTTAACTTTTTTAGGAACCTCTATACTGTTTTCCAGAGTGATTGCCCCAGTTTGCATTCCCACCAGCAGTGCAAGAAGGTTCCACTTTCTCCACACCAAAAATGTAATTAATAATAATAATAATAATAATAATAATAATAATAAAAGGAGAGATAGGTAAACCAAGAAACAGACTCTTAACTATAGAGAGCAAGCTGATAGTTACCAGAAAGGAGATATGTGGGGGAATGGGTGAAATAGGTGATGGGACACTTGTATTAAGGAGGGCACTTGGGATGAGCACTGGGTGTTGTATGGAAGTGTTGAATCACTATAGCACACACCTGAAACTAATATTACATTGTATATTAATTAGCTTGGATTTAAAAAAAGTTTAAAAAATAAATTCTGTTTTTCGAGTATATATATGTATATATATATATAATAGTTATTGCTGTAGTTAGGATTTAAATTTGCTAACGGTTTTAACATTTCTTTTTTCTTATTTATGTGTTTTCTTTTGGGTTAATAAACAAAATATTCTTCAGTTTTCCCTTCTCAAGACTTTCTACAATGAATAGGTATAGACAGATATTCATTCCTTTTAAAAGGGAGAAATCAGAAGGAGGAAAGGCATGATAAGTCTCAGACAAGTTCAAACTCAGCAAGGCAGATCTGATTAGATCTTAAGGTTCAAGATCTGATTGATTTGATTTTCTGCCCTTTTGGTCCACTGTGATGGCAGCATCCTCACCAACACTTGTTATTATTTTCCCTTTTTTATGTTAGCCATCCTTTGTGTGTGAAGGGGTTCCTCATAGTGGTACTTGGTTATTTTTTAAAACTTTTATTGATGTGCAGCATACATAAAGAATAGTGCACAAAATGACCATACTTGTTTAATAAGCACTTAGATATAAAAATAGATTACTAGCAAAAATTCCACTTTTGTTCTCTTCTCTATTTATGTAACTCCAAATACATGTATGTCAAATCTGTTTAGTAAAAACTGTATAGTCTTTGTGTTCTTTTCCATTATTTAATTTTTTTCACACTTCAGACTGGATACTTTATGATAATCTATTTTTGAGCTGGCTTATCCTTTCTTTTTTGGTGCCCAATCTTGGTTTTATTAGTTCTAGAATAGCTACTCTATTCTTTTTCTAAAAAAAAAAGAAAGAAAGAAAGGAAGGAAGGAAGGAAGGAAGGAAGGAAGGAAGGAAGGAAGAAAGAAAGAAAGAAAGAAAGAAAGAAAGAAAGAAGAAAGAAAGAAAGAAAATAGATTCCAATTCTCTGGAGAAATTTTATTTTATATTTTATTTTATTTTAATTCCAGTGTGTAGGTAACATACAATGTGATATTAGTTTCAGGTGTACAATATAGTAATTCAACATTTCCATATATTACTGAGTGCTCTTCAAGGTAAGGATGTTAATCCCCTGGCGAAATTTTATATTATTGTCTTCTACTATCTTGGACATATTGATTATAGTTATTTAAAAATCTTTGTGAATAACTTGAGTACCTATTCATTTGTGGATATGTTTATATTGTCTTTTTTTTTCTTGGTGTGTTTGGCAGTTTAAGAGTTAATGCCAGCCATTGTGTTGTTAAAGTAGTTCTGTATGCCTTGCCTTCTTCTGGAGAAGCTCTGTCGTGTCTGTGATACTTTTCTAGGTACAGACAGGTCACGTTAATCCAAAGTAGTGCTTGATCAGTACCAAAATGAACAGAAGTCTATGAAAAGCTCAATTATTTATTCCCTCTATTTCCAGGGTCTAACACTCCAGAGGACTCATTGAGAACCTTTGATGGTTATTAGAGACCTTTGTCCTTGGAAGATCCTAAACTCCAGTTTAAGAGTTTAAAATTATAATGCAGCCACTGATCCAACTGTTTCCCATCAATTTCTGCTTTGCTTCTTTGACTTTCACTTTAGGCAACTTAAAATTCAACAAAAATTTTTGAGGCTCAGTCTTCTTTCCTTGCACTTGCATTCTCTCTGGGATTTTGTCTTTAGGCTTGAGTCTTTTAGCAGACCCCAAATTCATTATATTTTCCTCCTTGGACCTGTGAGATTACCCAATTTTCTTGACTTTCTACCTCTTACCAGCTTCCATCTGTCAGATTCTTAGTCTTCCCCCAATGCCTCATATTATCAAATATTAAGTTTGATTCACAAATGAAGAATATAGAACAGCTATGCATTCCCCTTCTTTCTGTGCCCTTGGCCCCTCAATTTTGGTTCCATTGCCAGTTGTCTGACACCTCGATATGCCCTATGTAGGTTAGATGGTTTCTTTCTCTCCTCTCTCCTTCCCTCCCTCTTTTTCTTTCTTTCGTTTTATCTAGATGTCTTAATTGTTTTTGATGAGAACTTCAGCCTGTTATAAGATAATGTATCATAGCTAGAAATGTATCATAGCTAGAAAGTCAGTGCCTTCCTTCCCTCATTTTAGTAATATTTATTTGTACCTACTATATGTCAAGCACTATGTTAGGAGCTGGGGATATTACAGTAAAGATTGTACCCACCGTTCAGGTTAAAAATAGATTGTTCCCAGTACCTCAGAAACTCCCTGTATACTCCTCCCTCATCCCATCCCAACGTAAGGTAACCATTATCTTGAATTTTGTGTTATCATTCTGTTCTTTAGTTTCACCTAGAAATATATCCTTAAACAATACTTTATAAAAGTTTTACATGTTTTTGAATTTTACAAAATCTAAATCATATTACATATATTCTTTTATTAATTTTTATTCTTAGCACATCAATTTATATTTTAATAAATGATTCTAGAAAAATATCTAAAGATAGACTACTCAAAAAGAAACAAACAAACATATGTGAGGCCCTTTAGGTGTGAAGAAGGCATAGCACCATATAGCAGCTCTGATTTTGCTCCTGTGCTTCTGGATTTTGCTCTCTGAGAACTATACCATGACTTTGTTCCTTTTTATTACTGAAGCAAATATCATACAATGAAGCTCAATAAACAAGAGCTAAATTAAATTAAGAATGAAAAGAAAATCCCCAGTGGTTATGAACTGTGGCCACAGGAAGCACAGGGTATCAAAGGTAGAACATAGGTGCTTCATAATGAGTTTGGGGTTTAGGAGAAGGCAGTGTTGAATTTTCTTTTTAAGTGTTGAGCATATTAGGAACCATGTTGCTCAAGCCTTTGGGGCATTTTCCGTTAGGAGGGTCTGGAAAACTGGGCTTGTTCACTCAATGAGATATAATCCTGACATTTCCTTGAGTCAGTTTCAGTCCCCACAGAGCCATCTCGCGGTATATCAGTGTGAAGTTTGTAGACTTGTAATGTGTCTGTGCCAGATGCTGCATGTTGTCCTTTAGCTCTCTTTTGCAGGAGCTGGTTCTAATGAGTACAACAAGCATGTCAAACATTAATAATAGAAAACAGTTTCTTTTTAAAATTTGACTGTATCATAAAGTAAAACATCCCCTCATTCATTACTCCCTCCCCTGCCCCAATTCATCATGCTTTTTAAACTGGATTCTACCAGCTAATGAGTAATAGAGACAAAACATAGTTCTTTTAACCCTGGTGAGATACTGCAGTATATGTTATTCATGAGTTCTTGTTTTCTTGGAAGATTGTTTGATGAAATATGTGGGTGATGTGTACTCTGTCATTGCTTGGAAGCCTTTTAGATTTCTTCAGTTAGAGTATTTTCCTTTTGCTTTGAATAAACTTGCAAATAGTTGTGGAGAAGAGTCAGGGGATAATAGCATAATTAACCTGTTTTAGTACCATATTCCCCAAAATCCACTCCCAAATTAACGAACTCAACATTTTACAGTATTTCATTTAATTCTTTAAAAGAGTTTGAGGAAAAGTTTGGTGTTAATTTTTGACTGTTTGGTAGAATTGTCCATTGAGGTTTTCTGGTCCTGGGCTTTTTTCTCCTTTGGGACATTTTTTATTCAATCTTCTTACGAGTTATAAATCTGTCCAGAATTTTTATTTCCTCATGACTCAGACTTGATAGGGTATATATTTCTAGGAATATATTTTTCTCTGAACTCTTGACCACCATCTCTCTCTGTTTGGATCTGGTTTACTCCTAGGAACATGACTTTGATTGTAGGGTTTCAAGACTATCCTTAGTATATCTCTGCTGATGGCTTAGTTAGTATGGGCACTGTAGGCTCATCGAAGAGGGCATCCAGTCTTGTGAGGAGCTACTTCATTCACAGGCATGCCATAAGTCTTAATATAGAAGAAGCTTACTATTTATAGAAGGGTATCATGGAACACCTACTATGGAGGAAGAAGTACTGCTTTTTCCATTTCTACCCTCTTGGACTTCTCTGAAGATAAAGTCAAAAGGTTTAAGCTTGAATATCTAAAACGAATGGATGTCTTAAATACCTAAAATTAATATTTTGAGTGAATATTTTAAATTAATGTTAAATTAGAGTACACTTCTGAAAACTTTTCCCTATATTACGTGAGAATCTTTGTAAAATTCTAAGTTTTAAAAATTATAGAAAGCAGCCTCAGTCCAGATATGATCAACATTAGTTGAGTAGTCATCATACTTACATAGATTTTGAAAAAATGAGTTTGAATACTAAACTAGTTGCCTAATGTTGAAAATGTGCAAGTTTGGTTGAGAGGTGGTAGAATCAGAGTAGCTACAGAATGGGGATGGCAGATAGAGCAAGAAAGCATGGAAAGCTGATTGCAAATTTATATAATCATTAATAGAAAAATAAGCAGGATCACTTTTATGCTAGGACAAATGTATATAAGCAATAGCACATTGAGTTCTATGCAGGTCCCACAATTCTGAAGCACAGCAGAATGATATTATTTTATTGATGTTAACTGACTGAATTTTTTCCCTTTTCTTTGAAAATATAAGTTGATTTAAGAATAGAACAAGTTTGAGATAACTAATAATTCATATTTCTGTGTTTTCTGTAATAAAGTTGGGAAACCTACCTTTTTATGCTCTAGGGACTTTATATTTGGTCATACTTATCTAATCAATAGGTTTTTTTTTTTTTAACCTTTATTTTTATTTCAAGCTTGGAGTTAGCTTGTAAAGAGATTTTCTTATTCCCATACACTTTCAGATATGCCTTAAACATTTAAAATTTTCAACAGAATTACTATTGCAGTACTGTCATATTGTCAGGGAATTTAATGCTATTTTAAGGAATAGCATCAACACCCAAATTCCAGGGAGGCAGAATATTTAGAGTATACTATTATATTATTAATATCCAAGGCTTAGTTTACCTGAATAAATCTATGCTGTTTACTAAATGTAACGCGAGAAATTTCACATGTTATGCCCATAGGGTCACAATCTAGTTAATGAGATAATGATACCACACTGAATTAGTCTTCTAAGTACCCTTTGTTTCTTCCTTTCTGTCTAACCTTTCAGGTCTAGAGTGTCTCAAGTCTCACTACTTTGGACCTCTGTTTTTTACAGCCTATAGGCACTCCCTTAGTGGTCTAGTCTTGTCTGATTTCCTGGCTTCACCTATCATCTTTGTGCATATCAGTCCCAAATTATGCAGCCCAGGCATCTCTCCTAAACTCCCTATTACTTTATCAGCCTGCCTGTTTGATACCTGCAGTTAAATTTCAAATAAACACTTCACACTTAACATTAACAAAACTGAACTTCTGCTCTTTCTTCCAAATCTCCACCAGGAGCCTTTCCTAAGTCAACGATTGCATCCCTAGTCTAAAGGTTGCTCAGGCCAAAAAACTGGAATAAATTCATCCTGTATTCTTCTCTTCCTCTTATACCCCATATTTAACCTAGTAGGACTTCTTGGTGTTTCTGCCTTCCTCAAAACTGTACATGAATTTGACTAATTGTTCTTACAAATTAAAAAACTCAGGCTCAGAGAAGTTAAGACAGCATCCCAAGCTCATGTAGCTAGTTAGTGATAAAGTCATTATTCAAATCCTTATTTTCTGACTGACCACAGATAATATGCTCTATTCATAATACTAGTGCTTCTACAAAGTGTGTTACAGTTGTTTTTAATTTATATAGTTCAGAAATATCATCTGACTTCTTGTATAACTGGATTTTTATAAATAATTTATGTGTATTCATCTGGGTTCTATAGGAATTTTCTGAGCCCACAGCAGTTATTTCATAAATACTTGCCAACTCAGTTGAATTGATTGGTATTTATCTCTTCTTATATATTTCTCTGGGTCAGGAACTGTGATAAAGTTAGATATAAATTTTGTATTGAGTAAAAGGAAAAGGCTGAGGGTAGGGGTAGAATTAATAAAATAAAATATTCAAGGAGGTCTCTTAGAAAGCTCTTTGTTAAACATTTTTTTAAAAAATTATATCTGTATGAATTTAGAACATATATTGGCTCTTGATACCTTATTATAAATACTTTTCTATTTCTTGGAGTTTTCATAGTATGTAATATAGATCGTGATACCAATCATTAAGCTTAGACTGTGCAATTATTATTTAAATTATTTAGAGTTTTCTCTTCAGGGTTTCTCTATTAAGGAGACATTGTATAACAAATTTATTAGATTGTAAGATTTTTCTAATTAATTATAATGGCAAAAAGTCAAAAGATTAGCATCATGGTAGAGAGATAGCAGAAATGAAATTTCAGTGTTGACTGTATTCTTGAGACACTTCTGTTTTATAGGTGTATTATTTGTATTTTAATAGAAGTTATTCCATGTTTATGTAATGAAAAGTAGCAGAAATGAAGTATGTTAAGCCAAATTTTATGAGAGTTAAGTGATATCTTTGAAATAAGCCAAGATTAAGCTTTTGGGAGATATCTATTATATGTGTTGATGTGACATATTTTGAAGGCTAATCATTTTTTTTAATTTATATACATGTAGAACACTTATCTATGAAACATTTTAGGTAAAGAGCCCTTAGGATCATTTTTTAATTTTTATTTTTCACTTACAAATTTGCACTTTAAAATTTACTTGTTTTGTTATTTTACCAATTTGTGTTATTTTATTCCAAAGATGAAAATTTAGTGAGTACTTAAGTCATAGAAGCAATTTTCATGTCCAGAATTCTATCCATCTACCTACCTACCTATCTACCTCCCTTTGCTGTGATAGAAGTATTTTTCATAGAATCCTTCTGAAGGCATTCTTATAGGCTTTGGAAATACCTCTTATAGCAATAATATATTTGAGGCATCAAACCCAAAAGCCATGCCTAGAATTTTACTCCCTGTGGCAACTGAATGAGTTAAACTTGTGGGTGCCTACAGCTATGATGGCGTGTATTTAGAAAGGAAACTCAGTCTGCGGTATCTAAAAAAAATCTGTTGACCAACAAATCTAAAATAAGAGTTCAACAAAGAGATACTTTATTTCTGGAAAATGTGATAGTCCTGTTACCATTTGCAGTGATGGATATCTGGGGGTCTTTATACTGTGTAATGAACTGTGATCAACTCTACTGCTGTCTTTTCTTTTTCATAGTGTATGCCAATTAAAGGCCTCGGATTTGTGCTCGGAGCCTATCAGTGCATTTGCAAAACAGGATTCTATCATCCTCAAGACTTCTCAGTGAACAACTTTCAGAGTAAGTGCCCTTTGCTTCTCTGCATACATATGAGTACACATAATACACACCATTGTTAATTATTTAGATTTTCTTTTACCCTTGTTGGAGTTATTTGTTTTCGTCCCCACTGATTTGACATTCTTTCATCCCCTAACGAGTTTTTGCTTTGGTTTGTCATCTACTGTGCCCTGGAGTACCCCAAAATAATATGTTTAAGTATGTTTTGGTTTTCTTTTTTTTTTTAAGATTTTATTTATTTATTTGACAGAGAGAGATCACAAATAGGCAGAAAGGCAGGCAGAGAAAGGAGGAAGCAGGTTTCCTGCTGAGCAGAGAGCCCGAAGCAGGCCTCGAATCCAGGACCCTGAGATCATGACCTGAGCTGAAGGCAGAGGCTTTAACCCACTGAGCCACCCAGGCGCCCTGTTTTAGTTTTCAATATATGTCCTGAAAATAACGTTAACTATTCGGTAACATAAGTTGGGATTCAGGTATTGAGAGCTGTTGCTGCAGAAAGTTCCTAAACCCAATTTTGTTAGTTTACTTGCCATATTAATTTGTTTATATATTAGTTTTTTATACTGCATAAAGAGCTAACACAGAGTAACAGTTTAAAGAACACAAATTTATTGTCACACAGTTTTCATTGTTCCCCTTTCCAGTCAGAGGTTAGCTTGGTCCCCTGTCTTACAAGGCTAAAGTTAGAGTGTCATCTGAGATGCAAACTGATCTGAGGGCCAGGGTTTTCTTCCAAGATCATTCAGGTTAGTATCTTGCAGCACCCCCTGCTTTTTTTTGCTAGATGTTAGTCAACCTGGGTTTACTCTCAACTCCTTAGAGTTCCTTAAGGCCTGTCTACGTCACCCTCTTACCACATTGTAGCTCACCCTCTTCAAGGCTAGCAAAACATTTTCCTCACTGGGCTCAGACTGAATCATATATAACATAAAATAATCATGAGAGTGAGAATCCCATCATCTTGCCAGGTAATGTAATCTAATCAAAGGAAAGACTATCTCATCATATTTACGGGTCCACTTACATTCCAGAGGAGGTGATTATATAGGGTGAATATTCCAGAATCAAAGCTTGGTCATCTGCTATTTTATTTCTACTCCAGAAAATGCCACTGTTAATAATTTGAATATTGATTTTTACCTTATATCTAGAGAATGCAGCATTACCATACTGGATTGTAGTCAGCTATTGGATATAAAGGAGGGTAATGGTAAAAGGGGTGGTTTCATAGGAAGGTAAGGGGTTACAGAAACTGAGGTACAGGTATCTTTTAGATAGCCATTCACAAATCTTTGCAAGTCTTATTATTGGTCTGTATAGGAATTCGATTTCTCCTGGGCATAGTTAAAAGGGTATGTTGAGATTTGGACCGAGTTTCTTCCTCTGTGAATTTCAGTAGACATTTGTAGATTTTGTTCTATTTTGTTTTCTCCTGGAAAACATTATTCTTGGTATTGAATCTGTTTACATTTAACTTATGGCTCTGTTATGAGTAACCCTTTGTTCTTTCCTTCATCGTATAGTTCAGAATTCAGCCCTTGTTCTGATTAATAGTTATCGGTTTAATTATAAGATGGCCTCCAAGTTTCTGCTCCCACAGGCTCTGTCCAATATCTTCTTTTCTCTCAAGTGTGGGTAAGATCTGTGAATACAGTGAGTTACTCACTCCCTGGTTAGGCCCTATTATATAGCAGAGGCGATAGTATAGTTATCTATGTGATTACCTTGCATTAAATAAGATTCCCTCCCAGGAGAGCCAACTGAAAAGAGATTCTAGTGCTGTCCTTGAAGATACAGACTACCTTGTTGTGAGAAGACCACACAGTGAAATCTGAGTGCAGCCTCTGAGAGCTGTGAGCGAATCTCATGGGCAGCAACCAAGAAAACATGGACCTCAGTTCTACAACTTCAAGCAACTCAATTTTTCTAAAAGCCTGAATACACATGGAAGAGGATCCTCAGCTCTGCATGAGAATACAGACAGGCCAAAATCTTGATTTCAGTCGAGTGAGACCCTAAGCAGAGAGTCTAGTTACACAGTGCCCACACTTCTGATCAACAGAAAAGGGGAAATAATGACTAGGTATTTTAAGCCCCGAAATTTCTAGTAATTTGTTCTGTAGCAATAGAAACTAATACAATAGCAGTGACAATAACCTATTTTCAGGGTAGATCTGCTTTTCCTTATATCTGTGTGTACCAAACCACGGAAACACTAGAGCTGCTTTGACGTTCTTCACATTTACGGTCCAGACATAACAGATGATTCAACACTGAAGAATTAAGGGAATAGGTTTAGCTTATGTTCTGTGAAGGTATTTTGTATCTGGTTTACCCACATTTGTTCTCAGCTCCCACTATGTGACTGAAATAAAACATCTAAATATTTTAGAACTAGAGAATGACTATGCCATTTGCTTATAACACCACTAGGAGAAACTAGTTAACCTTTAACAACTTATCTTTATTTAATTTGCACACTCCTACTTTCTTCCTTATTTTAAAAGCCAGTGTTTTTCACTGGACCTACTTTCCCTAAGAAAAGGCAGCTTCTCTGCGTAAATCTAACTCCTGTGTTGTACACACCCGCAGCCGGAAAAGAGGCCACAGTTTTTAAAAGATGATCTATATTTAGGCATTAGCTGTGATTCAGCTTTGACCTTAGCACATACTTAACCAGACCTGACCTTCCTCAAAGACAGAGACAAAAGCTAGCTTCATGTTATAATTTGAAGTCAGTAAAGTACACTTTGACCAAAACTGTCTTTCCTGATGGCCTTGTCAGGTTACAGGAAAATCATTATTATTCACTTCTTGTCCTAAAGAAAGTCTGACCAGGAATGCAAGTTATAACTTGAGAGGGTCACCAACTAAGGACTAGCCAACATTTTTTCTATTCCTGGTTATTATTAAAACATATACTACTTATCTCTGTGTTTTAATATATTCAGTCTTTTGATCATAGTATCCAGACAGTTCCTATCGACATCGGTTTTCTCAGGTTCTTAAGGAGCTACCTATGACTTGAGTGACAATGTGTAGCTCTGGAACCAAGGGTAAAGAAGACATTGAAGACCCCTCCAAATGAAATAATATATGTGAACCTGCAAGCATAATACATGGCATATAGTGTGTTTGTAGATGTAGTGAAATAAGTGATAAACATCAGTGATGTGTGTAAGAGATAATCCTTAAACATCATTTGTCATTAGCACTTTTTATCATACTGACCAATTTTTTAAGACTAGAACTTTTGGAGAATAAAATTGAAATGGATGGGACAGCAGAAGTATAACAACCAGTGCTCCGTTGAGAAGGGCAGTGGGAAAAATCCTTGCGAACTAGCGGCACCAGTAGGAAATTAGTTGCCTGATCAGGAGAATAGGATACAGAAAACAGAAAAGAACAGACAACAGAAAAGAGTGTACCTCGAAGATTAAATTCACTTACTTTACAGTTGCACCTCTAAAACAAGATCTGAAATCCCCACATCTGTTATTGTCATGTTATTGCCTTTGGAGAGAAGAGCTGAGATACAGTTCTGACGTCTTAGCAAAATGTAAGTGTGACTTAAAAATCCTGTTAAGCTATAAAGTGATTTAAAAATCTTTATTCAGACTAAGGCCCACAGTAAAAAAAAAAAAAAAAAAAAAAGGCTTGTAAAGACCAATAAGGATATGTTTAAATGGCATGATTTAAAATTGTTCTGACAGCCCAGAGACTGTGTTCCTGGCATCTCTCATGAAATTGGTGGTCATATGTGAATAGGATCTGACATGTGGATGGTAACAGGATTTCAGAATAACCAAGTACTGATGTATAACTGTCTCTTCAAATCCAGGCTGTTCACTTCCAGGTTGATGAAAAAGAAGCTTATGCCATGCTCATCTCTCTCAAATCCATCTAAACTAATATGAATTCTGTCCTCAGTGAAACATCTTTTCTCTTTGCTGTAAATACATTCCCAGCCTTTCAGTCTTACTTCAGTCTTACTTCTTTTGTCTTTTGGATTGACTTCAGCTCATGTACCTTTCCAGAAAAACCTAATTACAAATGACACAAACAGGGACATAAACAGTCCCTGTTTTGGCAACTCTGATATTAATGATGGGGTAGGACAGGAAGGCAAGAGTGTAGAGATTTTAAAAAGGTATTATTTTGGGAGAAAAGAAGAAGAAGCTCTTTGAAAGCAGCTACAATATAGGGATGCTGAACTCTAAGCAAATTGTTAAGCAAGGCTAACCTTTCTGGAATAAGTTTATCCCTCCTCTTTTTCATAGCCAGTGAGCTAGAGATACTTGGCTTTCTGCAGAATAGGTCCTGTATCAGTTTCTAATACCAACCCCAAATTTAGAACAGATTGAGGAAGCTTGAACATCACAGTCACATTATCAGCATTGTCACTTTTGTTATTTGTCTGACTTCAGCCTTGTGGTCTGATTCACTTTTGCTGTATTACAATTAGCCCTGATCAGTTTTATTCTAGTTGTAGAAGCACAATTATCCATTTAGTTGTGCTTTTGTTTTTGCCTCCTTCATTTGTCTAATTTTCTGTTTTCATATCTTCCTTCATTAGTCCTGCTTATAGTGAATGAAGTCCAGTCACTTGATGTGTCTGGAAGATTGGGTGAGTTGCCAGTGGAACGGTTCCCAGTGCTGTCCACATTCTTGGACTCTTGACTATTGCATTTAATTTGTTAATCTTTGACTTTATTCTTTCCAACTTTTGGGACATACTCCATACCATGTTGGACTTTTTTGGTTGTTAAATTTCTACCAGAGCTGAATTTCTATCATGGTTAAGCATAGTAATTAAGAGCATGGTCTTTGTAATAAATCTAAGTTGGGTTTGAATCCTGGCTCTACTACTTTCTTGCACTGTGCTATCTTATTTAATTTTCCTAACCTTCATTTATGACATATAAAGAATATATCAGATAAAAGGTTAGTATCCAAAATATATAAAGAACTTAACAAACTCAACACTCAAAGAACAAATAACCTAATCAAGAAATGGGCAGAAGATATGAACAGACATTTCTGCAAAGAAGACATTCAAATGGCCAACAATGCATGAAAAAGTGCTCAACATCATTCAGCATCAGGGAAATACAAATCAAAACCACAGAGAGATACCACCTCACACCTGTCAGAATGGCTAAAATTAACAAGTCAGGAAATGACAGGTGTTGGTGAGAATGCAGAGAAAGGGGAACCCTCCTAAACTATTGGTGGGAATGCAGACTGGTGCAGCCACTCTGGAAAAGAGTATGGAGGTTCCTCAAAAAGTCGAAAATAGAGCTACCCTATGACCCAGCAATTGCACTACTGGGTGCAATTTCCAGAGTGGCTGATCCAGTCTGCATTCCCACCAATAGTTTAGGAGGGTTCCCCTTTCTCTGCATTCTCACCAACACCTGTCATTTCCTGACTTGTTAATTTTAGCCATTCTGACAGGTGTGAGGTGGTATCTCTCTGTGGTTTTGATTTGTATTTCCCTGATGCTGAATGATGTTGAGCACTTTTTCATGCATTGTTGGCCATTTGTAGTGATCCAGAGGGGCATGTGCACCCCAATGTTTATAGCAGCAATGTCCACAATAGCCAAACTATGGAAAGAGCCTAGATGTCCAATCGACAGGTGAATGGATAAAGAAGATGTGGTGTATATATATACATATACAATGGAATATTATGCAGCCATCAAAAATAAAATCTTGCCATTTTCAACGATGTAGCTGGAACTAGAGAGTATTATGCTAAGTGAAATAAGTCAATCAGAGAAAGACAATTAGCATATGATTCCACTCATATGTGGAATTTGAGAAACAAGGTAGAGGGGAAGAGAGGAAAAAAATGAAACAAGATGAAACCAGAGAGAGAGAGACAAACCATAAGAGACTCTTAATCTCAGGAAACAAACTGAAGGTTGCTAGAGTGGAGTGGGGTGGAAGGGATGATGTGACTGGGTTATGGACATTGGGGAGGGTATGTGCTATGGTGAGTGCTGTGAATTGTGTAAGACCAATTTCACAGACCTGTACACCTGAAGCAAATAATATATGTTAATAAAAAAGACAAAAAATGTAGGAGACAATATGAAAAATAAATATAAAATGTATAGGTAAGCATATAGAAAGCTAGGGAAAAACTTGAACTCTTAACTGTATTGACGGTGAGGAAAGACAAATTTTAAAATGCTTTACTGGGCTTCATTTTGAACTTATTTTCACAACTAGCCATTTGTGGAATGGAAACTAAATATGATAGTTTATTAACTAATCCCGATTTTAGGAGATGCAAATCTACATCCATGTCTTAACAGTAGGAATCTTTGTAGATAGCAGTCTAAGTATAAGCATATTCAGTTAACTCTTCTCTCCATGTGGATATTATAGATTTTGAACCAAATATACACAGAAATATCCTGAATGTATTGGTTACTCATATATATGTACCTTTTTCCACTTAATTTTTGGATGTGATTTTAACAACCTGAAGACTGGAGGCAGATTACTTCATCATCCTAAACCATGAAATAACAAATAACAAATATATCTTCCCGTGGTTAACTAATTGGAGTATCTTAACTCCAAACCTTGGTGGATGAATATGTTCCCTCTAGTTCTTTCTCCTCCCCTTGGTTCTAATGAGAAAGCAAATTTGTATATGGAAAGGAAGGAATGTTTAATCTAATGATGATTTCAGATGAGCATTATTTATACCTAGAGCTAATGTTGAACTTTCATTGTCTGACTTTGAGCTGAATTATGTTCATTGTTTGTGATTCATCTTTTTCTCACATCCCTGTAAGAATGGAAGGAGGAGTGGATCGTGGTATATGGGCATGTGGGTTAGTCTTGCAAAGGTCCAGGCTCTATCTTCCTCTGCCAGAACCAGTTCCTATCACTGAGGACTACATTACCTCCAAGAAGGGACCTTTGAATGGTTTGTTAATTTAATTATGTCTGATAAATCCATCTGCCAAAAAATATTATTGTGCACTAACTGTCCGAGACATTCTTTGAAGCAGTGCAGAAGAAAAGTGTCTAATCTAGGGCAGACCCATCTCTTCCTAGAACATTATTGCAATACCCACAAACAACAAATGAAGGCAGTCTGGAGTAAAATACAACTCAGTGTTCAATATTAGTAAATCAGATCAAATATAAGCACTTTAGGATTTAACTGGCCTTAAAAGGTAGTCATCTTTTCTCTCCATATTCAGATATTCAAATATTACCTTTTTGCTCTTGTGAAAAGTTTTATACTTCTGGCATTTAAGAATCTTACTCAGCAATGGCACCTGAGTGGCTCAGTGGATTAAAGCCTCTGCCTTCTGCTCAGATCATGATCTCAGGGTCCTGGCATCGAGGCCCGCATCGGGCTCTCTGCTTAGCAGGGAGCATGCTTCCTCTTCTGTCTCTTCCTGCCTGTGATCTCTCTTTGTTTCAAATAAATAAATAAAATCTTAAAAAAAAAAAGAATCTTACTCAGCAAAACACTTAATATTTCCATCTAATGTTTGTACTAGAAGACCTGAAGTATATAACTTCTACTTTAATCCATCTTACCAACTTCGACTCATTCTTTTCGAAATCAGAAACTCAGTACTTTTCTTCCATAAAACATAAGAAAATTTTCTGTGGTACATTTTGACAGTGGGTAGCCAGTCATAAAAATGTGGTTATATTGATCTATCAGTTTGATACTCCTATTCCAAGGAAATACCAATCTAAGAGATTAAGGAAGTTTTATACTTTTTATTTTAAAAAAGGAGCAAAATAAAAGTGTCCCTTTAACCTGTTCATTAGTTGTATCTTCAGAAAACTAAACAAAAACTCATACTTTAAGAAAATTTTTGAAAAGTTTTAGTGTTTCATCAGCAATGACCAGATTTCCTAGTTGGGTTTTTATGGTAGATGACAAAACTTCTCAGTGAATACTCAATGTAATTTTTGTTTTGGTGGAAGGCATTCAAATAGAACATGCCACATAAGTTTTCTAATGTTACCTACTAATTTTATTTGCAAGTCTCATGATAGTGTTACCTTGTTGAAGGAGAAAGTTTAAGTTATACTACATTATTTGTAACATTATTTGTAAGGACAACTTTTAATTTTAATAATACAGTTTAATCTTTCCTGGACTTTCTTGTGGAAACTGGTATTGCGATAGGAATGACAGCACTATTAAGTGATATTCAGATTTAATGAAGTGATAGGATGGCTAAGAAAATTACTGAAAACTGTGTTTCTGCATTTTTTTGTTAGTTTGAATTGTCTAACTTATTTCAATGGTTTTTTTTAAAAAAAATCTCTAAATAGAGTGAAATATTTAGAAAAGCATTGTTAATAGGGTTAACTGTTCTAATATTAGAATATCAAAAAGGAGTACAAAGTTTAAAAGAACAGCATAAAAATGAAGGACCCATTACGGAATCATCTCTACTTTCTAGTTTAATGATAGAAAGTATTACACTTTATTATTCAGTGTAAAATAATGTAGCCAACGGTAACATACAAGTACAGGATTTAATATTATATGCATTTGCTGTACATTATTTTTCATAGCTGCATTGGCTGTGTGATAACACTCTTAAAATCTTGCTGATTCATACTTTATAAAACAAAAATGTAATGAAACATCAAAACTTGCAACCTGATCAGCAGAGGTTTTTTTTTTGGAAGACTAGAAATTTTGTTTTTCATTTCTAGGAGTTCAGATTTAAATTTCTGGAATAAGATTCTCTTATCAGTATTTCTTTTTTTTTAAATTACATTCACTTAGCCAATATATATTATATCATTAGTTTTTGATGTAGAGTTCTTCATTAAGATGTTCCAAATCAGGGATGAGCGACATGGCACCTAAATGCAATAATACATCACCTAGATTTCATCCTAGTTGGATGAAAATATAGGCATAACTGAGAATTAATGGGATTTTAGTATGGACTATTCATAAAAAAATATTGTGTCAGCGTTAAATCTCCCAACTTTGATTATCGTAATGTGGTTTTGCATGAAAATGCTCTTTTCTTAGAATATAGAAACTGAAGTATTTATAAGTAAAAGGATGCAATATCCCTAATTTACTCCCAAATGACTCAGAAAAAGTAGTATACATATAAATCTGTAAACATCTATCAATCTGTCCAGGGACTATGAATGATAAGGTAAATGCTTATAGAATGTCAGTAGTGGATCTGGGTAAACAATATATGAATTTTTTTTTCCATGTTTGTTACGTTTTGTGAATTTTAGCTATCTAGAGCATATTAATTTGATACCTTTCTTTATTTTAATAAGATTTCCATGAAGGCAATAGTACATCATTACAGCATATTATTGTCTATATTCATTGTATTGTGTACTAGATCTCTATAGCTTATATACTAGTTTCAGGTTTGTAACTTTAAAAACCAACAGTCTTATGGTCCTCACCCCATCTCCTGGTAACGGCCCCTTTGATCTCTTTTTTTTAAAGTGTTTACTTCTTTGGATTCCACATAGAAGTGATTTCATATAGTACTTTTCTTTTTCTCTCTGACCTATCTCTTGTAGAATAATCCATCTATGGTGTCAGAAATGTCAAGATATTCTTTCTCTTGGCTAATTAATATTCCATTATATATATATATCACATTTTTATGTATATATATGGAACTTACTTGTACCATTCTTGAATCTTTCCTGTACATTTCAAATTTTATCAAAATTAAAAGCTAAAAAGTCTAATTTCTAGAACATTATGTTTTAATTCAGAGATCTAACACCTGTAATATTGATAGGTTAATTAGGTTTTTGAGATTTGGGACAAAAATTCACTTTGTTATTCACTGTTGTCTAAAGGGTCATAGTTTTTAAATATTTATGTTTTTGTTATAAAAATATTATATGATCACTAAAGAAATTTTAGAGTGTACAGAAAAGTAGAGGGGCACCTGGGTGGCTCAGTTGGTTAAGCAACTGCTTTCGGCTTAGGTCATGATCCCGGAGACCCGGGATTGAGCCCCACATTGGGCTTCCTGCTTCAGCGGGAAGCCTGCTTCTCCCTCTCTCAGTCCCTCTTCTTGTGTTCCCTCTCTAGCTGTGTTTCTCTCTGTCAAATAAATACATACAATTTTTAAAAAAAGAAAAGAAAAGTAGAATTTCAAAAGCCATTTGAAATTTGTTGATAATTTAATTATTTAAATTTATGGTTTTTATAAAATGAGTGTACATATGACATGAAAACTGATCTGAAAACTTGGTATTACATTCATCTTAATATAATACATAGTTTTTTTGAACAGAATTTTTAAATCTTTTTTTAAAAATTTTATTTATTTATTTGACAGAGATAAAGACAGCGAGAGAGGGAACACAAGCAGGGAGAGTGAGAGAGGGAGAAGCAGGCTTCCCACCAAGCAGGGAGCCTGATGCAGGGCTCGATCCTGGATCTCTGGATCATGACCTGAGCCGAAGGCAGTCGCTTAAGCAACTGAGCTACCCAGGTTCCCCTTCTTGAACAGAATTTTAATAGCTCCATAGAATTCCATTGAGTAAATGTACTATGGTTTACTTACCCATTCTAAAGTTTCTATTTTTACTAGTTTATATAAATATAAAACTATACTTAAATAAAAATGCCCCAAAGTTTTACATTTTTCTCAGGTCGGTATAGTAAAATTAAAGTAAGAAAAAAGGTTAACATATTGTTCACAAATTTCTCATTTTATCTCAACAAGGCTCATGTTTACAGGTGAATATTTGATTCCTCAGATATCCTGTGGTGCTAGCTACTATAACCTTCTCCTAATGTCCTTTTTTATATTTTTGCTCAAGGAAGCATACGTGATCATCCATATAATGAGCTGAAAAGCTGCTATCGATTGCCAAACTCATAGCTCTTCATAATTGTCATTTGTCTTCAGGAAGCCCTTGTTTTACATGAAAGTTTTAAGCATTATATTCATTTTTAAGCTTTAGCAAAGCAGATTGGGATTCTGTGCATGGAGGTTGTTTTTAAATTGCTCAGAACTGAGATTCCCAAATCAAATTATCCTCCAAGATGATTTTTAAACACACTTTCCCATAGGTTCCAAAGACATCTGTAATACCTTCTATTCTTAACATATCTTTCTAATTTGTGTCTAGCATCTTGAAAAATACCATTTTGAATGAATTCTTAAGCATGAATGATTTGAGAGCCTGAAGATTTGTCGGGTTGAGTATTTTCAACTATACATTTATATTACGTTTATTCTTTTTGATGAGCACTTCCATCATTAGCAATTATTCACTGAGTAGTCAATATGTATAAAACACTGTGTTCCATGCTTAGTGCATAAAAATATATATAAATCATGGCCCCTATCCTCTAAGAACTTAAATGTTTAAGCCATCGTAAATTAAGGTACCATTTAATAGATTAACAAAAAGCCCATTATTATTATTTAGTAGTATTATGATTTCTGCTAGCTGCATACATTTCCTCATCCTGGAGCAAGAACTTCAGCATAAATTGATAAAATGTTTTTGGAACCAGAAGATTATTTAATCATGCTTTGAGTCCTGTAGGAAATACTGCATCTAGAAGGCTCTATCTGTAATTTTAGCTTTTTTGAGCTTTGGCATTCAGGTCTCTGACTTGTGGTTTTTCTTTCTTTCCATTTTACCACCCTGTGTCCCTTATGAACCTCATGATTATTCAAATAAAGTTAAGGCATTTGTTAAAGAGGAAATTTCTCATGAGAGCACTTCACTATTCGACTTTTGTGGGTTGATCTTCTGATACTTTTGAGAACAAAGAATAAAGTGTGATCATAATTTGTTTTCTCACAAATTGCTTTTATCCACAAATATTGAAGTGTTCATCTAATCAACATAATTTAGAATTACCTATATGAAAAAATATAAAATGGTTTGAACTTATCAGTTTCCAACCTTATATCTAGCTGCTACTATGCTAGTAGACTTAATACCTGTGATTGTTATTTCAGCCTTACCTGGGGAAGATAATGCAGAGTATGAGCTTTTTCCCTGGTGTGGCCTATACTCATGATTGTATTTTATGGATCAGTATATGGCTCTTTTGTAATATTAATCTAGGTTAGAAAATATAAAACCATTTTCCTATTCTTACTATACTCGTAGTATCTTTGGGTACAGCATATACAACTGTAGAACTTTAGCCACAGGCAGAGTAGAAGAACATAGGCAGATAAAGATAGTCACAAGGACTTGTAGCATCAGGAAGAGAAATGAACAGAGACAGACTGCTTTAGGCATGAAAAGTCCTCTGGGTTGGTGTAGATCTGGATAACAGTTGGTGAAGAGAATAGTGGGGGAGAGTAGATAAGTTTAAGTCCAGCATTGGACAGTAGTAATGGGCTGTTCAACAGGACTGTCTGAAATTATTATGTTCCTCAGTACTACCTTGTATTCGGTAGGTTTCAATAGTAAATCAGTCTCCCCAGTAAATCAGAATTGGGGGCATTACAATCACTGTGAAAGAACCTTCATTTATGTGAATAACAAAATATATCAATGTAGAGGGGACTGTAATTAGGAAATATAGATGAGCAAGAAAATTAGTGAAAGAAATGTATATGTATCATAATACAGAAATGATGTCTAAATCTTACTTAGGAATAAGCTTTCTGGTAAGAGAAAGAAGGATGAAAGTCTAATTTTTGTTAATTATATAAATTTAATACAATAAATTTCAGAAAAAATTTATTTTTTTAACTTCTTTAATTCCAGTTAGTTAACATACAGTGTTATGTTAGTTTCAGGTGTACAATATAGTGATTCAGCACTTCCATACATCACCCTGTGCCCATCACATGTGCCCTCCTTAATCCCCATCACCTATTTCACCCATCACCTTTGCACCTCCCCTTCTGTAACCAATCAGTTTGTTCTCTTTAACTAAGAGTCTGTTTCTTGGTTTGTCTCTTTGTCTATCTCTCTCTCTGTTTCCCTTTGTTCATTTGTTTTGTTTCTTAAATTCCACATATGAGTGAAATCAAATGGTATGTGTCATTCTCTGATTGACTTATTTCACTTAGCATTGTACTCACTAGCTTCATTCATATCATTGCAAATGGCAAGATTTTATTTTTTCCTGGCTGAGTAATATTTCATTGTGTGTGTGTGTGTGTGTGTGTGTGTGTGTGAGTGTGTGTGTGTGTGTGTGTGTATTTTCTCACATTTCCATGGACAATTGGGCTATTTCCATAATTAAAATTAATTTGTAATTAATGTGATTTCCATAATTACAATTGGCTATTGTAAATAATACTGGTATAAACATCAGGATGCATGTATACCTTTGAAATATGTTTTTGTATTCTTTGGATAAATACCCAAAGAATAGTAGTGCAGTTGCTGGATTGCAGTAGGGTAGTTCTATTTTTAACTTTTTTTTTTTAGAGGGGGAGAGGGATAAGAAGAAGGAGAGAGAGAATCTTACGCAGGTTCCATGCCCAGTATGGAGCCTAGCAGGGCTCGATCTCAAAACCCTGAGATCATGACCTGAGCCCAAATTAAGAGTTGGATGCTAACTAACTGGACTACTCAGGCACCCCTATTTGTAACTTTTTGAGGAACCTCCATACTGTTTTCCAGAGTGGCTGTGCCAGTTTGTATTCTTACCAACATTGAAGGAGTGTTCCTTTTTCTCCACATCCTTAACAACACCTGTGGTTTCTTGTGTTCTGGTGTTGTTGATGGTAACCATTCTCACAGGTGTGAGGTGAGATCTCATTGTGATTTTGATTTGCTGTTCCCTGATGATTAGTGATGTTCAGCATCTTTTCATGTGTCTGTTGTTCATCTGTATGTCTTCTTCGGAGAAATGTCTGTTTATCTCTTCTGCTCATTGTTTAATTGGATTATATGGTTTTGGGTCTTGAGTTTTATAAGTTCTTTATATAGTTTGGATATTAACCCTTTAATGGATATGTTATTTGAAAATATATTTTCCCATTCTGTAGGTTGTCTTTTAGTTTTGTTGATTTTTCTTTTCCACTGTGCAAAAGCTTTTTTGCTTTTGTTTCCCTTGCCTCAGGAGACATCTAGAAGGAAGTTGCTATGGCCAATGTCAGAGAGATTACTGCCTGTGTTCTCTTCTAAGATTTTTTGGTTTCCTATCTCACATTGAGGTTTTTCATCCACTTTGAATTTATTTTTGTGTATGGTGTATGGTCCAGTTCCATTCCTTTGCATGTGGCTGTCCAGTTTTCCCAATAACATTGCAGAAGAGACTCTCTTTTCCCATTGGATATACTTTTCTTGCTTTGTCAAAGATTCACCACATAGTTGAAGATTTATTTCTGGGTTTTGGTTCTGTTTCATTGATCTCTGTGTCTATTTTTGTGCCAGTATCATATGGTTTTGATTTGTAATAAAACTTAAAGTTTGGAATTGTGTAGCTTCCAGCTTTGCTTTTCTTTTTCAAGATTGCTTTGGCTATGTGGGGTCTTTTGTGGTTCCACATAGATTTTAGGATTATTTATTCTATCTCTGTGAAAAATGCTGTTGGATTTTGATGGGATTACATTAAATGTGTAGATTGCTCTGTATAATTTGGACATTTTAACAGTATTTGTTCTTCTAGTCCCTAAGTATAGGATGTCTTTCAATTTCTTTGTGACGTTTTCAGTTTCTTCCATCAGCATTTTATAGTGTTCACGGTATAGGTCTTTCACCTCTTTGGTTAGGTTTATTCCTAGGTATCTTACTATTTTTGGTACAAATGTAAATGGGACTGTTTTCTTAATTTCTTTCTCCTGCCTCATTATTGATGTATAGAATGCAAAAGATTTCTGTACTGTGACTTTACTGAATTTGTGCATCAGTTCTAGCACTTCTTTGATGGAATCTTTCAAGTTTCCTAGATAGAGTATCATGTCATCTGCAGGTAGTGAAAATTTTATTTCTTCCTCGTCGATTTGGATGCCTTTTATTCCTTTTCATTGTCTGATTGCTGTGGCTAGGAGTTCCAGTACTATGTTGCATAAAAGTGGTGAGAATGGTCATCCCTGTCTTGTTCCTGACTTTAGGGGAAAAGCTCTCAGTTTTTCTGCATTAAGGACGATGTTAGCTTGGGTTTTTCATATATGGCCTTATTAATTTCATGTATGTTCCCTCTAAAGCTACTTTGTTGAGGATTTTTGCAAATGGATGCTGTACTTTGTCAAATGCTTTTTCTGCATCTACGGAAATGATCATATGCTTCTTATCCTTTTTCTTACTGATATGAAATACCACATTGGTTGATTTGTGAACACTGAACCACCCTTGCAATCCAGGAATAAATCCTACATGATCAGGGTAAATGATTTTTTTAATGTACTGTTGAATTTAGTTTGCTAGTATTTTATTAAGGATTTTGCATTTGTGGCCATCAGGGATAGCCTGTAGTTCTCTTTTTTAGTGGCGTCTTTATCCAGTTTTGGTATCAGGATAATGCTGGTCTCATAGAATGAATTTGGAAGTTTTCTTCCTTTTCTCTTTTTGGAATGTTTTGAGAAGATTAGTTATTAACTCCTCTTTAAATGTTTGATAGAATTCACCTGTGAAGCTATCTGGTTCTGGACTTTAGTTTTGGGGGAACTTATTTTGATTATTGATTCAATCTCTTTGCTGTTTATTGGCCTGTCCAACTTTTCTGTTTCTTCCTGTTTAAAGTTTGGTAGTTTATGTTTCTAGGATTTTATCCATTTCTTCTAGGTTGTCCAATTTGTTGATATATAGGTGGGTTTTTTTTAAGGTTTTATTTATTTGACAGAAAGAAACACAGCCAGAGAGGGAACACAAGCAGGGAGAGCGAGAGAGGGGGAAGCAGGCCTCCCGCTGAGCAGGAAGCCGGATGTGGGACCCGATCCTGGGTCTCCGGGATCATGACCTGAGCCAAAGGCAGCCGCCCAACCAACCGAGCCACCCAGGCGTCCCTCATATTATATGATAGTTATTTCTCCTCTGTCATTTGTGATTTATTTATTTGAGTCCTTTCTCTTTTTTTCCTGATAAGTCTAGCTAAAGGTTTACCAATTTTATTGATCTTTTCAAAGAACTAGCTCCTGATTTCATTGATTGGTTCTAATGTGTTGTTTTTTTTTTAAGTTTTTATTTCTGCTTTAGTTTTTATTCTTTCCTTCATGCTGCTGATTTTAGGTTTTGTTTTGTATTCCTTTTTTAGTCCCTTTAGGTATAAAGTTAAGTTGTTTATTTGAGATTTTTTTTTTTAAGATTTTTTTATTTATTTGACAGAGAGAAACACAGCCAGAGAGGGAACACAAGCAGGGGGAGTGAGAGAGGGAGAAGCAGGCTTCCCACCGAGCAGGTAGCCCAATGTGGGACTCGATCCTGGGTCTCCAGGATCATGACCTGAGCCGAAGGCAGTCGCTTAACCAACTGAGCCACCCAGGTGCCCTGTTTATTTGAGATTTTACTTGCTTCTCGAGGTAGGCCTATATTGCTATAAACTTCCCCCTTAGAACTGTGTTTTGTCCCAAAGGTTTTGGACATTTTTGTTTTAATTTTCATTTTTACCATGCACTTTTAAATTTCTCCTTTTATTTCCTGACTGACCCATTCATTGTTTAGTAGCGTGTTATTTTACCTCTAGGTATTTGTCGTGTTTGCAAATTCTTTCTTGTGGTTGACTTCTAGATTCATAACATTGTGATCAGAAAAGATGCATGGTATGATATCAATCTTCTTGAATTTGTTGAGACTTATTTTGTGGGCTAATATGTGATCTGTTCTGGAGGATATTCCTTGTTCATTTCATGTTCCATTGAAAAGAATGTGTATTCTGCTGTTTCAGGATGGAATGTTCTGAATATATCTGTTAAGTCCATCTGTCCAGTGTGTCATTCAATGTCATTCTTTCCTTTTTGATTTTCTGTTTAGATGATCTGTCCATTGATGTAAGTGGTGTTAAAGTCCCCCTACTATCATTGTAATATTATTGATTAGTTCCTTTAGGTTTGTTATTAATGGTTTTATGTATTTGGGGACTCCTATGTTGGATGCATAAATACTTAAAGTTATTATATCTTGTTGGATTCTCCCCTTTATTATTATATAGTGTCCTCCTTTGTCTCTTGTTAGTCTTTGTTTTAAAGTCCATTTTGTCTGATATAAGTATTGCTATTTCAGCTTTATTTTGATATCTATTTACATAATAGATATTTCTCCCATTTCCCCATTTTCAATCTGCAGTTGCATTTATGTCTAAATATTATAGACAACATATGGATAAGTCTTGTTTTTCTTATCCATTCTGTCACCCTGTGTCTTTTGATTGGAGCATTTAGTCCATTTGCAATCAGAATAATTATTGATAAATAGGTATTTATTGCCATTTTATTACTTATTTTGTTTTCTTTTTCTGGAGATTTTCTTTGAACTTTTCATGTCTTTCTTTGTTTCATGTTTTGCTGATTTTCATTAATGTTATATTTGGATTTCTTTCTCATTATTCTTTGCATATTTATTAGTGGTTTTTGATATATGGTTACCATTAGTTTTGTGTATCACCTCTTCTGCATAAAGCAGTCTATATTAAGTTGATTAAGTCGTTTAGGTTTTTTTTTTAAGATTTTATTTATTTGACAGAGAGATCACAAGAAGGCAGAGAGGCAGGCAAAGACAGAGAGAGGAGGAAGCAGGCTCCCTGCTGAGCAGAGAACCTGCTGTGGGACTCGATCCCAGGACCCTGAGTTCATGACCTAAGTCAAAGGCAGAGGCTAAACCCACTGAGCCACCCAGATGACCCAAGTTGTTTAAGTTTGAGCCTGTTCTTGTCTCCTCTCTACCCCACATTTTATGTATGTGTTATTATATTTTATATCCTTTTTTATCAGTAGCTTGACTAATTATTTTACAGAAATATTTTTACTGGTTTGTGTTTCCTACCTTCATACAGTTACTTTTGGTCTTTCCTTTCCACTCAGAGTCCCCTTTAATATTTCTTGCAGGTCTGGTTTGGTCATGAACTCCTTTAGTTTTTTTTTTTTTGTTTTTTTTTTGTCTGGGAAGCTCCTTATCTCTCCTTCTAGTCTGAATGATAGCCTTGCTGGATAGAGTATTCTTGGGAACAGATTTTTCTCAGTCAGCACTTTGAATATATCAGGCCACTTCTTTCTGGCTTGCCAAGTTTATGTTGAGTAATTGCCAGCTAGTCCTATGGATTTTCTCTTATAAATTACTTCTTTTGTCTTGCTGCTCTAAATTCTTTTCCTTTATTGTTATGTGTTGCAAATTTTATTATAATTGTCTTGGTGTGGATCTGCTTTTGTTGATTTTGATGGGAGTTCTCTGTGCCTCCTGGATCTGAATGTCTGTTTCCTTCCCCAGATTAGGGAAGTTTTCAGCAATTATTTCTTCAAATAAATTTTCTGCTTTCTTTCTCTCTCTTCTTATTCTGTGACTCTTATAATATAAATGTTACTATGTTTGATGGAATCTCTGAGTTCTGTAAGTCTATTCTTGTTTTAGAGAATTTTTTTTTTCTGTATTTCAGCTTGATTACATTCCATCACTCTGTCTTCTGGGTCACTAATTAATTCCCCTGCTTCTTCAATTGTGATGTTCATTGCATCAAGTGTTTCTCATTTCATTTATTGAATCCTTTATCTTGGCTATGTTATTCCTTTTCTCTGTGTTAAGGGTCTCATTACATGTCTTCTACACTTTTCTCAAGTCCAGTGAGTATCCTAATGACCATTGCTTTAAATTCTCTATCAGACATGTTACTTATATGTGTTTCACTTATATCTCTGGCCATGAATTGGCTTGTTCTTTCACTGGGGATAAGTTTTTTTGTGTCCTCATTTTGTCTGTCTCTGTGTGTTTCTGTATTTTAAGAAGATCAGCTATATTTTCTGCTCTTGAAAGTAGTGACTTTATGAAGAAGAGTCCCAGGGTGTGTGGGTGGCTCAGTTGGTTAAGTGACTGCCTTCAGCTCAGGTCATGATCCCAGAGACCTGGGATCAAGCCCCGCATCAGGCTCCCTGCTCAGCAGGAAGCCTGCTTCTTCCTCTCTCACTCCCCCTGCTTATGTTCCCTCTCTAGCTGAGTTTCTCTCTGTCAAATAAATAAAATCCTAAAAAAAAAGAAGAAGGAGGAGGAGGAGGGGGGGGG
>PITA01000697.1:137639-166706 GCA_004023965.1 Spilogale gracilis | reverse complement strand
CTTTCAGTGTAGTCAGCTGAACTTGACTCTGCCTGTTGTGGGCTCTGCTTATTCTCCATGGTGTTAGTGGGACCCAGCAGGCCAGCTCTGAGGGGATGTGCCTGCCAAGGAGCTTGGGAGTGAGGCAGGGTTATTAACCAAATTTGTATAGGGCCACTAGTCATATCTTGCATCCCCTGAAATGATGCACCTGCTGGGAGCCAGAGTGGCTGGGGGTGTGTCACATTGGCTAGACTTGGCTAGGCTTGGCATGCAGTTGCAGCTGGTGGGCCTATATGTTCACAAAATTTGCCCTGAGCCTAGGGCTGAAGCTAGCAGGCTTGGAGTATGCAAGTCCTCAGGTGCACTGCTAGCAGGTTGATGGCAAGTGTCTGGAACTCCACCTCCTGCAGGTGGCTTTGTGTTTATGCTGGAAGGCAGGGAAAGAAAATGGCAACTGCCAGTTCCCTCAGTTTTGGAGAAGTCCGGTAACATGGTCTGAAATCACTATGAACAGATCTGTCTCCCATTTACCAACACCAACACTACCCTTTCCCTCCCTTACCCTGTTGTGTAAAGTGCTATTTCTGTGTTATCTCTCTTCTCAGGCTGCTTTTTCTTTCAAGGAAGAAACTTAGCTATCACTCACCCTCCTGGTTTGCCCATGTTGAGTCCACTGACTTTTAAAGCTCTAGGCTGCAAGTCCTCTTGGTTTTAGAAATTCCAACAGTTCAGCCTCTCTGGTTTCCAAAGCCAAAAGTTATGGGGTTATGGGGATTAATCTTCCCTATGAGCTCCTTGGTGCAGGTGCCCATTTCTCTGCCCTCTTCATGTATGCAGCTCCATCCCTCCTGCTGGCAGCCTCCCCCTGCCTTTCTGATCATAACCTTTCAGAAGGAGCTTCTTCTCTGTATTTAGTTGTGGAGTTTGTTCTGCCAGTCTTTGGATCACTCCCCAGTTTATTGACTTAGATGTGGATGATACCTAGTTGTAAATGTGAGATGGGAAGAGTTCAGGCTCCTCCTACTCCATTATCTTCCCAAGCTCCCAAAACAATTGTACACTGTTTTTAATTGCAGAAGAGAATTTGTTCTTTTTCCTTTTTTTTAATCCTCAGAAATAGCTTACAGAGAGGAAATAACTGATCTTATATCCAAACGTTTAGAATGTTGCAAAATGTTTATGTGAGCCTGTGACATCAGTCTGAGTTGTTGAATATCACAAAATCTGAGAAGAGAAACTGTTTTTTCTTTTTTGTTGTTAATGGGCCTCTAGGTCTTGAAAATCTGATTTGGGTAGTTTGACCCAGTTTGTTATAGCATCTCACCATACTGCAATTCAGTTACAATCTATATAACAAAAAGTGAACTTGAGAGGGTCCTGCTCTTTAAATAGAATAGTTTTAATTAAGAGTGATTACTTGTATTTGCTACAATCTTTAAGAAATTGGTGGAGACATAGTATTACAAAGAAAAGAAGAAAACCATAGGCAACAATAAACTATATCTGCAAAGTAACTTGCTTTGTGAATGTATAAGGAAGTATTTAATAACATTATTAAAAGTATCTGCGTGATCTGCAAGTTCCCAAGCTTCTTCGTCTCTTTTGTGCAGCTTATGGCTAAACATGTTGTTCAGATCTAGGTGGCACCATTCAAATTGCATTATATCTGAGTGGCACCAGAAACAGCCGATTTTGGAACCTAGAAGCCATCATAATTTTTGGTTTTGGTTTTGCTTTGGCTTTTTTTGGTGCCCTGTATCCCATACTCTTGACCCACTTCATATTGTAGCTATTATGATAGTTATGGAACATGCTGCCAGGTTCTTATCTCAAATGCCCACAGAATTTCTTCCCTTTTGTTTGCCTCAGAGCTTTCTCTGAAGCCCTCTAAGCTTGAGCAGCCTTATGCAGGAGTGCAGAGGAATTGAAGTCCCTTGGGAACGGCTATCAACCAGCAGGATTTGTGGTTGCTGCATAAGTGCACCAGCCTCTTCCATTCTCTGGAGAATCAAAGGGGTGTTGTATGCACTGTTAGGTCCTCCCAGGAAAATTTAGCTCACATTCCCCATGGTGATATCCAGCTCCATACTTTTTATTGACTTTACTTTCTTTCCTGTTTGTACTTTCACTCCTGTTTTGGGGGGATCACCTACAAATTACCTACCTATACTCAGATCCTTTTCTCAGACTCTGCCTTTGGGGAACCCAAGCCAAAACAGCAGCTTTAACTATTTGATAGTGGTAAATCACATTTAAACTCAAAGAAAGTATTTATCTGCCAGTTGGTTGTTTTAAAGTTTTTTGAATATATGGTTATGAAAAAAAATAATCCAATAACCTTTAAAATTTGAGTCAGAGCCTGGGAAAGTTTTGTGTGACTAAGAATTTTGTTGGACTTAATATTGGAAGACCCTATGAGTCATCTCTATCTACTCTCATCTTTTTGGTGATCTTCCCCAGTTGCAGGGCTGTAAATGCTATCTATGTGCCCGTGAACTTTATGTCTTTATCATCAATGCAGACCTTTCTTCGAAGCTCCAGACTTGACATCATCACTTCAATCTCTGGTAGACATCTTCAAACTGAAATCTCAAGTTTGAATTTATGGTCTTCTCCAAAAACTTCCACATGGATTCTTCTCCATTTTGGTTGTTAGTAACTTCATCCATCCACTTGTCAATGCTAAACAGTTAGGAATCATTATTGACTCTTTTTCTCCCCTTTCATAACCAATTCATCAGAAAATTTGCTTGACTCCATCTTAAAACTCTAGCCAATTTTTACTGTTGTACTGTAGTCCCAGCCACCGTCAGGTCTCAAATGGATTAATGGAAAGCTTCTCACTAATTTCCTTACTTTTACACTTACCCACCTGAGTATATTCTCCACACCAAAGTAATCCTATAACAACATAAAGTAAATCATGTCACTCCCCAACTCAAAATCCTACATGGCTCTCTGAGGCTCATCTTACTGAGGGTGGAATCCAAACCCCAATAGGTAGCCCACAAGTGCCCTTTATGATCTGACCATGCTACATCTCTGCCTTCATCTTCCACTATACTGCCCCACACTCAATATGCTCTAGCCACAGTAGCCTCTTTGTCCTTCCTCACCTATGCCTAATATGCTTCCACTTCTGGGTCTTTGTATTGGCTATTTCCTCTGCCTGGAATTCGCTTCAGTCACAAGTCAAAATGGATAACTCTTATCTCCTTCAAATCTTTGCTCTGATGTCACCTTTAGAATGAGATCTACATTAACTGATTCCCCTGACCTTGCTCTACTCATTTTTCCTCTTGACACTTCTCAGTTTTACATATAATGTTATTTACCCATTATGTTGATTGGTTGTGTCTGTTTTCCTCAGTAGAACATAAATTCCACAGGCACAGAGATCTTTGTTTTGTTCACTGATTATTCCATAAAACAGTTCCTGACACATAATTTGACACTGAGAAAATAGTTGCTGAATTGAATAATAATTTGTTTCTGTCAAATTCTGTAAAACTTGAAGTATTATTTTATCAGTGCTGTCTATTTTCAACCTCATTCCAAAACTAATTAGAAGTACCTTACAGAAATATATACTATGCAACAGAATAGCAGTTAACAGTTAATGAGGAAATTGGGCAAAAGTAAAATATTGGTCATGAAAAAAATCCAGGATAAAGTTACATGTTGAGCACTTACTAAAAGTGAACCATAGGTTTGGTTCTAAGCCAAAAGAAACTCTGAAATTAAGATTGGTTAAAAATGATGGAAAATTTAACAAAACTGGAGGGCTTGTCAAATGTAGTGAAAATGTGACTGCAACTGCTTGCCGTGGTCATGTTACAAAAACTAGCAAGCTCAGATATACAGAGCACTTAACATCCTGCAGTGCATTTGACCCTTGAAATAACATGGGGGTTTGGAGTGCCAATCCCCTGCACAGTGAAAAATCCATGTATAATTCCTCACTATATTATAGAGTTGATTAACACATATTTTGTATATATGTTATGTATTGAAGTTATTATCACAATAAATAAAGCTAAAGAAAAAATGTTATTAAGAAAATCAGAAGGAAGAGAAAATACAATTATAGTATTTTATTATAGTTATCAGTACCATGAGTTTGTTATCTGTTTTCAAGATGAATCATGTATCATTACCTACATCAATATTATCTTTTATGCTACAAAACACTGTAAATGTTATATGTCTTACTAACAGTAGACATCAGAAATGAAAAGATAATGTGTAAAAGAAATTCTTATTTATTTATAGGGATTACAATTCATGCATTGATAAGCAACAATATGATTGCTTTATAGTAACCTAGTGTAATCAATACAGTTGCTTCATGGTAGTCTACCCTGTATGCTAAGGAATGAATCATAACATTTTGATGGCATATAGCGGCACCTGGGTGGTACAGTCAGTTAGGCATCCGACTCTTGGTTTCAGCTCGGGTTGTGATCTCAGGGCTGTGGGATCAGCCCTGCTGTCAGTCTCCACGCTCAGTGCAGAGTCTAGTGGAGATTCTCTCTCCCTCTGCCCCTCCTGTTTGTGCTCTCTTTCTTTCTAAAACAAATAAATAAGTAAACCTTTAAGAAAAAATTTTATGACATACAGTATTACAATCATCTTCCTAATATAGTATTGGAAACATTGTTACATTTTTAGAAAAACACTTAACCTGTGATGATAGGCCAAGCGCAGTGTCTCCAATTATGAGAGAAAGGGAGAGGCCTAGTATATGGGGACATAATTCTTTAAAAGCCAAGTTATAAAACCGTAAGCAAACTAATGCATTATTCATTTTATGATAAATATCACTTACTACATGTCTTTGGAAGGATAACTTATCCACTTCTATACACATCTTGCACATGGTGTTTGTTTGTTTGTTTGTTTGTTTGTTTTTAAAGATTTTTTTATTTATTTGACAGAGAGAAACACAGAGAGAGAGGGAACACAAGCAGGGGGAGTGAGAGAGGGAGAAGCAGGCTTCCTGCTGAGGGGGAGCCCGATGCAGGGCTCGATTTCAGGTCTCTGGGATCATGACCTGAGCCGAAGGCAGTAGCTTAACCAACTGAGCCACTCAGGCACCCCGCCCATGGTGTTTTACATAATGAATTTTAAAGCAGGGATGGTGATGATAACACAGAAATGTCTCCTACAATTCTTGCTTGACAGTTATTAGATTTTCACATGAAGAGGCATACATGCACAACAAAGTTTATTAATGTTTGGCATGATTATTATTTATTCATTAAGTGGATGTAGATCATCATGAAAGTCTTCATCATTGTTTTCATGTTGAATAGGCTGTGGAAGAGGAGGGGGAAGAGAGGTTGGTCTGACTGTCTCAGGGGTTGTACTGGTGGAAGAGGAGGCAGGAGAATGAGGAGCACTTGCTGTAACTGGAAATACACTTAGTTTTTCATTTCTCTAAAAATGTTTCTATATGGTACCAATCCTACCATTGTTTGCCTTAGTTTTAGTGCCTGTATCATAGAATGGTCCATGCTGTAAAAGAAGTTAAAGCAGCCTCGAATAATCAGAACCCTTCTGCCAGATTGTCTAATGTCAGTTTGTTTTCTGATACTGCTTCTTCTTCCTCTTCTTCCTCATCATCTGGCACTGGTTTGGAAGCATTCATCTCCATCAAGTGGTCTTCTGTCAATTCTTCTGTTGTGTTATCTATTCACTCTTAAATTTCTCCAAGATCCATATTACCCTTTACCCCAACCCCCTGCCTTTTTTGCATGGCTCTATTGTAAATCCTGTGAAGTTATGCACAACATTTGTCACAGATTTTTCCAGTAGGAATTTAGTTTTGGCCTTAGCTTTCATGGCTTTTTCTGTAATAATGGTGTCATCCTCAGTGGTGTAATCCTTCTAGACTTTTAGATGTTGTCTCTGCTGTGGTTCGCTCTTTCTCTCTTTTTAAATTAAATTCAATTAGCCAACATACAGTAGTACATCATTAGTTTCAGATGTCGAGTTCATAGTTCATCAGTTGCAGATACCACCCAGTGCTCCTAACATCACATGCCCTTCTTTTTTTTTTTTTTTAAAGATTTTATTTATTTATTTGACAGAGAGAAATACAGCCAGAGAGGGAACACAAGCAAGGGGAACGAGAGAGGGAGAAGCAGGCCTCCCGCCGAGCAGGGAGGCCGATGTGGGACTCGATCCCGGGTCTCTGGGATCATGACCTGAGCCAAAGGCAGTCGCTTAACCAACTGAACCACCCAGGCGCCTCATCACATGCCCTTCTTAATGTCCATCACCCAATTACCGCATCCCCCACCTCCCCTGCAGCAACCTTCAGTTTATTTCCTATAGTTAAGAGTTTCTCATGATTTGTCTCCCTCTCTGATTTCTTCCTATTCAGTTTTCCCTCCCTTTCCTTATGGTCCTCTGTACAGTTTCTTATATTCCTCGTAAGAGTGAAACCTTATGATAATTGTCTTTCTCTGACTTATTTCACTCAGCATAATACCCTCCAGTTCCATCCATGTTGATGTAAATGGTAAATTTTCATCCTTTCTCATGGCTAAGTAATATTCCATTGTGGTTTTCTTTCATAGCCATGACAGTCATTTTCTTAGAGCGCCATGTAATGAGCCTCAAAGGTCTTTATGACATCCTGATCTAGAGGATGAATTAGAGACATTGTATTTAGGGGCAAGTTGAACTTTTTCATGCCTTCAGTGTTGAATTCATGGGGTTGTGGCTGGCCAGGGCCATTGTCTGATACTAAAAGAACTTTAATAGGCAGTATCTTACTAGAAAAGTACTTTCTGACTTCAGGAACATAGCATCAATGGAACCAACCCAGAAACTGGGTTCTTGTTGGGCAGGCCTTCTTGTTGTACAACAAAAGGCCAGCAGCTGGTATTTATCTTTTCCCTATAAGCAGCTATATAGAGAAGGGCAGTCTTGATCATAAACCTGACTGCATTTGCACAAAACAGCAGTGAGCCTGTGCTTTTCTGCTTTAAATCCTAGTTCTCACTTTTCTTTCTTATTAATAAATGTCCTTTATGGCGCCCCCCATCTGCATTAAAAACCTGTTCAGGCAGATATCCTTTCTCAATCATTTCGTTAAAGGCATCCAAGAACTCATCTGCTGCCTCTTGGTTGGCAAACACTGCTTCTCCTGTTATCTTGATATTTTTTAAGCCAAACATCTTTCTAAAATTATCAAACCATCCTTTGCTGGCATTAAATTCTCCAGCATTAGATCCTTTACCTTCCTTTAGCTTTAAGTTTTCATATAATGACTTTGCTTTTTTTCAAATCATATTAGAGTCCATTAGGTATGTTTTTCTTATAGTAATCCTGTACCCACATAAAAGCTGCATTTTCAAGATGAGATAAAAGTATTTTCTTTTTTCCTTTTCTTTTTTCTTTCTTTTTTTTTTATGATGGTCCTTACACTGGATTCTTTTATGTTGAAATGGCAGGCAGCTACAGCTGCAGACCTCAATCTCTGTACATATCAAGCAATTCACCTCTTTCTTGTAATGTTATGACTTTTCTTTGCTTCTTGGAAGCCCTTCCAGCATCTCTAATGCCATTCTCTATGGGTCTTATGGTGTTGCTCAATGTTTACAGTACTGTACTAAAAACACAATAAAAAAAATACATGAGAATCCTGAAAGATCACTTTAAAAAATTATTTATTTATTTGACAGAGAGAAACACAGCTAGAGAGGGAACACAAGCAGAGGGAGTGAAAGAGGGAGAAACAGGCTTCCCGCCAAGTAGGGAGCCCGATGTGGGGCTCAATTCTGTGTCTCCAGGATCATGACCTGAGCCAAAAGCAGTCACTTAACCAACTGAGCCACCCAGGCGCCCCTGAAAGATCACTTTTTATGCAGTACAAAATTTACTGCAGTGACAAGATGCCCCTGCAGAGATGATGTGCATCAGATGGTTTTAGGCAGACACTGACAATGCCCAAGCCCCGCACAGTAGCAATAAGAGATGGCTCTTACAATTATTGCACTAGTACAGTACTATTACATTTAAATTTAAACAGTTATGGTTTCATACTACATCTGTATACTTGTTTATATTTCTCTCAGATGTGGAACGGTGCTGTGTTGGTTTGTAAGTATATACACATTTTGATAAATGTTGAGCTTTTATAATAGATTTGTACATGTTTTATGATAAATGTTAAAATAGACTGGTAGCTACACGTTTTATGTATTCATGACATATCAACTTTTTCTTTAATTTTCAATATTTTTAGGCTATACAGTTTATCTGCTAGTTTTTCTAAATTGTCAAAATTCTCCAAAAATTTCTTAGTATATTTATTGAAAAAAATCTACATATAAGTGGGCCATGTGTTTCAAACCCATGTTGTTCAATTGTACTTTTCAGGCTTGAGTGATTCAAAGTACTAAATAGTTCATACAATCTAAGAGAATTGTACCATTAGATATGAGTGAAGTTTCAAGTTTAATTTGTATTGAAAGTAAATACTGTGTACCACTTGGCTTATAGGCAATTAGGGGCTTCTTTAACCAAAGGTTGAAGGTTATCTATCTGCCTATTGAACTGAAGCAAGAAAGCAAAAATCCTCTTTTAAAATTAATTTTATTTAAATTCAATTAATTAACATATACTGTGTTATTAGTTTCATTCAATGAAACATTTATTGAAATGATACTCTATTTTATCTCATATTTATTACTTAAGTCCTGACAAACTATCTGTCACTCTTTGGAAGCCACTGTCTTAACAGTTAGTGAAAGATAAAACAATTGTTATACCTCATAGCCTTTCCTCAGTCATCATCTTAGATCATATTTCAGCATGTTCCAGGATATCTGTTTTCTATTATGACATTGTAAAAATAGCTTCTTATTCTTTGCATTCCCTAATCATTGCCTTATCTGTTCCTCGAGCTCTTTGTAGGTTCTTTCTTTGACTGATCCTTCTCCCATACCCAGTCTTGTATTATTGCTCATTTCTCATTGTAAATTACTGCTGGACAGTGAGTTGGACCTTATTGGAGCTTATTATTCCCATTTACTTCCTCCTTACCTTGGCTCTTTCTGCTTTCTTGTTTTTGAACAGTAATACTTTCTTAAGGTACTGGTAGATTTCAACTCCTTCTTTGGATCTTCAGTATTTGGAGAAGGGAAAACCAGGCACTCTGATTTTATACATGTTAACTCAATACCCACAACAATTCACATTTCATACATAAGTAAACTAAGACCCAAAGTAGTCAAATGAGTTGCCTAATATCTCAGAGCTATCTAGTGTGGGAACCATATCTGCTCGATACTAAAATCCATGCACTTTTCACAGTGTAACAGAACAGTGATTTTTAAACAGCATAATATCCTGAATCATCAAAGAAATATTCAATTGTGCTTTTGCTCTTTTATTTATTAAGGAAGGAGAGCAGACAAATACATTTAGAAAGATTATGAACCGTCAACAAGAATTGAGAGTAATAAAGACTTTCTGTTAAAGTTTGTATTATTAAAATGCTATTAACCAGAGCAACCTCTTTCCCAGATTCCTTGATCAGTCAAGGTTATGTTACATATTAAACAGGGTGGTTGTGCTATATACTAAATTGTATATATATTCACTAATGTGTTTCATATTGAGTTCAGAGTTGGAAATAGTCTTTTTTAGTATATATTATTAATTGGATATTTGCCAGTGTTAAACTCAATTCAACAATTAAAGAAAATCTTCACCTATTGAGCTTTAGAGCTAAGTTAAGTTTGACAACTGAGACAGAAGAATCTAAAAGTAAAAGGCTGATCAATAGCAGCTGTTCGTTAAGAGTGAGGACATGTCTGATGAATAGGCAAAGTGGGAAATTACATGATAGCCTGTAAGTATGGATTATACTCTGGGCAAATGATGCACCATCATTAGGCAATTGCACACTGAACAACTGCCAGTTAAGTACCATTTTATCCAATTTAGACCTAATGAACTTAGTAGATGAGATCCCTGCTGAATTAAGGAGCAATCAAAGCCTCATTTTGGATTCTGTGCCATCTAGGTCAAGACGTTCCAAAAGTGTTGTGTATTACTTGGTACAGAAAGGAGATAACTTTCTTATCCTTCCTTCTGGTTAATTCTTTAACAAATGCTTATGGAATACGATTAGTGCCGTAGGAAGTATCCTTTGGGTGATTGGTAGATAATGATATGACAGAAATGGAAAACTGGTTTTTTTTGCCTTTAAGGAGTTTTATTTCCATTTTTGCTAATGTTTTTCAATTACTCTGACTTTCTTTTTTAATCAAAAGGGTAAAAAGAATTTTGTTTAAGTCTAAAAGCAAAGTAACTCTCCCCTAGCAAGAAGGTTGATAAAAGGGCTTTAGTAAGAGGGATAAGAAATAAAGAGGTGATGATGTGGTTTGTGTACTCAATCTCACCTATCTCAGAGGTGCAATGACACTGTGGTTTTATTTGGAACTTTCAGGAAGTGCAAAAGATGTGTCAGAAGAAGCCCATGTCTGCCTACCCTGCAGGGAGGGCTGCCCCTACTGTGCTGATGACAGCCCCTGCTTTGTCCAGGAGGATAAGTATTTGCGACTTGCTATCATCTCCTTCCAAGCCCTGTGTATGCTGCTCGACTTCATTAGCATGCTGGTGGTCTACCACTTTCGCAAAGCAAAGGTAAACCCAGGTACCCTGGTTATGAACTTCCTTTTACTATGAAGTGACCTTTTTTTTTTCAAGCATCTAGAGTTTTTCCATGTTCCAATTACCTCTCTAGCAGAAGTCTTCCTGTAATATAATCAGACTAGAGTATGAACATTATATTCTTTAGCTTCTCAGGAGAAATAGGGATTAAAAATGTAGAATCTTATTATAACATTTTCTTCTACAGAATGTTTCCCCATATTTAGCATGAAGCTTGAGTACTTTATTGCCTTAAAGAACTTTCTTTTATATCTCTTTGTCTTGTAGAAGAACATATTCTGCCAGTACCCAAAGTATTATTTTTTTTCATATCTAGAAAGCTTTTTGATATTTATTATATTTCATTTTTATTCTCTTAGCCATATTTGAATTGGTAAAAGGACTCGAATTTTTGAGCAAATGTGTTCAAAGTATATTGATAGTTTGAAGAATAAATTTATTTATGAATTTATATTTGGTCTTGCGTTAGTGTCCCAGGAAAATAATGATCCTACCAAGAGCTTATAGACTTTTGAGAGAGCCTGTCCTTTGGTCCTGTTCCAAGAAATCAAACAGTAAACATTTGTATGCTTCTCAGTCAGGGGTGGATGAAATGGTAAAATGTTCAGGGCAAAGCTTTCTGGGGAGTTGTTTTAAGTTGGTCACCCAATTAATTATATGTAACCAGTGCATTCAGAATTTGTGGTTCTGTTGCTTTCAAAAACTTATTTGTGCCATTGGGAAAAAAACCCACAAAACCTAAAGTTTCCACCCTTTCTGAATTCAAATGACCCCATTGTGTTAGCAAAGTTGTGCAGATTGGTTTAGTTAACAGAGCTCATTGGAAGAATGAAGTGTTCCCATTAGGAATTTAAAAAATAAAACTCTCTGAATGGCATCTATTACAAAGCCTCAAGTTACCATTAATAAAATCCCCTCTATTGAGATTGTAAAAGAATGTATCCATTATGTTAATGTTATAGACTTTAATAGTTATTTTAAATAGACAGTTTCATTAACAGAAGCATACAACACAAAATCAAGCTTTAAGTCAGCAAGAATGTGCAGACAGGCAAATTGCTGTTCATTTAACCAATACTTGTCTTTCTTCTGAAACAAAATATGTGTTAAATTGTATATGTGTTAAATTTAACAAAAAATGTGTTAAATTGCAGACAAGTAGAGTGGAGAAATATCTAACCACTTTTACCTAGATAAAATTAATCATTTTTTTTAAACCTGTCACTGGTAGAGCAGATAGAATTGAAAGGTCTATTTAATAAGCTGCTCTGAAATCTCTCTATATAATGTCATTCATTCACACAGGGGATAACAGAATTTTACTTGATTATAATCATTAATGATTGCTGTGCTAAATGTAGTTAATGATATATGGTGGGTAGAATATTACATTGGATATTAAGAAAACTGAGATAGTTCTTGCTAGACCAAAGTTTTAATCTATGTTGATATTACTTAACATTTCCAGAATTATTAACCTTTTAAATTTCTCTAAACCTTCATATGAAATACCACTTTATAGGACTACCTTGATAATTGGTATCTTTACACTATCATTTGATGGAATTACTATGCATACAAACTAGTTGGAATACATAAACTAGACTTTATCTAGTTTAAAGATGGTCACCTTTTGAACAATCCATTTTCACAGAATGTTAATGGGGGGATTATTTTTAGGAAATAATATAGGTTAATAAAGTCAATGAACATGGATCTTGTGTATTGACAAAAGGAAACATTTGGTGAACTTTTCTCTTCTGATTTTAGTTACCAAAAAGAATGATCAGTTGTAAAAGCAGTAAACCATTTCAGTGTAGGAATTGCATGTGTATAGAATATAGACATTGACTTTGCTTTTTAAAGTTTTTTTGTGTCTTTGCAGCATTTCTTTGCATAAAGCAGAAAACTGGTGATTCCTTTTGAAGTAATACTGATGTCTTTCTTAAGAGTTTTCCATTGCATTGCCTACCTACCAATCATTAAAAAGCAAAAACCTTAATCTATCAGTTTATATCTGTTTTGACAAAAGAGAAAAACTTTAGTTCCAGTATAGAAGTAGCATAGTATTGTGGGTAAGTGTGCAGACTCTACAATCAGATTGTTTAGACTCGAATCCTGTCTTAGCCTCTTGAATGCTATTACATGTTGGAAAAATTGTTTAGCTTCACTTTGACTAGTTTTTCCCTCTGTAAAATAGAGTTTAACACATAATATGCAAAAATTAATTTAAAATGTGTTATACACCTAAATATATGGCCCAAAACTAAGAAAAAAATTTAGAAAAAAATGTAGGCATAAATCTTCATGATCTTGGGCTAGGCAGTGTTTCTTAGTACAGCATGAAAAGCATAAATGACAAAAGAAAAAAAGAAATAAATTGGATTTCATCAAAATTGAAACATTTTGTGCATCAAAGGACATCATCATGCATCAAAGGACAAAAAAGTAAAAAGACAACTCATAGAATAGCAGGAAATATTTGTAAATCATACCAGAATCCAGAACATGTAAAGAATAGAAAGGTGACCCACTTGAAAAATGGGCAAGGGATCTGAATAGATATTTCTCCAAAGATATACAAATGGCCAATATGCATATGAAAAAATGCTCAATAACATTAGTAATTAGGAAAATTCAAATCAAGCCTCCAACACACACTAGCATAGCTAAAAATAAAAAGATAGTAACAAGTATTGTTGAGAATGTGGAAAATTGAAACTTCTCACTCATTGCTATTGGGAATGTAAAATGGTGCCACCACTTTGGAAGATCGTTCAGCACTCCCTCAAAAAAATAAAAAATAGACTTATGATATGACCCAGTAACTCCAATTCTAGGTATATACACAGGAGAATTGAAAACATATGTCTACAATGGCTAAAATAAAAAACATAGGAAATAACAAGTGGTGGCAAAGATGTGGAGAAAAAGGAACCTTAATGCACTGTTGGTGGGAATGCAAACTGGTGCAGCCATTGTGGAAAACAGTATGGAGAATCTTCAAAAAGTTAAAAATAGAATTATCAGGTGACCTAGTGATTTCACTGCTGGGTATTTAACACCCCAAAATGAAAACACTAATTCAAGAAAATATATGTATCCCATGTTTATTGCAATATTATTTACAGCAGCCAAGATATGGAAACAGCCCAAGTGTCAATGCATAGATGAGTGGATAAAGATGTGGTGTATATAACAGAATATTACCCATACAAAAAGGACAAGATATTGCCATTTGCAACAATGAGGATGGATCTAGAGGGTATAATACTAAGTCAGGGAAAGACAAGTGTATTTCACTCATGTTGAATTTAAGAAACAAAACAAATGTGTCACAATCACAAGTCTGTCAGTATACTAAAAGCCACAGGCTTGTACACTTTATAAGAATTGAAGGTATATATTAATTATATCTCAATAAAGCTATTACAGAATTTTTAAAGGAATTTATTACTTACCTCACAGGATTCTTTTGAATATTTAATGAGATAATGCATATGAAGTACCTTACTAGACATTTGTCTTTTGTTATTATATTATTTTAGACCACCTTGTGAAATTAATAATCTGTTTGCTTCCTGTTAGGTGTTAGGTATGACATATTTTTTTTTAACATTTTTTTATTTATTTATTGAGAGATAGACCACACAAGTGGGGGGAGGCAGAGGGGGAGGGAGAAGCAGACCTCCAGCTAAGCCAGCCAGGGAGCCTGATATGGGGTTCCTTCCCAAGACATGGAGATCATGACCTGAGGTGAAGGCAGATGCTCAACCATCTGAGCCACCCTGGAGCCCCAAGTATGTTATGTAAAATAACTTAAAAGATAAGGTGTTGAAAAAATGTACCCAGTGGGATTCTAGGCAATAAATTCATTTAAATTTCTTTATAATGGCAAACAATCATTCTGTACTAATCCTAATAGGTTGTTCAGATAGCTGAAATGAACAAAACACCTATGATACAGATTCTTTTATTTTGGATACATTTTCATCATGAAAGAATGGAATGAATGCTACACTGTAAGCAGGATAGTTTCACTGAATTGGTCTCAAGTGAAAAAAAGATATTTTATTTTTATTTTTTTAGTTCAACAACTGTTTATTGAGGATCTGCTATTGCTAAGCTTTGTAATACCCAATACAATTTGAAGAATAAATGAGAGTATTCTTTTTTATTTAATAAATTCATCTTTTTATTTAAATTCAATTAGTCAACATATAGTACATTATTAGTTTTGAATGTAGAGATCAGTAATTCATCAGTTGCATAGAACACCCAGTGCTCATCACATCACATCCTGTTCTTAATGCCCATCACCCAATTACCCCATCCCCCCACCCCACCACCCCTCCAGCAACCCTCAGTTTGTTTCCCTTAGTAAAGAATCTCTTGTGGTTTGTCTCCCTCTCTGATTTCTACCCGTTCAGTTTTCCCTCCCTTCCTTTTTGATCCTCTTCACTATTTCTTATATTCCACATACGAGTGAAACAATATAATTGTCTTTCTCTGATTGATTGATTTCACTCAGCATAATACCCTCAAGTTCCAGCCATGTTGATGTAAATGTAAGTATTCATCCTTTCTGATAGCTGCATAATATTCCGTTGTGTAATATGCCATATATTCTTTATCCACATATATATACCACATCTTCTTTATCCATTCTTCTGCCAATGGACACCTTGGCTCTTTCCATGATTTGTCTATTATGGACATTGCAGCTATAAACTTTGAGGTGCACGTGCCCCTTCATATTACTGCATTTGTATCTTTGGAGTAAATCCCAATTAGTGCAATTGCTGGTTCATAGGGTAGTTCTATTTTTAACTTCTTGAGGAACCTCCATACTGTTTAACAGAGTAGTTGTACCAGCTTGCATTCTCACCAACAGTGTAAAAGTTTTCCCCTTTCTGTATAGCCTTGCCAACATATGTTGTTTCCTGACTTGTTAATTTTAGCCATTCTGTCTGGTGTGAGGTGGTATCTCATTGTGGTTTTGATTTGAATTTCCCTGATGGCTAATGATATTGAATATTTTTTCATGTGTCTTTGGCCATTTGTATGTCTACATTTAAGAAATGTCTATTCATGTTTTCTGCCCTTTTTTTTTTTTACTGGATTATTTGTTTTTTGGGTATTGAGTTTGATATGTTCTCTGTAGATCTTAGATACTAGCCTTTTATCTGGTATGTCATTTGCAAATATCTTCTCCCATTCCATATGTTGCTTTTTGGTTTTGTTAATTGTTTCCTTTGCTGTGCAGAAGCTTTATATCTTGATGAAGTCCCAGTAGTTCATTTTTGCTTTTGATTTCCTTTCCTTTGGAGACATGTCTAGCAAGAAGTTGTTGCAGCTGAAATCGAAGAGATTGCTCCCTGTGTTCTCCTCTAGGATTTTGATGTGTTCCTTTCTCACATTTATGTCTTTCATCCATTTTGGATTTATTTTTATGTATAATAATAAAAATGGTCCAGTGTCATTCTTCTACATGTGGCTATCCAATTCTCCCAACACCATTTGTTACAGAGACTATCTTTTTTCCATTGGATCTTCTTTCCTGCTTTGTCAAAGATCAATTGGCCATACAGTTGAGGGTCCATTTCTGGGGTCTCTGTAATGTTCCATTGATCTATATGTCTGTTTTGTGCCAGTTTCATATTGTCTTGATGATTGCAACTTTGTAATATAGCTTGAAGTCTGGAATTGTGATGCCCCCAGCTTTGGTTTCCTTTTTCAACATTTCTCTGGCTATTTGGTATCTTTTGTGATTCCATACAAATTTTAGGATTGCTTTTCCAGCTCCGTGAAAAATGTTGGTGGTATTTTGATAGGGATTGCATTGAATGTATAGATCACTCTGAGTAGCATAGATATTTTAACAATATTTATTCTTCCAGTCCATGAGCATGGAATGTTTTTCTATCTCTTTGTGTCTTACTCAATTTCCTTCATGAGTGTTCTATAGTTTTCTGTATACCTCTTTGGTTAGGTTTATTCCTAGGTATTTTATGGCTTTTGGTGCAGTTATAAATGGGATCAATTACTTAATTTTTCTTTCTTCAGTTTCTTTGTTAATGTACAGAAATGAAACTAATTTCTGTGCATAGATTTTATAACCTCCCACATTGCTGAATTGCTCTATGAATTCTAGCAATTTTGGGGTGCAGTCTTTTGGGTTTACCACATAAGAGTATCATGACATCTGCAAAAAGTGAGAGTTTGACTTCTTTGCCAATTGGAATGCCTTTTGGCTAGGACTGCTAGTACTATGTTGAATAACAGTAGTGAGAGTGGACATCCTGTCATGTTCCTTATCTTAAGGGAAAAGCTCTCAGGTTTTCCCCCACTGAGAATGATATTCATTGTGGGCCTTTTGTATATGGCTTTTATGATATTGAAGTGTGTTCCCTCTCTCATTATACTGTGGAGAGTTTTAATCAAGAAAGGATGCTGTATTTTGTCAAATGCTTTTTTTGCATCATTGAGAGGATCTGTGGTTCTTGTCCTTTCTTTTGTTAAGTGATGTATCATGTTGATTGATTTGTGGATATTGAACCACCCGGACAGCCCAGGAATAAGTCCCACTTCGTCGTGGTAAACAATCCTTTTAATGTACTATTGGATCCTATTGGCTAGTAACTTCGTGAGAATTTTGACATCCATGTTCTTCAAGGGTATTGGTCTGTAATTCTCATTTTTGGTGGGGTCTTTTTCTGGTTTGAGATCAAAGTAATGCTGGGCTCATAGAACAAGTTTGGAAGTTTCCCCTCCATTTCTATTTTTTTAAAACAACTTCAGAAAAATAGGTATTAGTTATTTAAATGTTTGGTAGAATTCCCCTAGGAAGTCATCTGGCCCTGCACTCTTGTTTTTGAGAGATTTTTGAATACTGCTTCAATTTCCTTGCTGATTGTGGTTCTGTTCAGGTGTTCTGTTTCTTCCTGTTTTGGTTTTGGTAGTTTATATGTCTCTAGGAATGTATCCATTTCATCCAGAATGCTTATTTTTGTTGGTGTATATAGTGGCTCATGATATGTTCATAAAATTGTTTTATTTAAATACCTTTGGTATCAGTCATAATCTTTCTTCTTTCACTCATGATTAATTAATTTGGGTTCTTTCTTTTTTCTATTCGATAGGTCTGTCTAGGGGTTTATCAATCTTATTAATTCTTTCAAGGAGCCAGCTTCTAGTCTCATGGATCTGTTCTATGTTCTTATGGTTTCTACTTCACTGATCTGCTTTAATTTTTCTTATTTCTCATCTCCTGCTTGGTTTAGGCTCTATTTGCTGTTCTTTCTCCAGTTCTGGTAGGTGTAAAGTTAGTTTGTGTATTTGAGACCTTTCTTATTACCTGAGGAAGGCTTATATTGCTAAGTACTTCCTTCTTAGGACCACTTTAGCTACATCCCAAGGATTTTGAACAGTTGTGTTTTCATTTTCATTTGTTTCCATGAATTTTTTAATTCTTCTTTAATTTCCTGGTTGACCTGTTCATTCCTTAGTAGAATGCTCTTTAATCTCCATGTATTTGAGTTCTTTCCAACTTTCCTCTTGTGATTGAGTTCCAGTTTCAAAGTATTGTGGTTCAAAAGCATGCAGAGAGTGATCCCAGTATTTTGGTACCAGTTGAGACCTGATTTGTGACCCAGTATGTTATCTGTTCTAGAGAATGTTCCATGTGCACTGGAGAATAATGTGTATTCTGTTGCTTTAGGATAAAATTCTCTGTATATGTGTGTATGAAGTTCATCTGACCTGGTGTGGCATTCAAAGCCCTTGTTTCCTTCTTGATCTTCTGCTTAGGTGATCTGTCCATTTCATCAAGTAGGGTGTTAAAGTCCCCTACTATTATCATATTATTATCAATGTGTTTCTTTAAATTTGTTATTAATTGGTTTATATAATTGTCTGCTCCCAATTGTTAAATACTTATAATTGTTAGATCTTGTTGGAATATCTAAAGGGAAGATCCTTTACGAATGATAAGGTGTCCCTTTTCATCTCTTATTAAAATCTTTGGTTCAAAATCTAATTGTCTAAGAATTGCCACCCCAATGGGTTTGGGGTGCCACCCCAATGCCATTTCTTTTGATGTCCATTTGCATTTTACATGGTTCTCCACCCCCTCACTTTCAATCTGGAGGTATCTTTGGGTCCAAAATGAATCTCTTGTAGACAGCATATAGATGGGCCTTGCTTTTTTTTTTTTTTTTCTTTTTTTTTTTTACCAAACTGGTACCTTGTGCCTTTTGATTTAGGCAGTTATCCCATTTATATTCTGAGTAACTTGAAAGATATGAATTTAGTGCCATTGTATTACTTGTAAAGTCACGGTTTCTGAATATTGTCTCTCTTTCTTTCTGGTCTGTATTACTTTTAGGGTTTCTCTTCCCTTACAGGATCTCTTTTAATATTTCTTGCAGGACCAGTTTAGTAATCACAAATTCCTTAAGCTTCTGTTTGTCCTGGAAGCTCTTTATCTTTCCCTTCATTTTGAACGACAGCCTTGCTGGATAAAGTATTCTTGGATGCATGGTTTTTTTTTTTTCTCATTTAGCACTCTGAATTTAACATGCCAGCCCTTTCTGACCTTCCGGTCTCTGTGGATAGGTCTGCTGCCAGTCTAATGTTTCTGTCCTTGTAGGTTGAAGACTTCTTGTCTTGAGCTGCTTCCAGGATTTTCTCTTTATCTCTGAAATTTATAAGCTTCACTGTTATATGCTAGTGTGTTGACATATTTTTATTTTTATTCATTTTTATTGATTTTGAGGAGAATTCTCTGTGCCTCTTGCGCTTGAATGCCTGTTTCCTTCCACTGATTAGGGAAGTTCTCAGCTGTGATTTGCTCAAATTTGTCCCTTCCTCTCTGTTTCCTCTTCCTTTAGATCTTGAATCTAATATTGTTTCATTTTATAATATTGCTGATTTCTCAAAGCCTCCCCTCATGAGCCTTTAGTTGTTTTCTTTCTTTTCTTCAGCTTCCTGACTTTCCAACATTTTATCTTCTATACTGAGTCTCTTTTGCTTCACTTACCCCAGCCATTACAGCATCCATTTTAGACTGCATGTCAGTTAAAGAATTTTTAATTTCGGCTTGAGTAGATTCTAGGTCCTTTATTTCTGCACTGAGGGATTCTCTAGTGTCTTTTATGCTTCTCTCAAGCCCAGCTAGTAACTTTATAATCATTCTGAATTCCAGGTCTGACATTTTGCTTATATCTGTATTGATTGTCTTCTCACAAAGACCAAAATACACCCACGACCAAGTGTATCTCTCTGTTCTGTCCACATGCTGATTATATTCTCTCCTTTTTCTTTTTTTCTTTTTTGGTTTCTGTTCTCTTCTGATTTGTCTAGTTTATATTTCACTGGGTCATGGCTGATATTTTTATTTCTTATTTCTTTTTTATTCTCTCATTAATCTATTCTTCTTTGGACAAAATGACTAGATGGAGGAATTCATCACAAAAGAAAGAACCAGAGGTAAAACTCTGCCATAGATTAAGACACTTGATCCCACAATTGTAAAGAAAGAAAAATTTATATATATGCAAAAATTAAAATTGAATGCAGTGAAAGGAAACCAAAAATGAAGAGTATATCTACAAAATATAAATATAAAAATGAAAGTTAAAAAACGCTTAAAAACAAAGAGTTGATAAAGTAAGAAACTAGTTGAACGGTGGGGGGAAGAGAAGGAAAATTTCAACTGAAAGATAAAAGAATCATGAGGACAAAACCCTCAAATTGTGTATACTGTTTTCTCTTCTGCTGGAGTTTTGCAGTTCTGTATGCTCTGTAAACTTGGTACTTCCCTGATGTTCCAGTTGGTCTTCTGTGGGAGGGGCCTGCTACGCCGATTCTCAGGTAACTTTGCCTAGGTGGAGTTGCAAGGGTAACTGCTTGACGTTGCTCTATGTGGCTTTTGTTCCATGAAGGATTTTCTTGCTGCTTTAGAGGATGAAAATAAAAATGGTCTTGACCCAATCTCCAGCCTCAGAGCTGAAAGACTGTGGCCCCTCTCTGTCATAAACCCTCAACAGTCTTTTGATCAACAGTCTTCATTTTTGCCTGTGTCAAACTCTGCAGACTCTCGCGCATGCACTCATGCCAATCCCCCCTCTGGAGTTACAGCCTGCCCTCCCCGCCTTACAGACTGGTTGGTGGATCATATGCACAACCCATGTTGCCCCTCCAGGGGCAAGGAGGAGCTTTGATGAGTTTCTGTCCTTTGCAGGGCATCCAGAGAATGTTTGCCTATTCCTACTGTGGTTCTTATGGCAAACCGAGCTGAGAGCCCACTCCCGGGCTTGCTGACCATAGCCGGTTTCCCTGCCCAAGTGCTTGGGAAGTCTGCTGGCTCAGGAACCCCCATTCTTTCTGTGACCCCAGAGATCCTGAGACCACACTGTCCCACCTAGGATTCTGTCCCACTTCACCACCTGAGCACCTGTCAGCAGGGACGTTTCTCAGTGGAGCAGACTGTTAAAGATTCTGATTTTGCACTCCAGGGTTATCACTTTTTATGACCTTTTGGAAGTTCCCTCCCACCCACCATTTATTTTCCAATATATCCCCTCAGATTCACTTTTCCACATCTCTTACCTTGCAAAATATGTCACTTTTCTATATGTGAAATTCCAGCAATTCCAGATGTTCTTTTCTCACATCGCAGGTTGAATTCACAGGTGTTCAGAATGACTTGATAAATTCAAGGGACCAAATTAAATGAGGTACCCTACTCTTCCTCCATCTTTCCTTCCCCTACAAAAACAATCTTTTAGGGGCGCCTGGGTGGCTCAGTTGGTTGGGCGACTGCCTTCGGCTCAGGTCATGATCCCGGAGACCCGGGATCGAGTACCACATCAGGCTCTCTGCTCAGCAGGAAGCCTGCTTCTCCCTCTCTCACTCCCCCTGCTTGTGTTCCCTCTCTGGCTGTGTTTCTCTCTGTCAAATAAATAAAATCTTAAAAAAAAACAAAAAACAAAAAAAACACAATATTTTAAATATCCAAACTCCACAAGTGCTCATTCACATATGCATATGCAGTTACACAAATATTTCATAGTGATGATAATCTTTAAAAAACATTTGCTGTGCATTTATTTATATGTAGCTTTTTGTTCTATTTATGATTGATTCACTATTTATATTTATCTATACCACTGACCTTTCTAGGAAGGTTCTATTCTCTACCTTCAAAATGGGAAAGTTAAAGAAATCTTGGGAGATTATTAATTAAGAAGTCTTCTTGTGTTATTACAACGGTAACAGTTTAAAAGTTGATAATTTAAATAAAGTTGTTACTAATTTCCTGGGCTTTGTTTAGAAAGATTACAGGGATACCTAGGTGGTTCAGTTGGTTAAGCATCTGACTTTGGCTCAGATCATGATCCTAGGGTCCTGGGATCAGGTTCTGCATCTGGCTCTTTACTTAGCCAGGAATCTGCTTCTCCCTCTCCTTCTCCCACTGCTCCTCCCCCTACTCATCCTCTCTCTCTCTCTCTCTCTCTCTCTGACAAATAAATAAATAAAATATTTTTTTTAAATGACAAACTATGAGAACTAGATAATGAAGCAACCTCTCTTTTCACAAAAAAGAAAACCTAGCCTCTAAGAGGGTGTCAGTTGGCTAACTTTACCCATCTAGGTTGGGATATTTATATATTTATGTTTTGTCTTACTCCATAAAAAAATTTTATAGCTTTATTTTGTCTACTCTAAAAGATTAAAAGTTTTAAGTGAATAGATTGAGGCTCAGTGAAAAAAGAGTAAAAAAGATTAGTTAAAATCAAGGGTGACATTAAAATATAGAATGGACTCCCTGAGAACGGGTATACTGTTTTAGCCCCTTTCCAGAAAGAACTTTCTGGGGTTTTCCAGTAACACTGCAAAGAGGAGAAAAAAAGTGAGTCAGTACTCATAAGATAAAAACTGACCAGTCACCTAAGTAAAACTTGAAAATACGCCTGTCATTAAGTCTTTTTTTTTTTTAATTTTATTTATTTGAGAGAAAGCAAGGGAGAGGGCATGAGCAGTGGGTGTGGGACTCAAGAAGAGGGAGAAACATACTACCTGCTGAGCAGGGAGTCCAACACAGGGGCTCAATCACAGGACCCCAGGATCATGACATGAGCTTATTATTAAGTCATGCAATAAATTTTTCCTGTGGATTCTTAGAATATTGTTAAATGTACTGTATGATGAACATCCTTAGAGGAAAGAGAAAAAATTTTATAGCCTTATTTCTGTTAATTTTCTCAAAAATGTGGTAAAGTTTTTTTTTTTTTTTTAAGATTTTATTTATTTATTTGACAGAGAAAAACACAGCCAGAGAGGGAACACAAGCAGGGGGAGTGAGAGAGGGAGAAGCAGGCTTCCCACCAAGCAGGGAGCCTGATGTGGGGCTCGATCCCGGGACTCCAGGATCATGACCTGAACCAAAGGCAGTTGCTTAACAACTGAGCCACCCAGGCACCCCAAAATGTGGTAAAGTTTTAATGCTTAAATATAGTGTAGGCAAATCAGTTCTGTGGAGGCATCACAAATATGGTCCTGATATACTGTTCTTTGCTATTTAATGTTAATGCAAGAATACTTTTAGAATTTCTAGGTTAAAGTTGGCCAGTGTGCATCGCACATGACACCACTACAAGATGGTGATGGACACATATGGTCCTCTTTCCCATTTGATCCAGAATCAGCGTCAAAACCCTCCCATTAAGCAGCACTCCCCCAGGTTCTATGCATGAAATTTGGTTACCATCCTGGATCTAGAAAAATGGGAGGACTGCAAATTCATCACATAAACTTTCTTAAATATTGTTGTTCTTTCCTGAGTTTTCAAAAGTCATTCACTGACACCAAATTTGAGGTTCTGATCCCTGTCAAGATTGGATGGCAGCTTCTCCATGTTTCTACTGAGTATGAAACTGTGTGTTCTAATGTAGTAGTGAGTCAAGCTGGTGACAGAATTGATATGTGCTAAGGATGGCTGAGGCATCTAGTCAGACATGCACCCAAAATGAATGTAGACTCTGAGATTTATGCCCACTTACTAGCATGTGAGCCATATTCTTTTATCCAATTACACCAGAATTCATGGTAGGTAAAATCTGAAATGCTTTTAGTATATAGACTCTATTTCATTTAGCACCTATTAGAAATGGATCACTTGAAAACTTCATCCTCTTTTTTCTGTGAATTCACAGCAATGACCACATTCACAGATCAAAAATAGGAAAAATGATGGCAATGTCAAACCCAGCAGCTGAGCTGTCCTGTAGACACCATGCAGATATGCCATAATGATAATAGAGAAAAAGTTCTCTGTTTTAAAATGAAATACTAAGAGACATAGGGTGATACAGAAATTTGTGTTTTAGTTGCACTGTTTTTCAAGGGAAGCCTAATTTTAAGTACATTTAGTTAAATGAGGTTTACCCATGCCAAAAATATCAGCTCTGCAGTTAAGTACCAACAATCATTGGTCAAAGGTTAGCTGAAAATTTTATCATTTTAAATAATGCAAACTAGATTCCGTTATATTCTTGTAGTATGTTATCTCAAAGAGCAAATTAAATTTTACTCTGCACAAACATTAAGAAAACTAATTATATGCATTTGTCCTTGTACCCTTGGTTAACGATTAAATCTGTCAACAAACTGAATGATTGTGACCCCAGTGAGGTCTTCTAAAATAGCAGTTTTAAAAGTGTTTTAAAGATGCTGGATATTAAATATTTTGAAATTATTTCTATGCTTTTAAACAAATAATATGACAAGTAGCATGTTTTTCTATTAGCTATTCTAAGGACAGCATGGTTTGTTACAGCTTAATAGTATTAAGCGTTAGTATAATTTATTTTCAAATGAAAACTTTGAAAGAGAAAGATACACTGGAAGGAACAGCAACATATTCCACTTCTGAAAATAATCATTTGCTTGATTTATTCTTAGTAAATTTTAGCAAGTTTTGTTTGAGCTTAATAGTTTTGGGGGAAAAAAGTAATAGTTATTTTTTAAAAGTGAGCATACTATGGTTTGTAGTAGTTCTTTTTTTAATTAGAAATTAATTGACAAGGGATTTTATAGCTGTACATTTTTGGTTTGGAAAATTAGATGCTTTTCATATAGACTGTGATGATTTATTAATAAAATTCTACTAGGCTAATTATGATGTACTAATGCCTATTTTGGTGAAATAAAGGGAGATACATCACTTTTTTATTGTTCTGAATATATGTAACACATAATTTCCCATTTTTAAGCGTATAATTTAGTGACATTAAATACATTCACACTCTTGGGTAGCCATCATCACTGTCTGCTCCAGAATTTTTTTCATCATTCCAAACTGAATCCTGTACCTCCTGGTAACCTCTCTTCTACTTTCTGTCCCTACAAATTGGTCTTTGGAAAGAGTCTCATATCAATGAAGTCATATACTATTTGTCCTTTCCTATCTGGCTTATGTCACTTGGCATAATGTTTTAAAGGCTCTTCCATGTTGGAGCATTTATCAGAGCTTTAGTCCTTTTAATTGCAAATAATAGTCCATTTTATGTATTTACCATATTTTATCAGTTTAGCTGTTGATAGGCATTTGGATTTTTTCACCTTTTGACTATTGTACATAATACTACCATGAACATTGGTGTACAAGTGTCTCCTTGAGTCTGTGATTTCAGTTCTTTGGATATAACCTGGGAATGAAATTCCTGAATCATATGATCATTCTCTCTTTACCTTTTAGAGGAGTCACCAAACTCTTTTCCACAGAGGTCAGACCATTTGATATTTCTACCAAGAATTCATGACGATTCTAGTTCCTTTGCATTTTTACCATCATTTGTTATTTTCTGTTTGTTTGTTTTTAATAATGGCCGTCTAATGAAAGAAAGTGGTATTTTTTTGTTGTTTTGATTTGCAAGGTTAGTGATAGTTGAGCACCTTTTTATGTGCTTATTGACTATTTGTGTATCTTCATTGCAGAAATGTTTGTTCAAGACTTTTGCTCACTTGAATCAGGTGGTTTGGTTTTTCATTGTTACAGCGTAAGAGTTCTTTATATATTCTAAATATTAATCATTTATCAGATGTATGATTTATAGATTTTTATCCCATTCTCTATGTTATCTTTCATTCTCTTACAAGTGTTCTTTGATATCCAAAAGTTTTTAATTTTGATAAAACTCAATTTACCTGCACTTTCTTTGGTTGCCTTTGCTTTTGGTCTCAGATATGAGAAATCATTTCCAAAACCAAAGTCATGAAGCTTTTCCTCTATGTTTTCTTCTAAGAGTTTTATACTTTTAGGCCTTAATTTAGATCTTCAATCCATTTTGAGTAAATTTTTGTGTATACTGTAAAGTAAAGATCCAGCTTTACTCTTTGGCATATGAATATCTACTTTTTCCCAGCACCATCTTTTGAAGAAACTGTCATTTCTCCATTGCATGGTCTTAGCACCTTTATCAAAGATTTGACTACATACGCGAGGGTCTCCATTCTGGGCTCTCCATTTTGTTCCATCGATCTGTGCCTTTATGCCAGTACAACACTGTTTTGATTACTGTGGCTTTGTAGTAGCTTTCCAGTAAATTAAAATTATGAAGTGTAAGGCCTCCAACTTTTCATCTTTTCAAGATTGTTTCAGCTATTTGGAGCCCCTTGAAGTTTCATATGAATTTCTGTTTTTCCCATAAAACCATCAGAATTTGAATAGGGATTGTATTGAATCTGTAAATCTCTTGGCTGTTATTGCCATCTTTAACAATATTAAGTCTTCTGACCCATGAACACAGAGTACCTTCTTACGTACTTATGTCTTTTTTTTTTTCAGCATTGTTTTGTAGTTTCAGTATACAAGTCTTTTATCTACTTGGCTAAATTTATCCCTAAGTATTGTGCTATACCACTTTTCACAAATCGATTTTGTTATTTGTATTGTCTTTCAATTAAATGGATACTTCCACATATTATCTTCCATTGTGCCAATCAACCATGTCTATAATTTTCCTTTTATAATTAGTAATTGATATTCTTCTTTCATGCTCTTTATTTTCTTTGCCTTTTATGGACGAGAGGTGCAGCATAATACAGGAAAAGAGGTAGAATGGTAGAAGCCAGGAACTAGTACCTTCAGTGCAACTATAGAGGTACTGTAAAAGTTGATACTGATTTACAAAATGCTTTTCTTTTTAAAGATTTATTTACTTATTTTAGAGATGGTTATACAGAGAGAGAGGGAGAGAGAGTTTTAAGCAGACTCCAAAGCTGAGCAGGAAGCCTGACTTGGGGCTCTATCTCACAACTCTGATATCATGACCCTGAGATCATGACCTGGGCCAAAACCAAGAGTCAGACATTTAATGACTGTACCACTCAGATGCCCTCAAAATTTTTTTCTTAAACCTCTTTCAAGTACTAGCCAATTACTATAGTCAGCATAGGATAATGTTATTTATATCTGTACATTTATGATATATAATCTTTCCCTTAATTGGTTTCCCTAAGGATGACTGTATTGGTCTTAAATCTTATTAGCTATTTTAATTCTGTTGAGCTAATAAAATATCACACAATATCACAACACTAATATTTTCACTCCTCACTATTGAATATATGTGAGGAATTTAGCACTTTTATTTTTCCTCAGTTTTCTCCTTCCTATTTCATTAAAATGTAATTTATGATTAGTTTCCATCAGTTTTCAATAAGAGCCATCATGAGTTTCAAAGGGGAAATAATTCTTAACAACTCTGATTTCTTGCCTTTGAGTTCTGAATTTTGGCCAGTGTGTTTTCATTATGAAATATATATGTATCCTCAATTTGTTTGCTTTGAAAAGGGTAATTTTATATCTATGTCATACCTGACCTCCCACCCTTCCCCCTCAACTGTGGCCTTCACATGACAGCACGTTGGCTTGGGCAGAAATGAGGGGTTAGTTTCTTTCTGTTACCACTACTTCATTATGTTACAGAAATGAGCATTGGGGACAGTTTGCAGGATGGCCCAGTTTTTGTCCTTTATGGAGCAGTATTTCTCATCTGAATACTTACTCTCTTCTTTATTTACTTTTACCATCACGATATAGTTCTTATTACACTGAGGTTGGGAAAAATATGATCTATAGTCTCAAACTTCACACAGAGCTTTTTTTGATACTGAGAAGTCTCTTATGTGTTAGTTTTTATATTATCTCTTCTCTAATTATTCTAGGCTTCTCTTTTAAGACCTCCTATTAAGTATAGGTTGGGTTGCAAGGCTTTCTTTTTTTAATATTCTCACTGTAGTATGTTTGAAGAGTTTTCTCTCTTGTGAGAAGCTGTTTGTCTTCTGTGTCATTCTCTTTTTTTTTATTGTTACTTAAATTTTTTTTCCAGTGTTCCAAGATTCATTCCCCATTCCCCACACCCAGTGCTCCACGCTTTAGGTGTCCCCAGTACCCACCACCAGGCTCTCCCATCCCTCTACCCTCCTCCCTCCAAGTCCCTCAGTTTGTTTCTGTGTCCAAAGTCTCTGTTGTTTCGTTTCCCTCCCTAGATTACCCTAGTTCCCATTTACTTTCCTTCTCCCACTGTCCTCCAGGTTACCGCTCATGCACCTCAAGTAAGTGAAATCATGTGATACTTGATTTTCTCTTCTTGGCTTATTTCACTCAGCATAATCTCTTCCAGTCTAGTCCATGTTGCTACAAAACTTGGATATTCATCCTTTCTAATGGAGGCATAGTATTCCATTATATATATGTACCACATTTTATTTATCCATTCATCTGTTGATGGGCACCTTGGCTCTTTCCACAGTTTGGCGATTGTGGCCATTGCTGTGATGAACATTGGTGTACATATGGCCCTTCTTTTCACTACATCTGTATCTTTGGGGTAAATGCCCAGTAGTGCAATTGCAGGGTCATAGGGTAGCTCTATTTTTAATTTTTTAAGGAATCTCCACATTGTTTTCCAAAGCGGCTGCACCAGTTTACATTCCCACCAAGAGTGTAAGAGGGTTCCCCTTTCTCCACAGCCTCTCCAACACTTGTTGTTTCCTGTCTTGTTAATTTTGGCCATTCTGACCGGTGTAAGGTGGTATCTCAGTGTGGTTTTGATTTGAATTTCTCTGATAGCTACTGACGCTGAACATTTTTTCATGTGTCTATTAGCCATTTGTATATCTTCTATGGAGAAGTACCTCTTCATGTCTCTTGCCCATTTTTTGATGTGTTCATCTTCTTTTTGGGTGTTGAGTTTGAGTAGTTCTTTATAGATCTTGGATACCAGCCCTTTGTCTGTAGTGTCATTTGCAAATATCTTCTCCCATTCTGTGGGTTGCCTCTTTGTTTTGTTGACTGTTTCCTTTGCTGTACAGAAGCTTTTTATT